>RCIC01000029.1:0-600000 GCA_018883505.1 Ceratosolen fusciceps
ACTAAACAGTCGATATTGAATCACCAAATGAGAGTATATAATGATCGATTGAAGGAGTGGGATATATGTGCGATTTATTCCAAAAACTACTAAAATACATTCAATGTATCTTACCAACCATTCCATTGTATCCACTCATATACATACTCATATAGTATTTAAATTTCTTATAAGAAATCCTAATACCCAATTTGTACATTTTCAAACAGTATTCTGTATTTATTTGTATAATGTTTAAGCTTAGGAATTAAGCTTACGTATTGAAATTATATAAACATTGTATATTTAATTTCCAAAATTCAGACCTTTTATAACTATTCAAAAGTAAAAATTAAAATTTTTATCTTATGTAATATCATAAAAACCGTAAAATATGAAGTTTACAAATAAATTCTTTCTAAACATATCTAATTTGTGAAAGTTAAATTAAATTCAAATACATTTATTTTACAATTTAATTTTTAATTAAAATGAATTTATCGTATTATATAAATACTAGTTTTATGTTTTTAGTATGCTAAACTATACAAGCATAAAGATTGATTATATTTTCAATAAATCGTATATTATTGTGCAATAATTATCGTCTATTTATTAGTTGAAAAATTCATATAAAAAAAATAATGTAATGCTTACTAATTCGAATTTATATACGTATAAAATAATTGATATTAAAATCATTTGTAAACTACGGTATGTCAAGGTCACTTATCAGAATATTACTTATTTATTGCACGGTAATGATAATAGCAAGAGAAATGAATAATTAAAGTCTGATCATGTTACTTATAAAAGCCCCAAATATTTAATTATTATAAAATATTGTAATTGATAAAAGTCATTATTCATATATGTAACTGCATAATGTATATAATATAATATAATATATATATATATATAAGTATAAAATTGGGGTTAAAATAAAATATAGCACATAATTTTATTTTAAACTTTTTTTTTAAGTTTTTTTTAAAACTCAAATATTTCTGAATATATGAATATAATCACAAAATACATGCCGAGTTAAAAATAATAATTTCATTATTTATATACATACAATATGTTAATATATTTAATGTTTATTCATAATCGAGTTTGATGAATTTTCTTATCATCTATTTTAATATACTTGTAAAATCTTATTCTGAAAATTAAACCGATTTAAAAAAGTCAATCATTTCCCCAATAAAATTCATTTCTTTCTTTGCATTTATGAAACTAATATTTTTAAGCAATGACAAAATATTATATTTTACCATCAGGATACTGCAAAAAATTATTTGCAAGTTCACATACGAAAATTAATCTAATTTTTCTTATAATTTCTAATTTGTAAATTTACTTCAGTAAAATATGAGTCTAATTACGATTGTATTCAATCAAATCTGCTACATTTAATGAATTCTATGAAATCGCATTTATTCCTAATAAATTAAAAAAATTATTGTTCATAGCTTAAAGTTTAATTTACAAAAATTTTAAAACTATTGTATATAAATCATTCATTAAAATGAATAATTATAAATTAAATTAAATGAATCTGTAAAAAAATGGTTTCAAATAAAAATATTAAAAATAAGATATCTCATTTATTATTTATGTTTAATTTAGTTTATAATGTAAAATAATATCATTACTAATTCAATTTTCCTCCAGAATTGTTAAATATACTCATGTCAGATTTTAGTATTTTAAAAAAATATATATGTAAATGCATCGAAATATATCATTTAATACGGATATATTTTTAAAAGTTAAATTTTTATAAATATATGTTTTTAATACTAAATGATATGTGTTTATATGTTTAATAAATTTAATTTATTTTACTTTGGTAAAACATTAAAAATAACAATAAGTTTAAAAAAAATCATCACAAAACGCAGAGCATAGTAAAAATCACTGTAAATTGATATAAATAATGTAAGCTATTTGCAGTTATTGCTTGAATCCGTAATATTTAAAATTAAAGTACTTAATATGTAAATATTTTTTTATTACAAATTAAAGAATTGATAAAATCTCTTCGAAATAGTTTGTTAAATATTTCAAGTAAATAATTTATGGGATGTTACTTATTTTTTGACATGGGCAAATTCATCTTGTAGTAATTTATTTCGTCCATATTTCATTCTGTATGAATATATCTGATGTATGAAAAATAAATTGGTATCCTATAAAAGCACTGAGATAGAAAATTGCCATTTTATAAATAAACCCTTTCTTCTTCTTCTTCTTCTTCTTCTTCTTCTTCTTTTTGCTCCGACATTCCGTTAAGGGAATTCATTTTCTTCAATCTAATTGAAATAATGTGTATAAAGGAGTGTTAATTAATAAATAGTTAAAAATTTCGCTTATATGTGTATTTATGAGCAACAGATAATTTCGAATACAAAACCTTCATTTTATCGGAGATTTACTTAAAAATGGCATAAATATTATGAATAACATAATCTAAAGATATGATTGGAGTGCTTAAAAAATTTTTTCTTTTAAATTACACGGTTGAGAAATAATTATATTGAGAAAACTTGAGATTTATATTCTTCTAGTATTCTATACTTTATGTAAAGCTCATATAAATGAGATAATCTTTAAGAATAAAATTATGTATTCAGTTATTATATGATCTTATAAGAATATTTCGAGAGTGCGCATATAGTAGTAATAATAGACTAATTTTATTGCTGTGGTAAATACCATTAGTACAAGGATCATAGTAAAAGTGCTAAGTAATCGCAAAAGGAATTAGAATCTTACGTAGTTGAAAGTCTCGATAACGGCTTAAAATAAATAATGTGATCTTATCGAAAATAAGTATTATTGGGCGTTCAGTTCTTGATAAAATGCTTTGATATAATGCTATTTTCGTAGCTGTCAGAAATGCAAAGACAAGCTAACTTTATTTGTTTGCTTCTGCAGATAAGAGGCGATTTTTTAATACTTCCGCATCCCTCATTGATTGTTGAGTCGAGGTGAATGTTATGCTTCTCTTGAAGTCTCGTCAAATATCATGGATACATGATTACTGCAGCTTTCGATAGATATGAGCGAAATAAGAATCGAGTATGAAGAACGATGAGTAAATTGTAGGAAAATTAAACGCCGAAAAAAATTAAACGCAGTAATAAAAAAGCTTGTCTAGCAGTGATATAGATAGATAATAATTAGGAAAATAGTCGTACAATATCCGCCGTTCTTAACATTACATAAACAATTTAGCATGCTCGTTCATCGTATTATAAGAGTTTTCCGTGACATCGCGTGTTTTGAAAACACGAGCGAGTCGAGCGAGCGGTCACGAGGGCTCGAGCCCAGAGATAAACATACGCTCGAGGAGGTATCGGAGAATGCGCGCGCGCGAGAGAGAGAGAGAGAGAGAGAGAGAGAGATGGAGAGAGAGAGAGAGAGAGAGAGCGGGTTGGATCGGTCGGATTTATAAAGCTACGATTTGGCAAGGGTCTATTGAGGCCGATGCACCTACAGCGTCGATATCTCTCAGAATAAGGGCGACGGGAGAAGCCTCGACTTACCCTTAGCCCCGGTACGTCAAGTATTTTTAGAGGAGCCTAGTGTGGCCGTGGGGAGGGAGCGAGTCCTAGTCGGACCTCTTCGTTCATCATTATCGAGCGAGCGCGAGATACGTCGGTACGAAAATACACAGATGATTCAGAATAAAGCCGAAGTCCGAGCAATTTACTACACGTTTTACGATGATTTTAAAGTGACGTCGCCGTTTGACTAACGATCGGGCCCTCCCCTCCCCTCACCAGTTCTCCTTCTCTCTCTCCTTCTCTCTCTCTCTCTCTCTCTCTCTCTCTCTCTCTCTCTCTCTGAAAGTGGACGAGTCAAGGCACAAGTATATCTTGACTCTTGGACACTATACCCACGGAATCCGAGAGCCGCGCAAGTCGATCAGAATACGTTTGCACAGCTCTGTGAAACGGGATGAATAGCTTGACCTGTTAGTCTCTAGATTATTCACTCGGGTAATTCTCCTTCTAAGCGAGTACGAATCTCATGGAGGTAGCTGCTCTTTAACTACTTTAGTCATTGGGCTGCTTTTTAAGATGAACTGACGGAAGTATGATTATTCGGAAAGGATTATGTCCCAGAGTTTTTCAATCGGCGGTCGATCGGAATCCCCGGGAGATCGAGCCACGACCAATGCTTATCCATCGTCACGCCGAGGAACAAGAAGCACGTGCCCCTGTTGACATGCGGATTTATTTATTCCCCCCGGGCGATGTTCTAAAGTTGACTCTGGCAACGGGCAAAGGTCTCTTCGCGAGGCGTCAAGAGCCCGTAGGCGCCAGTTCCCCGTTGCAATTGTGCCCTCGGCAACGACGCGCCCACGAAAATAGACTTCGCAGCCCTGCCCGTCCCGGGTAACGGCGATCTACGGTACGCGTGGGCGAGCTAACTGTTGGGGCTCTCGTTTGCCAATCAGGCAGGTCTCCAATTCCGCCCGAGAACAGCGTTCCTCGGGGTGCCCTCGGTCATCTGGGCCGCACTACCAATCCATTTAGACGACGTCCCCGAGTATACGCTTCCTTGCACTTTTCCCAGTATTCGTATTAAGCGATTTATTCTACTTGAATGAACTCGTCGATCCAAAATATCGAGCCACTACTTCGGAACTTAATTTACCAATAGTCTTATTAATGCTCTACGTAGGCGTTGCGAGGGACGCTGCCCTCCTCCTATTAACTGGATTCTCCACTCGCACGTGTTGCTTTAATGCGCCAAGCTGGTTGAGTGACCATCTCCTTATCAGCTCCGGCGACCATCAACTTCGATAAATAAATATCTTGTAAGTATTCGCTTATCAACTTTTAAGAGAATTTGTTTCTTAGCTCATTGAATTACATCGATGTCTAAGCATGCATTCGCTATGTGGTATTTTGTACCTTAAACAATCAAATTGCATTCAATTTTGGATATTATATCTTATAGTAAATGATAATGAATACATGTAATAAGGTCATGAATTATATATTACAACTTAATATATAAAAATTATTAATCTATGATGATGGCTTGCAGGAAAATCATGTATAACGCGTTACATAAATCTGCAATATGCATTTTGCAACAATAAGATTGCGTTTCCCGATAGTCTTATTCAAAGCTTTTTATTAACACTTACTATAAAGAGTATAAATGTAACATCAGTTACCATGAACTAATTCTTATTCATTGTTTTATCTCTTAATGTATTAAAATATCCTTATTTAAAGTTAACTTTAGAAAAATTAATGTCTCATTGATAGAATTTTTTGTAAAAAACATTCCTCAAAGCATTATCTCGTCGAAAAAATTCCAGTTGTTTGTAGATAATATATTGATTAATATATTCAATGAAATCAGCTTCATTTTCTCTTGCAAATGTAGCATTGCAAATTTTAATATTTATTAAATCATCCTACTTGTACTTTTGCTTCAACATTTTATAATCTATTCTTCTAAAGCTTCTTCTAAATGTTATATATTTAAGAAAGGCTTGTTCATTTTTATTTTATTTCAATATTATTTCATTTCATTTTCCAGTAATATTTATGTACCAATAATTTTATTGATTTAAGATTCAACTGCTTTGCAAAGCGATTATATTTTCTAATTTTTAAAAATTAATCTTTTTAGAAAGAGCTGTATAAATCGTAATTATATTGAAGTTTGTTTAAAAACTTTGGTTATACATCTTAAGTAAATTGAGGAATCTTGTAGGATAAAAAATTTTTAAAAATATTGCATCTTCCTGTAATTAGTGTACGATTAGCGTCGTTGGCAGTCAAAATAAATATACTTATTTTAGGCTCATTTATTCAAGGTCAGAAATTATTTATAAAGAAAAAAAATTATTTTCTCAAACATGCAGAGTTAATGTTTGGCTGTATTGTAAATGTTGAAAAATAAAAGATACAAAGCAAGAGAAATATGAATATGCTTCTAATTTAATGTTTAAGAAAGAGAAACAAGCAATAGTAAAAATAGATTTTTATTTGTGTTTTAAAAATAAATACATGAAAATAGAGATGCATTTATTCATTCGTGTATGTATTTATTCATTGTGTCTCTGATCATTTGGATTAAAATAGTATGATTCTGTTTAAAAAGTAGAGCCGTCAATCGAAATAATACAATATTTTAAAAATCACTGACATTTTTGGTTCCAAATAATCTATTTTTATTGCTATTTTAAGGTTGTGTACGGATATTGGAACACATGTTTTATTTTTATTTTGGTTTTTTACATCATAGGCTTTAATAGTAAATAAAAGAACAAAAATACACTAATCTGACCAAACGACATAGCATGTGATAATAAATTATCGATGTTCCCACGGAAGGACGTCGAATAAAAATACGTCATTAGCAAAGCGTTGCCGCTACTTTGGAAAATAATCCGGCAATGTGAGAAAATGCTTCCAGGTCATTTTAAACTTTGTTATAGCCTTAAAGCTTCCGGGAAAGTCGTCTTACCTCGGTAGTAGGTAATGCGATTATAGGTATTCTCGTAGGATTGGCAATTTCGATCTGGGGAATCCGCGGGTCCGAAAGCAGAACAAAACAAAACAACGAAGAAAAAATTTGGAGGTGCTGATTATTATCTATAACAGCAGCTATTTAGACAAAATATCAGTACTTCGTCATATGCGTGGACTTTTATTTAAATCCGATCAGTTTCAATAGGCAAGAGTATGGGTATTGGTCCGGGGTGAAGTGTCATGTTAACGTGAATCGGAGCCACGTCTTCGATCTTGGTGCGGAGCCTCGGTAATGGGTAATGCCGTCTCTCTGTCTGCCGTTTTTGCCAACTGAACTCATGGAAGAGCCGGGGTGACCCGAGTCAACAACCCGATCGATTGATAAGCGACTAAAGCGTTATAATATCAAGTCTTTGCAGTCTTCTCACTTTTTCCTGCTTCGTCAATACAGCACCAAATTTAACTGTCGGTTCTTTATTTATTTTATACCTAATGAAGAATTCAGAAAAAAATTGTCTTACTCTTAAATTTAATAAATCCTTTATTTACAATTAAATAATATAGATAATACAATTAGGCATTTGTTATAAGAAGGAGCTATAAAATAATTACCTTCCATCTCGTTTAAAATTATTGGATTACAATTATCAGATATACAAATTAAACGACATGCAAATATATTATTTAATTATTTAATAAAATACATACCTTACTAGCCACAAGGGGAAATGTGTCACAATCAAAATTATTTATGTATTCAATTAATATATTCAGAATAATTTAATACGAAAATATATACTGGAAAGATTAACTTGTAAATCTACGAAACCATTTTTCCTTCATGAGAAAGATATTAAAAAGATTTATTTTAAAACTGAGGTGTGATTTAAAAAATATTTATTCAAATAATTTATATTGTTATGTTATATATATATATATATGTATATCCTGTATACTTCCTTAAAAAATATTCAATTTAGACGTTCTGATTTAAAAATGATGTAGAAATGATTTCATAATAATATTTGAAATCTTATTTATTAATGCACATAATAAAATAAAATATTTATTTTATTAAACATGATAAATATTGTCTAAACATTTTGTATTTTTTATTATTAATTAAATAATAACATATAAATAACATTATAATTTTAAGAAGTCGTAAAAAAAGTATCGCAAACCATTTAAAATCATTTCATACTTGTTATATTCATTCCTCAAGATCGTATATATTTTATTAATATTATATTTATTATTATGAAATTAATTTTAACAGTAATAGTAATAATAAATGTAATTAAATGGAGGAAAAATTTTATTTTACATTTCCAATTATTATATGAGAGTGTTCAATTTAAAACAAGTTTATAGATCACTTCATATTAATTTTTTAAGTGTATCTTTCTGATATTTACAAATGTATTGCATTAGATCATTTCTATTTGTTTAATTTTAATTTATTATTATTCTTTAATTATGTTTTTAGTTTTAATAATAATTCTAAAGTATTAAGATAAATATTCGTGATACTTTTACTATTGTTCAAAATACGCATTCTGAATATATTTCATGTTATAATTAAATAAGACTTTTGAAATTGGTTTAATTAATTTAATATCAGGTTATAAAATGTTAATTTAATACAATTATAATCTCATTGGCGATTAAAGTTAAACATAATCGTTCAGAATCGTGCTTACATTAATATCAATTAATATGTACGTTGTCGAATATTTATTGTATTATCAATCAATGATATGAATTTTTCTAAGTATTAATTTATTTATCGAAAATATTAATATTTTCGAAGTATTAATTAGTTATGTAAGATGAATTATGCCTTTTAATAGTTTGAATGTTAATTTCGTTTAAAATAATTATAAATATGAATTTATATTTATATATTATGTATTGTCATAAATTATGTAACTTTATTTTATCATATATATTTGAAAAACTCAGTTTATTTCTTTTATATATATATTTATTATATATATATATATTATTACTAAGTGATCGATATTAATCCATTAATGTTAATTAAATTAACATTTTGAAACTTGATATTAAATTATAACATAAAATATATTCATAATGCGCAATCTGAACAATAGTGAAAGTATTATGAATATTTATCGGCACTTAATAAGATTTAAGACACCAATTCATTTAAGTATTAGGAATTTTAGATGATTTAATATATATATATATATTAATGGATATTTTATATTTATTATAAATATGTTAACTTTATATTGTAAGCGTAACATTAAAATTATGTTCAATGCAAAAATTTTTAACAATATTAATTTAATATATTGTGCAAAACCATTTACTGATGCATAACTAAATATATTTCAGAGGTTTTTAAATAAAAATATTTATAATCATATTTAGTTTCTTCAGTTTGATCCGAAAATACTATAACGTTATTCAGCATAAATGTTTTTACATGAGTGAAAGACATATGCGACGACAAAAGTGGTCAATCAATAATTCAAAATAAATTTTAATACGGAAATAATTAGTAATGACCTTTAATAAAAGCTCACTTGCATTTATATCTCACATTTCGCCAATTCATATTATTTATATTAATTGCTTAAATATTTACTTTAAGATCTCTTAAAGATATTTGACTGTCTTCAAGCATACATTATGAAATTAAGCTGAGCAAGTTGTGTTTAACTCGTCATAGCGACCGTTTCTGATGAAATTTAAAATAAATGTTTACATGATTTTACTCTAGCAATTATAGAATTTTCGATGACTCAAATACTTGAGAAAGATGAGAAACAATTTACTATCCGCCACAACTACGATTTGCAAATTCTTGTTATCCCAAAACTTAAAAATTCGAAGTTTATTACATTCTTAAAAAACTTTTCATCGTCATTTTTAAATTTTGGATTACTCAACTTCAATAAAACTTATATTTCACATAAATGATAAATATAAATATAAATATAAATATAAATATAAATATAAATATAAATATAAATATAAATATAAATATAAATATAAATATAAATATAAATATAAATATAAATATAAATATATATAATATTAATTTTATTATATTCATACGAGATCTTCTCAAAAATATATTATCTTCAATAATTTAATTACATAACGCCTTTCAAGGAAAATATATTAGTTTTAATGTATATTATTTTGTTCAATTATATTAAATTAATAAATTGTAAGTATTAAATATTACCCGAAAGATACATAAAATACAAACAAAAACATAAAAACCGTATGTGTTTCATTATCTTTACCTAGCTGTAACAAATATTATTATATTGCAAAAGTTTGAAATAATAATACTTTTAAAATGGATATGAATTAATTCTAGAAATTAAGGAAGATGGATGGCTCGTCAACTTATTGTTTTATAATATATAAACTTAATTACTAAATTATTTGTTTAGTTTATAATTATAATTACATCTTGTTGTATCTATAGACTAATCAAATATTTTTGTGTTTTAATTAAGAACATTATATATTTATTGAACATATACTTTGAAAATAAAATTACAATAATAAATTAAGATATTTTGTCCAAAAACAATTATAACGTGAAGATTAACTTAAATTTAAGAAATTCAAATAAGTTGGTGATATATAATTTTTTCCGTTTATCATTACAATCTTTTTCCAAAATATATTTTACTTTTTACAATACAATCATATGTCGTTCCAAATTTGTGCGATTATTATATTCAGCAAAAGGAAACATATTTAAATATATAGATATTTTTGTTTTGTTTTACACATATGAAGTTTTTAAGTTGCACCGTTATTTTTAATCTCTATATATCTTTATTATTAAATGGAGTTATTAAATATTCAATGCAAAGTTATTAAAACATTTCGATGAGTTTAAAATAATAAACTGTCATATAATTAAAAAAATATTTTATTAAATAAAAATAAAGATTAAAGTTGTTTAGAATATTCAAATAATTAAAATATTACAAAAAAGTGTAATATTTGATTTATTAAATTTATATTAAAGAAAAAAATTTAACAAAAAAAAATCATAAGTTTAAAAGACGAACTTTTATTTAGGTACTTGTACGGATATAAATTTGTATTCTAATAAAATATCATTCTTGCTCAATACATAAATTTAATTTTAGAATCTATTATTGATAATGTTAAATTTACAAGTCCTTTATCACGATTGCTGCGTAATAATTTTCTATGGAATTTATAAAGTATTCATTTTAGATAGGTTTGTTCTAATTTTCTCATGCAACTATGTGTAATTTTAGAAGTCACTCAAAAGATGCTCCCACAATCGATTCATTTTAAACATAAACTTTATAAATATATCTTTCCTTAGTATAAATTTAAATATAAACTCTCGAGTAATGAACAGCAAGTAGAATGACACGAGGCAGTAGTTGCCAGCAAATGTAATTGGATGATCCAGAATTTTTCAAGATATCAATAAAACATCAAACAAATTTTATGAGAGAATCTAACTTGAGAATAAAATTGCTGGCAGGCCTATTGTGTATTCGATTTAATTGCATTATTTCTTTTATTAAATTCTGTTATTAATTTTACTAGAATTTTATGAGCACAAAAGTATAGAGTTACATAAATCTAGATGTTTGCTGGCTGTGTAGACGAGGATCTTATCGCGTTTATTTTATCACTGAAGATTGTAAAAATAGAACGTGAAACTGTTTTTTTTTTTTTTTTTTTTTTTTTTTTTTTTTTATATACATAAAGTATTTTCAGTCGTATATATATATATATTTTACCTATTTTCTAAGCCCAAACATTTGAAAACTTTTATATTTATATAAATTCATTTTATAAGTATAATATTTAAATAACAATTTATATTATACCCTTAATATATGCCAAGACTTTTTAAATTTTATAATTTTGTTTGGAAATTTAAAAACCTTGAAATCCGTTGAAAGGGCCTAGCAACTGCTTTTGAAAAAAATGTCTCATAGATGCAAGCAAGTTTATTAAATGACTCTAGTTAGACAATAAAAGATTTAATTATAAGTGTTTGAAAACAAGTCAATGTCGTTCCCTGAATGTGCTCTAGGATAATATATAATGTTGAGAGATCGAGTTTACTAAGAAAGCCATAAACGTGTTAATCTAAGAATTTAAATTTTTTTTAAAACAATAAGAACGTTTAGAATACAACCCAAAGAAAATATTAATTCTTTATAAACTAGGCTAAAATATTTGAATAAATAAAAATTGTAATTTTTAATAGTGTAATTATCTCTATTTACGTATAAAAAAAGAATCGTATATTTAAATTTGGAATCTATTATATTTGAAGAAATTATAAAACAATGGTATTAATATATAAATACAGTGTAAGTTTAATTCATTTATTTGTAAATAAAATATATTCTCATGCTGTTTAGAAATTGTTTATAAACTGAAATAATTGATCTATAGGAATAGGGAAATGCTGTTGCTAATATATTCTAAGCCTTGATATAAATATATTAGAATATTCGTAGAAGGTATAGTTACATTAATGTAGTTGTAATAGGCAGCTATAATTATATTAATGAAATTCTGTATTACATAATAATATGTAGTAAATATTTAGTAGTTCTAACTTTTATTATATATATATATATATATATCTTTATATCGAAACATATAATTCAATTCAGTGTGTTGAAAGCACAGTAAAGAGAAGTTATAGAATAAGAAAATGATTGTGAGAAACGTATTAAGCTTTAAAAAACGGCGCTCCTAAAATTTTCCATTGAATCTTCAACAATTCATTTTTAAATTACTATCAATTAAAATTAAATAAAAATAGGTTCGATATCGAGACTGTGACAAGTGCCATTGATTTCAAACATGACTTGCCGTTGTAAACGATGGAGTAGTTAATATACATATGAACATAAAACTGATAGCAACAGCAAAAATAATAACAATAATACGTATGTATTTTATTTGTATTCTAAATACTTCTTATTGATTGTTAGTTTATTGTTAGTTATTTGGTTATTTGCCAGTAATTGACTGAGGAGGACTTACTAGAAATAGTTTAATGGATCTAGCCTTCTAAAGCTAGTATGTAGGACCTAATAGCCGGACCTGGGTCAAGTATTAACAAAGTAGATGTTGTTCAAGCGCTTCAATGAAATCAATTTGAAAAAGAAGTCTGTACGTGTTACTTATCACGTAGGGAATAAGTTCCCGGTTATATGCATTAAGGATTACCTCGTACATTCTAAGAGGTGATTCTTCGCCTGTCTGTCGTCTCATCGGAGCGGCAACGGGGCGATCCCTGAACATCATGTGGTACGTAATCGGAATCGAAAGGAATGCGTTCGAGTGCTAAGTCTTTTAGCTAAGCTATTTTATTGGACTTTTTTTATATTCTTAGCCAGCGGCCGCCAGTCTTCGGACCATGCGCCTATTCTATCAAAATTTCAACCAAAACCTCATTCACGTGGGTTCGCAAAGTTCAAAATTGATTACGTGATACGCCAGTAAGTGCAGTCTAAATCAAATTGTTCAAATTGACCTTGTACATTTTTCATCCAGCACTTGTACGTACTTTTCATAATCAATTTTTCAAGCGTCATTTATTGATATACCAATTAGCTACATTTCTGCAACTTTATTGTATTGACGTATTATTAATATCCGCGATATTATTCAGTCCTATTACTGCCGATAAGGATAAGATTATGAATTTGAAATTTTATCGCATTCCGATAATGCTGTAGTAATAAAAAAAAACAAGTAGTAATGACAAATTGATATTTTAAATGATATATTCAGAGTTACGCAATACTTATTAAATTCTTTCCAGATTAAAAAGGTAATTTTGAAAATATAACATAGAGCATATGTAAGCACTAAATGAAATGCGACGGTACTATTTTAAAAAAAATTTGTCATTTATTATTGAGAAAAATTATAATGATAATAGAATCAAATATTTATGGCAGATACACAAAGTATTAATTTACTAAAAAGCCTAGAGAAATAAGGGCAGACTTATTGTGGCAGGTATGCTACGTCGCTTTACTACCTTATCGATAAAACAAAACGAATCATAACGTGAGTTTCGAAATTACGAACCGTAAGCGACAGGTTCGTAATTGTACAGGATGATCATAATAAAAGGGAGCGGTTAATTTGAAGTATAGATTTAGGGCACATATTTTTATTTTTAAATTATAAGGGCAAAATGAAATTTAGTGTAACTTTTAATTGTCGTTTCCCACTGGATATTTCACTGGCGGTTCGTGCGCTAATTCTTTTTAGAAACAACGTCCTAGTGGATAGAAAGACAACGACTGCGGGGTCCTCGCAGCATCGGAACATTTCCTCATTTTTCGATGAACCCCGCCACCAAGGACAATATCATCAAGAGCAGTGGAGCACCACTGCAAGTTAACTTGTTATTATGCGGCCAGTCAACAGGACTTTAATTAAAATTGCTCATTTTGAATAAACATCGCGGCATTGAGAGAAAGATCATCAGATACTATGCCTTTGACATGTCCAGGAAACCCCTTCCATCATATTCCTTTCTACTTGCTTTACTTACTGACAGTGAATAATCAGTACGGTAATTATTTATTAAAGTAGCTTTATGGAACTTTTTATATGTGGAAGAAAAAGCGAGGGTAGATGTGTTTCGATGTTACAAAGTCTCAGTTGATGTGAGATCGCGTATAATTATCAGTGAAACGAAGGGGTTGGCAATCGTAATCAGAGTCAGAACGAAATAATGCTTTTTATTGCGCGATGATTCGCAATAGTGGCAATTTAGGCTGTCAGAAATAGTTACGTATTTTTTCCATTTTTCAGATTGAAGAGCGACCGCTTAAATGCCGGTTCGTACTAATAATAATCATAGTTATAATAATAAGGACAATGATATTGTGACAGTACAAAAAAAAAAAAAAAAAAAAAAAAAAAAAAAAACGATCGTATTCGTGGCAGCATTCATGATCTATATCAAATCCTTCATAAAACTGTTGGGAAACGTTATGTCTATTTATACCAATATCAAATGCTCGACCTTCTCTCATTTTCAGAGACCTTGTCGTTTTTATATAGCCAGAAGTAAGAAACGCAAAATAGACATGAATTCCAGCGGACAAAGAGAACTAGATGAATTCATGTAGTTATCATTTAATCCAACGCTTTCCTCGGGCCACTCGCATGACAATAATTATTGCCAATGTTTCCCATTCCCATAATGTCTACAAGACTCACCTAACAGTAACGAGAATCGGGACTACTATTCTGACCTCCGAGACGAGTGCTCGAGACGCCTTTACGATCTATTTGGGTGTTAAACCAAAACGAAAACAAGACCCGCTGCTAGAGAGATTGATACTCGCATTCTTAGAAATCGATGTAAGCAAGGGGGTGGGAGAAATTAAGAGGAAACGTCGATTGTACGTCCGGTCGAGAAACCGACACTTTCGGCGCAGCGAAGGTTGACGAACCACCAGGAAGTATCCGGACAGTCGGTGGTAAGCCTTGGCGTGATTTCCTCCAGTCTTTTCAGCAAGATTGCAAAATCAATATCTAGACGTGACCTTCGATCGCGGAAATTGAACGAGTCCGCAGGTAAGATGCATTAATACAATTGCCTTGTCATCCGGAAGGGAGTCGAGGATTTCGCGAGAAACGTATTTACTTGATGCTCCGATTTCCGGGACATAAATATTCCATTGCCATGCCTTTTCTACCTTGTTTAACAAGGTTTATTCCAAATGAACCCACCCCCCTTCTTTTTATCTTTCATTCATCTAGAATTCATATCCAAAATTATCCGAAATATCTAATACGCTTTACCTTGGCTATTTTCGACCTGAATAATCGCGACGTGTCATCAAGTTTTATTATTTATATTAATTCGTTTTTACATATCGTGTATTCAGTAATATTCTCTCCTACACTTCAAGATATATCGGCGATAAAATCCAGGAAATATATTAAGTTTTTGATAAAACTTAATATTCAATCAATTTTATTTTCAATTTCAAGATAATTGGCAATTCGTTCTACTTTTTTTTTTTTTTTTTTTTTTTTATTTAGGCATCAACGTATTTATTTTACGTATCTGTATACATTTTAAATTATTAATAGGATATTCGGGACAAATTTACGAAAATAATTAAAAAGAAGGAAGTTTATTAGTAAGGAGTCATCGTCATGAGAGCTGTTGCCATTAGTGCCTTTAAATTACCGTTATAAAATACGCTCGAAATGACAAAAAATTAATGTTACCACTTTTTTTTAGATATTTTTACCTGTAATATTTAAAAATATTTGTTTTGTATTCCATTACTGTCTATTTCAAATGCAGATTCCCGCATTATTTGTGTGCATACATCTCCATTGAAACCTCGACCTGTCCATATCAGATAACCTAAATTCGTGGCATTACAATACAGCATTAAACTTTATTTTCATTATGGTATGTCGACAGTTTTACTTTCCTAGATTAAAATTTCAATTTAAACGCTACTTACGGATTTAATATTTTATCCGTAATATGTTTAAGGACTGATATTAACGAATCAAGGAACGTGAAGTTTCCAACAATAAGAAGCTTTTATAAAAATCTGACGATAGTATTATTTTTAAAATTCAAATATAATTTCATCCTATTTTTATAATAAAATATTAAAAAAATTGCAGATTAAACATTTTTTAATAAAACTATAAGAAATTAAAGATGCTACAAGCTCTATATTTTGTGCGTCGAATTTTTAAATTCAAATAAATAAACTCTTTTTAGGTTGAGTGTAATTATAATCTTAAAGGAAAACCAGAATATACTTATTATATATCTTATAAAATAGCAAAATTTTCAATAAATATTAATTATAAATTTCATTTAATCCTAATTTTTGTTCGTTAAAAATATAATTATAATTAAGTTAATATTTGTTGACGTATACAAATGCAGGAACTTCAAACGTTACCTGTAACAGTGAAAATATACTCAAATCACAATAAATCAAAATTTATAAAATTCATTACTACAGAAACTATTACCACGTATTAGCAAATTAAGGTTCAGTATACTGTCTACGTAAATTTAAGAAATTTAGTAAATAAAACCAATAAACAATTTTCGTGACAAAATTTATTCTGCGATAATGTAAAATAAAAATTATTTTATATAAATCTTTATTTTATTTAACAACTATATTTATCAATTTATTGGTTTTGTCTAAAAAGAGAATTCTATTCATATAATAAAGAAATTATAATATTGAATAATACTGATGACAATATTTGACTCGATTCAATTGAGTCAAAGAAATTTTTCAAAATAAATAATATACTTTTAATAAAAGAATATATTGTATTGTTACATATATACATATGGAAAACAGATAAGTAAGAGAGGTTACGTATGCAAAAAGAAACTTATGTGAATGGCTACGTAAGCGAAGGGATGCATATAAACTGAAAAAAAAAACACTCGCTGGTACAATATCTTTTTAATTATTTAGGGCAATTAATCTTATATAATTACTTTTTATTTTTAAACGCTTTACATTTTATTTATTATTATTAATGAGGTTTTAAATATTTTGAATATATAATACTTTTTAATGATTTGCGTTGAGGCGTGTAATACTTTTATATTCTTTTTAAAGTACGTACACGCAATGCACGCGTAAAACTAATAAATTGTGCCTTCTTGGGTTTTTGAAATAAGTAAATAATTCAAGGGTTCGGTATTTTATCAATTTAATTTATTTTCAGTCTTGATATACGATGATTATGACACGATGAGCAAGTAGCAACTGACTCCATCATACGATTTTCTAGGATATCCCATTGAATTTAATGTCCATTGTCATTTGTCATTGACTTGACTTTGTATTTATTTTGAAAGACGAATGGCTTATAAGCGCCATCCCATATTTATGTTTAGTAGTAAGAAATTAGATATCATTGAAACTCGCATGCGTACTGTGTGTACTTTTGATAACAAATACATTAACAAACATTATTACATTATTTTTATTATAATTTAGGTAACGCCTGAACAATTTGTATGCAAGTTAATTGTATGTTTGAATGAAAATGAAAATAATTTAGATACAGAATTGTATTACAAAAATCTTTTTGCAAGCATTAATTTTGTTATAATAAATATATAAAAAATTGAATAAAATATAAAATATAAAATGAATAAATCTGACAGACAATTTACTTTTAACATTTTAGATATATTAGCAATTAAAAGTGATGCATCAATTTGTTAAATATATTTTAGAGTATTTTGTATGCGGAGGTATAAATTTTTCGCCAAACGCAGTATGAGTATTTTGTAACGAGTGGAATTGCAATAAGGCCGGAAAAAAAGATTATGTAAATAGACGGAGGGTATATCAATGCCAAAATTTCATGAGGTTTCTTTCACCGGGTGCAAATAATTTTCAGTATTGTGAGTCGCTGGTACCAATTTCCTCAGAAGGAGGAATTTTTGCAGTTACGAGATGTGCATTTTTTTCGGGAGTCCACGAGGCAAGGATCTCGGATCATTGAAATCGACTAAATCGAGGGACAGATGCCGAATTGTCCGGCATCAACCAGACCACGAGAATCGTATTTAATCCGTAAACGCTCTTTTCCACAATCCACTATCACAGCAGCAGTGTAGTTAGCCGGATTGGGATCCAGACTTTGACTCCTCATCCGAGAATCTGCCAAACTCTATAGGGACGGTCATGAATGGCAAACACCTCGTGAAAATATTTAATACCTCTTTTTGAAACCTTCCCGAACGCAACCTCCTCATATCGCCTCAGTTATTATTTTATTTTAGACTACATTTTTTATGAAATGTGCATTAAAAAATAAACATTTATTTTAAACAGAGTAGTTTTAACGATTATTTAGGTACATTATTTATGTACAAACATATTTATAAAATATTTCTGATCTAATAATTTATTAGTTTTTGTCATTGATAAATTTTCAATTTCTATTCTTTTTACATCTTTCTCGTTATCATAACATTACAAAAATTCAACGTAAGATAAGGGTTTATGAAGAGAGTCCGGTTGGGAACGAATGCGGGAGTCGAATTGTTGATTTCAATTCCGGGATTTATTGGAATTTCTTATCGTGGTTAGGGCTTCGGGCGGGTGAGTAATTGCCCCCCTTCGCCGCACTCGGCTACTCCATTTTCCGCCGAATCGCCCGGGTACGGGAAAACCCCTTAACCCGTTGTCGTCCTCGGACGCAATGGTATTCTGCTCGTATGGACTTTCTCCGATTCGCTCACTCTCTCTTCCCCGGTTAGACGCGCGGACCTGTCACTGCCGTAGTATTCGGTGGCAGCGCGCAGATACGCAGCGAGACGTTCAGTAGCCGGGGGCGGGGAGAGTCAAGGGACTCCCCTGATTAAGGTACGTCAGCTAGCAATTACTTTTAAAATTTAAATAACTTGCATAGCTATCTTTTTATATTATTGTATTAGTGAGTTATGAATATGTATTGTCACTTTCAATTAGAATGAAAAACGATAAATCTAATTTTTATATTCTAATAACCATGTAATTTCTACTATTTAATAAAATAAGATTTTCTCATTATTATTGTTTCAGCATAATACGTATACAACATACATATAATTATTTCAATACTTTTTTTTAGTACTCATTTAAACAAAAGGTTTTTAAATGATGAAGTAATATAAATCCTAATCTCTATAATTTGTAAGTAAAATCATTGTACTGTTTATTGTGTTATTTTATAAAGTGCTTTAATTATATTGTCTATCGAATAGTGCTTACGAATCAAATTAATAGTTTTGTTAATAAAAAAAAAAAAAAGAAGAAGATTTATATACACTCTGTCTATTCATTTAAACGTGAAATAAATACAAATGATAAATAATATTATCGTGAATTGAAAATAGCATTATTCAATAAAAGCTCTTAATATGCAGAAGTAACAATATTATCAAGAATAATTCTATGTTAAGAAGAGACTCCAGATAAAAATATTTCAACATTTGCATTAAAAGAAACTCATTCTCATTATAAGTTATGTAATATAAATAATAAATGAGTTTATTATTTTTCAATAATTCAAATAAGAATCTATATATATACTGTTTTAACTTTATTTAAAGACCTAAATAATAACAATATTTTCAGATAATTTTCAATTCTTTGATATTTCTTGAAAATAAATTATATTTTTAAATCAACTACTTTTATATACAGTTGCTTTATTTTATTTCATGATGAAATTCTTACATTCATATTGTACGCATGAGATAAAATATATCAAAATTCTATTCTTATCTAAGTACTATATCACTACTTTTTAGAATATTTTTAAAATTAAATATTAAATACAGTCCAACAAAAGCAGAATCTTTAATTTCTTAATTACATATACGATGTACGTATATATTGCAATGCTTTATTTCATGCATTTAATAATGCTAAGTTCACCTGTGAAAAAATGTATTAGTGTTGCTCATCGAATGCAGTACAAGTAGATCAAGCAGGAGATTTTTGAACTCAACTAACAGGCAAACTTTTTAGTGAAGCGAGCGTCAAACAATTCATCGTCAACATGCAGCAGTATGATTTTCAAAATTTCTCCTTCTTCCGTTATGATTGTTTCATGATGTCCGTAATCTGAAACGTCTGCCCTTCTATTTCTTCAGGTCAAAGTCATTGCTCGCCCGCGATTTACTTGATACGTTATCAGTAAGTTGACAAGTCGATTGCGCACTCTTTGTCGTCTTCTAAAAGGGATTACAATGATAATGCATGATGTCAAGTTGGTTTAACATAAATACTGACAACAGTAACTTCTCGCCGATGTACCACTTTTTTGCATTTAACATTGAAATTTTGTGATCAAATTAATTTATAAATGCCCATTGAATTTATTACTTGTGTACATAATAAAATATTTTATCATTATCTCACTACTACATAATCTCACCCCACTTACATTTCTTTATTAAAGTTAAGTAGCGTTAGTTATTATCTGTTTACTTTTTTACCTCATTTCATAATTCTGAAAACTTGCGTAATATTTGTCGGAATTTTCAGTCCGACTGAATGTACAGTGTTTTAAATTATTATTTTAATTAGCATCCAGAAGGATAATAATATCCATTGCAATATAATAAATTTTTTTTATAATTTTATCCGAGACTTAAATGCGTGTAAGTAATATCTAATTCAAAATTAATAATAATGTCCGAATCTTGAATATCAAATTTACAGAATAAATATTCTTCTTGAGCTTGAATTTCAAAGACAAAAGCTTATATTGTTCTTAATGACACCTTTTTCATTTCTGTAGGACACGTACGTGACTTATGCAGTTTAATTAAAAATAAAGTATGAACTATATTTAAAAAGTAAATGTATACACATTTAATTATATTTATTTTTAGTTCAAATTATTACATTAAGAGCATAGCATTATAAACTTTTTCCGATCACAAAAATAATATATTTTAAAAGGTTTCGCTTATTTTTGAAGTTATTATTATTATTATTATTATTATTATTATTATTATTATTATTATTATATAACATTTATTATACTACTTCATCCTACTTATAAATTATATTTAATTAAATCTTCAAATTATGAATTTGAACAAGTGACAGTCTCAGGCATCTGGCTCCATTTGGTGAGATCTCAAGTTGCCGTTTTATACTGCGCACATGCGGATAGCTAAGTTAAGCTAAGTAAATATAATGGATGTACGTCATAGAAGGCTGTACTCCGCATAACATCGGCCAATGTATTATAAATCATTGAACCGGGATCGATGTCTTTTTCATCGATGACTTTCTTGGTCTTTGTGCTTCCAGTAAAATATTATAACGATTTTTGAAGCCCACCGCATTATGACCCTCGATATTACAATTTAACTGATTATTCGGAGTACACGATAGCTTACCTATAACAGAAAATGTAATTATGTCATACCTATTGTATTATAAATATATGCTTATACTCATTAAAAAGGTTTTATAACAAAAATTACAAATCACTCAAATAAAATTATTTTTTATAATGACCGCATCATTTTTTTCAAATCACTTTTTAAAAAGATTTACTTACAAGCAGTTATAATAAATATTATAAAAGTTTGTTATTTATACATTTTTAAAAATTATAGATTAAAAATCAATATTATTTTTTACAAATACACGTTCGTGATAGAATTAAGTGATTCGTAAGCTTAATTATTGTTTGTTCTGTAGTACCACACTTAGACTATCATTGCTCTAATTTGAGGTTAAGGTAATTTAGCCTCTCTTCAATGAAATTTTGTGAAATACCGGAAATTGTGAATGTATAGACATCGATATCGATTTTATTAAGGTTTTAGGTAGGTTTGGTTGCTTTTACTTGGTTGTAATCTAGCATATGTTTGATATTTTTTAATCTGTGGATACTGAGATTTCCTAATCTTGTGTTCACAAATATTGATATCATATGTTTTGATCCCGTTCAACTAACGTATTCTAATTTAAGACGTTATGTAGTTGCTTCATCTGTTCTCGCAACCTTTCAGCGGTTTAGATGCTTGGTTTATTTACACTGTCACAATAAAGTACGCTGTGTTGCCAATGCTTGTGACCAGTGTATCGAGCACTAGCTTTGAGTGTCAATCGACAAGGAGCAACGATAATTTTTAGATTATCCGATTATCAGGTCGATTTGGAGAAAATACGGGGGTGCTCGTCAAGATCTGGTGGCTAACTTCAAACTGGAGATAATAATGTGATATCACTTTAATGGAAAGAATTATCTTGATTCTCTGATCCGGACTACAACGAAGGTGTAATGTATCGCGGGAGAGCTAAGGCTGAATAATGTCTACAATGTCGCGGTAGATAGCTCGGGGTACATGTCCTGAAAGCAAATAAATGTCGCGAAGACCGTTTAGGATCAATGCCCATTAATTACGAGCGAGGCCGCCCAGATGTAGTCTCTAAAAAATAACGAGTTATCAGTTTCAAAAGTCCTTTTACAAAATCAGCGTATTGTTTCGAGTCGCTCATTAGAAGAAGAGCTACCTGATGAAGGGTACTCGTCCGAGGATAATCCCAGCAGAGTTTGTGTTAAGTGAACAAAGAAATAAATCTCCAGAGAGCTGACTTGATCAAGGGTTAAAAAACAAAGTAATAATGGGTCGCGTTAAAAAGTAGTCTCGTTCGGTGTGGATTAGTATTCGAGACAAAGTCAAACTGCATCGTCTGATCACAATAGATTAGGTTGGAGAAAAAAGTTTAATCTGGTCCAAAAGTTATTGAGCTGTTCAGCGTATCTCGCTGTTGCATTTAAAGTAAGGAAATGTCGCCATCCCCCCCCCTCCCAGGAGGCTACCCGATTCGAACGAGGTTACACTTGCATATTCGCATGCACTTGGTAAGAGCAAATGCTATTGGCTGATGATGCCGGAGGCAATATAGTTGCAGTAGTTGATAAGTTGCTTGGCACGCTATTGGCGCCTTTATGGCGGCTGTTAACCTTTGACCATGTACAACATCAAAAGCGAATTACGTCCACCCGATTAACACTCAAGAGTGGCATTATTAATTAATTCATTTAGGAACTTGTACTCGAATCGTTTTCTGACCCTCCATCAATGTAACTATCTTGCTCTTCAAAATTTTACTCTGATACTAATATGCGACGAGTCGTTAATGTACATCTCCATCAATAAATCTATATTATAAATCTTGTATTCTTTCACGTGCCCGAGACTTTCTAAAAGAGAAAGCTTATTCATCAATCGGTATTTTTCTCATTACAGGTCAATATACTTCATTTATGCTTAAATTTAACTATACACTTTATGGACGACAATTACACAATTCACTTATCGCGCTTGATTTGGTATATAGCCAATCTAGTCATTATCATCACTAGTTTATACAAAACCTATAAATATTTCTAGATAATTTCTTTTCAACATAAAAATTTGTGATCGATCGATATATTGTCAATTTAATAACTACGCCAATATGAATAAGCTCAAACTGATAATCATTGCAATAGCTACAGCATCAAATAACGATAATTAACTTCTTTTTGTGTAATAAAATGGACTAAAAATGTACTAAAAAATAAGTTTCAAGAACTATAATAATTATAAAGTATTATTATTTTTGTTAAATCTTAAAAAATTATTATTGTACTCGAAAGTAAAAAAATTAATAGCACTATAGTAGTTAAATATGTACAAAGTTAATATTTAAATTATAATGTAAAGATATTGAAAACATTACATTTGCACAAAATCTATATATATATACATATCTTATAAAATAGTTTTTGAGCTATATTTAATTATAGAAAAAAAGATAGCTGCGTCATTAAAAGATTATTCTTTTTTTATAACAATTTCACGTATATCAGATAAACTATATGTATAATAGCCATATATAATAGTGTCACTTGCTAATTTTATTAAAAATATTTTATGAGATTTACGATGAAATTGTTATAGAATTAGAAAGCAAAAAATGTTATTTATAAAATTATATTTACGCTCAATTATTTTCAAATATAAAATTACGATTCTCAGTTAAACTGTTCCTAATAATTAAAAAAGAAATATTTTATTGTAATATTTCATATACTATGTATTTTACATATTTTAGTACAACTTGCTTAGAGAATTCTATTTTTAATATTATGAATATTATTGCATTTAGTAATTCTTCAATTTTTTTTCAGTAATAAATTTATTTCATAATCTAGAACCTGTACTTATAAAAATTAAAATAAATTCTAAAAATTTTTATTGATAATAAGCTTTTTTTATCTACGAAGTCTTGTTACTGTTAATTGTGCATTACTAAGAAGATAATAATGTAAAATTTACGCAAATAACTGCATATGAGTCACATGATGTACTCAACAAAATTTAAAAAATGAAGAGAAAATACTTATTTGCAAAAAGTATTGCGTGAAGTATAATGCGTAGAAATTAATTTAACGTTATTTTAAATAAAATTACGACATTGTAAGAATAATTTAATAAATATTTTATCGAATTAACCCGTTTTCTATAAATTACTTATGAATAAATACGTAAGAACATAAGGTGAGCTTAAATTATATGAACATCTGCAATACGCATTTATAAGATTACATATGATATTTCATATTACTAAAGCTTCGCACCGTATTATTAATTGTGCAGATCGTAAAAAAATGTCAATGATTATTAAAGTATTAGGAATAATGCAGTATATAATATTCCTTAATTTAATTACTAAAATTAATGAGCACTAATCTTATATGAATATGCAATGATAATAAAAAGTGAATTTGTTTATTATTTCACGGTATGATGTAGATCATATCATACCTTACGACGACATGTTATTTGCAATGAATTGCCGAGTAAAGCAATAACGAATGGGTAAACGTCCTCACGTGCGGTTAACCTTCCCCAACTTTCAATAACATTTTAAATAAATTTATTTAGTTTGTCCGTAACGATAGGTACTAAGTTGCATGGCTTTCAAGAGAAAAGAATATAGTATGAGATAGTAATAAATTAATGGTGAGGTCGACGACTCGAGAAGCTAAGCTTTATGTTAAATATTTAAAATACAAGCAAAAAGATATGACGCGTACTCTGGTTCCACAGTCGGACTGCAATATGCGTCAAAATATAATACGAGCATCATTTTCAATACGATGCGCGCTTCCAGCATTTCAGCCTTTTGTTATAGATCGTAGAATTTGAAGAAAAATACGATTATTGTAACGCAACCTTAAATTCCTCTCATCTTAACTCATAACTTAACTCGTCCGGTAGATCTTATATAAAAAGTACTACTGAAAAAAATACACATCCGATAGATAACGAAAAATTATCTTATTGTTTATCTTATTGAAACGTACGAGTGTAAAACCTTCAAGTTAACTAACACTATTAGAATATTTATAACGAGATCTAATTTATAACAACAACAACAACAACAACAACAACAACAACAACAACAACAACAACGATAATAACAACGATAACGATAATGATAAGGATAACGATAATAAGAATAATCCCGGTCGTCATACTAGATAATTATATATATATATATATATATATATATATATCAATTACATATTAATAATTATCTGTTGGGCTAAATAGTGGCGACTTTTAGCCAATAGATGGTATGATTATTTTGCCGACATTTGGTTTTGGAATGCCGTGGAGGCAAACAAACGTCTTGGCGAAAGGACAAGTCGGCAATAAAAGCGGGCGATGCTTTCGAGTCAGGCGCCCTCGGGACTCAGGACTACGGTCTTGCTGTCCTCTCTGGTCCGAGTCTCAGTCCGAGGATGTCCGAGGAGGATGTACGGTAGGTCCTACCTATCGATCCCGAGTCGCGAGTTTCCTACCAGTGCGCGCATCGGAACCTCGGCCTGGCGCTCGGAGATGGTGCTGCAATGCATCTCGGAGGCTCCGAGTCAAGCCCGGCACACTACACGTAATGCCATCTCCATTCCGAAGACTTCCCCTCGGCCACTCGAAAGTGCGGAGCCGTTAAAATAGCTGAGCCTTACCGTTGGCTGCGTGACTGCACTACCATGACACGCTGCCTACGTTACTCGCCCGTAGCCATTGAGCTGCGTGGTGCCGCTAGCGATGGTCCCAGCCATCGTTCGAATGACGGATCGGGTCGCGGGAAGGGGGGCGGGGGTATCGCGGAAGAGGAAGCGATAACCGAGGTGGTAGCCAGCTAGGAGTCCGTCCCTAGACGTTGCGTACGTCCTAGGAGCGCGACGGCATTTTTAGCTGCACTAGACAGACGCCGCCTTTCCTCCTGCTTACCCCTCAAAGCCAATCTATCTATCTATCTATCTATCTATCTATCTATCTCTCTCTATCTATATATAAATAAATAAGCATGCAGGCGCGTTGAGCGGAGAGTCCGCTTCGAGTGGCTAATAAATTAAATCGAGGATGACGAGTGTGCAGTCCCGGTGCACATTATACACAGGCGCCGTTGCGCGGATTTATTCCTAATGGAATGCGATGACGAGTCGTATTGGCGCGCGGGACTTATAAGATGGTATGGGAGTGACGCAAGAGCAGCGGGTCGGTAAGGCAGATGCCTCTTGGGCTCCGGGGATTGGCAGCTACTACTACTCTGTGCTCTACGTACGGGCGGCCGAGCTCGGGAAAAGCGTTGAGGATCGCGACGATTGACGGTCCGCCGGCGACGTGGCACGGCAGGGCTGAGGAGGGGGGGGGGTAACGCGGTGGGAATCGTCGGCGTCGCCAGCGTGCAACCGCCGACCGCCGAGAGAGAAAGAGAGTATTGACCGTCTCTAGCGGCTCCGGCGCAGTGGAAATTTCCACTGCCCTACCCCAATCCCTCCCGCCCCGCGACCTGTCGCGGACTCGCCGCGGCTGCTTCTCCCTCCCTCCCTACCGCCCGTCCCGTTGCGCCCCTCACCGAGCCATGGCCTCGACACGAGCTCCGCACCGCTCCGGCTCGCGGTCTCCCTCCGTCTGTCCGTATTTTTTTCTTTCTTTCTTTCTTTCTTTCTTTCTTTCTTTCTTTCTTTCTTTCATTCTTTCATTCGTTCATTCTTTCATTCTTTCATTCTTTCATTCTTCCTTTCTCTTTTTATTTATTTATTTATTTATTTATTTCCTCGAGTATGTGCGTACCTGCGGCCACCGCTCTCGCTCCTCTTTCCTCGCGGACCATCCGCTCTCTTTAACGGCCTTTCATTTTTCAATAAGCGAATTCCAGGAAACGGCGTTATGGGATCGCGTGCCCCGCCGACGTCGACATATTTGGCACCAGCTCCCTCACCCTTGCCCCCCCCCCACTCCAACACAATGCTCGTACGTACGTAGTTTTCGATCGGTCGCGCCCCCCCCTCCCCCCGTCCTCGCGCGCCAACGCTCTCTCTCTCTCTCTCTCTCTCTCTCTCTCTCTCTCATACATACACACGCGCGCGCGCACGCAGTCGCACGGGCATACCCCGTCCTGCCCCGCCCAGCCCCTGTCCCATCGACGTCGTGCCACGTAAGCGAGGAGACTCCGCCAAAACTCGCACAGTCACGGACCGCGAATAATAGTCTACCGGAAGAATAGTCATCCGGAGATGGTAGAGCAGCGCCCTTCTTCCTCTCGGGCCCGAGCGAGGACAAGGAGTTGAAAACCGTTCCTCGAGGAGCGGGGGCGAGGCCATGACAAAAAGAGAAAAAAAAATAATCGAGAGTTGGTCACAGTTGGTTACAAAGAGAAACGGGACAAGCGTTCGGGCCCCTTGTAATGCCGCCTCCCAATCGACCCCGAGCACCTCCTCACCTTTGCATGGGACCGAGATTTGCACCTAGAGAGGCCAAACGTTTTTTTTCTCCCCTCTCTTTGTGCCGACGATACAAATATGCCCACCGGCAAGACCCAAGACTCCCCACACCCCACCCCCCTCTCTCTCCCCCTTCGGAGCTAACGGCTTTCGGCCCGGCCGCTTTTCCTTGCCAGATTTGCTACATCCCGACCATAAAAGGTTCGAGAAAACAAGAGGGTGAGAGTGATGAGCTTGAGAGTTGCGTGAAGGAGGCAAAGTCAAGTCCCTTAACAGCTCCTCTGAAGTAGTTATTATTATGATTAATAATCAATAATAACAAAACCATAAATAAATAAATAAATAAATAAATAAATTCTAATGATAATGATAATGATAATAATTATGATAATGGGAAAGGGCCTGGCGTAGTAGCCGAAGGTGTTGGGCACGGCTCGTGCTGGCTCGAGTCTGGCATCCGACACTCTTCCGTCCATTTTTTTAACAGCCGTTCGCTGGAAATTTAAGCGCAAGGCTCGGGGAGAGATTCGCCACCGCGCAAGAAATGCGAGAAGACGGTGGCGGCGGCGGCGAGTCGTGAGTTGGCCGGCTATTATTAGACTGGCGCCGTCCTTCGACTTTATGTAAGCCGCGACGATCGGCGTCGAACCACGACAAACGCCGTTCAACGACGAGATTAAAGGACTCGAGCGCGACTTCCTCCCGTCCCCTCGACCCCGCCATTATACCCATTGCCACGTCTGCTTTATGAACTAGGGTTCCTGGGGCATCGGGAAGCTGCCGCTGCTGTTGCTGTTGCTTATCGCTTGCTGTTTTGGCCAGTAGCTCAGGCTTTTTAGCCTCTCCAGTCCCATCCTCATCCACATTCCCCTCCCGCGCCAAGAATTCTACGCGCCTAATTTATACGCGACTCTTATTTCGCTTGGATTTATTTACTTGAGCCCCGGCTCTTTATTATACTCAACGAACAGTAACCATTGATTTATCAGTTCGACGAATTTTCTTCTCACAACTCAATCCTACATGAAATAAACATGCCCGTTATTTCTGTAATAACTTTAACTGTATTATAAAATGACATGGTAATTTATCGTAAATTAATGTTAATCCACGCATCGTAATAAAGATACATTGACCTGCGGTCGATAACTTATTTTCTGCAGATTTGCAACATATGTATCGCCTGTCAATAAACTCGCGCTCTTTCTTACATTCAAATTATGGTACAGTACAGGAAGCACGATTGATAACGTCGCATACACCCCTATACGCTTAGCCCCGGCCAAAAATAGCACAATGTATCCTTTCAACTTTTATTTTATTATTATTTCCCGTTTTGTTTGTTATTATGAATTGTACACAGTTTCTCTCTGACCTTTTTTTAATTATATTAAAAACTATTTCCAATATTCTTTAATAAAAGTAGGTGCAACAATTTTTCTATCGACAAATAATTATCGTAAATATAGAAACAGATCTAGTAGCAATCATAAGAACAAAAAGCACCTAGTAAATATTGGTTTATTAAATATCTATTTAGTGATAAATATATTCATTTTATAATTAGTTAAAATATTACTTTGATCCGTGTAGTTCAGTCTTGGAATTATCCCTTTCAATGTTAATTACAAAGCCATTGTAAGGTCTTATATTATTACGCCTCTTATATTCTTATACAAAATTCAAATTATGTACTTGAAATTACAAATAATTTTACATTGGAATAAGGTGCCGTTATTTACGTTGAAAAATGCACACAATCGTATTTCGTACAATTTATGTCATTTTATGTTTAAAGAACATTGTATTTAAAGCATCTAAACCTATTTAGTTTTGTTAAACGTATACATAAGTTACATTGGGGTCAATTTTTTTTCATATTTGATAAAATTTAAAAAGACTGAATGATATTTATTACTTTGAATTAGTTTCAATATTGAAGATATCGGTTTGTTTGTTAATTTGCCTAAAATAAATATATTTAGTCAGGAGACATACTAAAATACTTATTTTTTAAATTATCATTGACTAATTGACGCAATCAAGAATTATATATATATTAACAATTTTTTAATCTAAACTGTACTAATCAAGCGAATGTACCTATACATACCATCGAAGCTAAATTGATTAGGAAATAATAAAATTATTTCTAACAGTATTCAAACCCTCGTTCATTAAATAATAAAAAATTTTATTAACAAATATAATATATTTAACCTGATACATTTTTTACACAGCCGATTTTACAGATATTTGAAATCACGAACAAAATTTTAATGACCATATAAGCAAGTATAAATTATTATAATGTATCGGTATGATATATAAATCTAAAATAATTTTTCATTACATAGATCATAGATATATTACAGAAATAAAATTTATGATTTCATAAGTATTTTCTCATTTTTATGTTAAAAAATGTATGATATAAATGTAAACTGATAATTGATATCTATTTATATCATAAGTTTTATTGAAATTAAATTATTTAAATTTAAATTTCGAAGTCTTCTAATATGTTTGTAATTCTTGAATATATATTGAATGATTATATTAAAATAGTCAATCAAAGTTAAAATAAACGAATTATAACATTTAGTTTAATTTAATTATAAATGCTCAACATGGGTGATATAATGTATAATTTCTAATTTATCATTATTAAGTAAGTACTTAAATTAAAATGATATATTGAAGAATAATTTTCAGTTTTTAAGCAATGACATCTTACAATAATTACAAATATTTAAAACTTGCGTTAATTCATAATAAAACTATCTATTATAATAAAATATAATACTTATAGTAATATTGAAATATTGATAATATTGAAATGCTTTAATATATAATTTAAATAACCGTGAATCTACAATAAAGTATTTGAATTATGTATATTACAATTTAATAATGTGTATAATTAAAAATTTATGAAAGTTCAATTTATCGAAGCAATAATTAATGAGTAAGAGTTGTTTGCATTTCGGACTATATCAAATTAAGTGAAAAGTATTTCGTATAAATTTCTATCATTTTAATAATTTATTTATTTTTTATGATTAGCTAGTAAAATAAATATCTTTATATTCGCTAAATAGTAATGTTTTTTCGTTGTAAAATTACCATTATATTTAGTTTTATTATTTATTTGCGATTATGGAAGTAAGGAAAATACTATATATACATCTCATTGTAAACATAAATTGTACAATCGTGACGATTAAGTCAAATTTCAGTTATAAAATTTTAATTCTGATGAAAAAAATATTTGTTGGTTTTATTTGAATTGAAAGATAAGAAGTTTAAAAATCCAACACTTTAACATAAAATAATTGCATCTTTATATAAATACATAATTTATACTATACAACTAAAATAAATATAAGCAAAAGTAATTTAAAACGTTAATTGAATAAAATGATATAAAATATGTGAATTATAAATACTACGTGAGATATATAATATATTTGTGGGAAATTTCTTTAAATTAATTAGCTGAAGTTGGAGAAAAAATTCTTTAATTATTAAGCAGTTTGTGCTAATAATAGATTGACAAATATTAAATTATAATATTTATATATAACGATTATATATACAATTTTAATTTATATATAACGTGTAATAGATTTTTAAAAATAAACTATTAATAATACAGACAAACATCATAGTTCCGAGAATTATATGACGTGTTAATAAACTATTTTTAATAAGTTTTAATCTCGAAATTTTAGAGTTTATTAAATATTGATTATAACGTGATTGTAAAGATATTGAGTCTGTTTCTTCAATAAAATTCTTTAATGATAAGCTAGAAAAGAAAATTTTTATTATTTAAGAAGGTGACATTGATTTCATTCCAATTGTAATTGTTTACTAAGTTGATAAGAAGAATTACTACTTAGTTGGTACGAAGTATATTCTATTTAATATAATATTCAAAATATGTAATGAGCCAATCTCATGATAATTTGATTAAGGATTGGGTGAAAACTACAATTCGAGGGTGAACCAAATAAATTAAGCCTTGATACAGTTTACATATACTGAAATAAACACATTTGGTTGTCCTACTGTTATTTAATCATGTAAATATAATCTAAACACTCGTGTTTGTCGATAACGATCTACGCTACTTTTTTCTCGCCTCAAAATTTAGTAATTTCTGCTTTGAGAGCTCTTAAACGTAAATGTAGGAATCTGCAACAGTTAAAAATCTAATCCTGCCTCCGTATTTAAAATCCATTAATTTGAAGTAATTCAGAGCCAAAGTATTATTTTCAGATCATAACCTGGATTACATTATCCTTTTTACTCGATTCATATCTTTGTCAAAATGGATTATAGAAAACTTCTATTTGAAATACGACTTTTTATATTACATACAATTATTTTTTTAATTAATTAATTGATATGGAACTGAAAATATTATAATTGCATTTAAAATAAACATTTAAATTTTACGAGTTGCAAAACATTTAAATTATAGTCAAGTGAATGCAGTTTTATAATTTTTATATAAACTACTTAATTAGAGTTCTTATTTTAATAGATAAATTATTTAATTGAAATTAAATTCCATTTTCTTGTATTCATCTACATTCCTTTTCCATAGTTCTAATCCAGGAATTGCAATCCCATACAATTCTAACAATATATTTCAACAATGAAATAATTCAAACATATTTTATATATATTATAATTTTATCTACAATATATTAGTATGATATTTTATATGTATAAGTACAATACGACGATAACAATCATAAAAACAATTGCACAATTGATAGCTAATTAAGCATTATTATAAAGATTTTTATCATTATTATTATTACTTTGTTCTATGATTTTAGAATTAGAATCAATCTAATTAAACCTAATGGAAATTAGGTTTAATATATATTATTTATAATATAAATACAACATAGTATAGAAATAATGTATAAGTGAAATAAGTGTTTCTACAATTTTTCTAATATATATTTAAATTATATTTACGTTTAGACACTAAGAAGTTATAAAGTTTTGTAAAATATATATTAAATAACTATTTGAAATTAAGATAAATTTATTAGATCTTAGTTTTTCACTCAGAAATCACGTCGAGGATCACAATTGGATTATTTAAAAATACTATGTTATTGAACGTACTATATCAGTTAAATACGTTCAATAAATTAAACAGATAAAGTTAGTCGTATTGAACTTCATGTATATGAATTATTAAATGAATTCTTAATACTTTTAAAATTTATTAGCATGTTCATTTGTAATGATTAAATAGACTATCATAAAAGACTATTTATGACGAAATTCAGTAGCACTTTTTACCATTTAATACAAGAAAATTTATACAATTATTATGAATTTCAAAAATAAATTTCACTTTGTAACTAATTAAATATAATTTAGAATTAAACAGGAAATTTCATTAAATATTTTATATTAATATATATTTTTTAATTTAAAACAATATTGTTCAATATGCAAGGTTATTTTAATAGATAATGCAGGTTTAATACGTATTTATATATTATTTTTTAAGCGTTATTCGACATTATTTAAAGATTTTATTATTTAATTTAAACAACTATAAATAACAATAAGTGAAATGTAAATAGAATATATGTTATTCAAATATATATAAAATTGTATCTATTATGTCAGAATGCTGATTTTTATGCGTGTGAGTAAAAGAAAAAATGTTCGTTTTTTAATTTATATATCACTTCTTTGTCAATATTTTCCATAAACATATATCAATACCTTTAAAATGCAAGTTTTTATTAATTTTTTTTCTAATACTATTATAAAACTATTAAAATACATATTTATGACACTGAAATATTTAGGAATATACAACTTTTAGACTTAAATATTTATATTTCTTTGGCGAAAATCAGATTAATTATATTATTAATATTAACGTTATTTAATATATCAAAAAGATTGAAAGAAGTATTTAAAAAAATAATTAAATACTATTTATCGTACATATATTTTTGACTCATATACATTTTCACATTCAATAAATTAAAATATTATTTTTTTAAAATTGTTATAATTAATTAATATTCTGTGTAATTATGTTATTAGAAAGTTACATTTTCTTTTTTTCTATAAATCGTATTTAAGTATTGTTAATTGTATAATGATTATATAGTTATTTTCAAATATTATAAATTAAGAATTGTTTCTTATAAATAATATAATAAATAATATAATAAGTTTTATCTAAAAACATAATTACTGTCTATATTTTTCTTCTATGTATTATGATCATAAACGAAATACCTTTTTATAACTAAATAAAGTAGAATAATGTTTGAGTTATATAAAACTTTTTATATATTTCAGAGAAAATGAATATTTTTTTATTATTCTTACTTTCCTTATCGATATATATAATTTGTTCTACAGTTCTGTAAACAGATTATAAATTTCTTCAACTATAACAGTAATAATTCAATAATTATTAATTCTTAAAATTGTCAAAGTAATAATCGAATTTTTCTAAATGCGTTAACACTAATCTTAAGTTTCATTGGTTCTAACAGATTCCTAACAGATTATATTTCTTAGATTTTTTTTTTTTCATATTACATTTAGTAAATACATATGTAACAGAAAGATTTTCTCTCAATATTTTACTAATCAAATTTTTTTATATTAGATTGTAATTCATTTTATAATAATTTTTACGATATAGCTATTATTAGGGATTTCTTTCGTATTCTTACGTATTTAGATTATCGTGTAAATATTACTTTAAATTCACCTAGAGTATCACATTATATATGTACTGAGGAAATGAAATAATGATTTTAAATATTACAAAACATTTTTGTTATCTTATTCTGAATAGATTATTGCTATATAAAGAACCTTTTAAAATAATTTCTTACTGTTTATCTTCGAAAATTTAAAATGAATTTGAACATTGTCTTTTTGTTGTGTTTTGCTATAACCGCTAGTAAGTAAAGCATACATCTTCTTATTATTGTATAAAATTCATATAAAGTAATCTTTTGTTTCTCATTTTATCATTTATTTTTAATTTTTATAATTAAAAGATTCATGATTCGCTTTTCAGTTACATTATGTATTTGAATAATGAAATGACTTTTAATCGAAAGCATAATTTTGAAAAACCATACATGTTTATTTTGTATTTACATAAAAACAATTTTATTTTATATTGATCATTTTGTTAAAATATTTTTAAGCCAATTCAATTTTTATAAACAAATTATCTTTCTTAATTTTTTAATATAAAAATAATTTTTTAACTATAGAAACTATATGATAAATATCACAAGAATGTTATTGACTGGTATAGAAATATTTATATAATTGCCAATTCACAAAAACTCATTCTATTTTGGTGCAACATATGTTATGAATAAATACATTACATGTTCTCTATTGCAAAGTTTATTAAATAATAAAATTGAATTATGTTGTTTTATATTTTTTAAGTATAAAAAATAGTATTGAATAAAGAAATTTGGCTACGTATCATTTCTATTATTTATGAGATAGGATTGTTTCTATTAAAATATATATACGTAATATCTGCCAGTCAAGATGCATTTTAGTTCATGAATTTTTGAATGCATAAATTTTTTAATTTATCAGTGCGATCGAAAACTTTAAGATTTTAATTTTTTGCTTGAATAAATAACATTTAAAAATAACACATACATAGACTTATTTCTAGTAATTATTTTTATTAATACGTATTTTAAAATATTTATATTTATAATTTTAAAATGGAAGAATTAGTTTAATTTTAGTTTTTAAATATTACTTGTAACATGTTGAAATGGATTTTCGTTAATGATTATAATTATGTGTGTTTACATGCACAAAATTATAACTTGCCTAATAATTGAAAATAAACTATCGACTGAGTTCTTGTATTATAGAAATAGTGCTACTAATAATGATTGTTAAACATTAAAATCTTAAATTAAAAAATTATGTTAATTATAATATTATATATTAACGTTTATACGTACTTTATATGTAATTATGTATGTACAATGTATTTAATTTTTTTTATAATAGACTTAATTAAATAGTGACCCATTTAAATGTTAAAAATGTCATCGATATGTATACTTGATATTCAATTGATATACATAATTTGTATTCAAACAAAAGCAAATCGGCCTCGTAAAATATGAATTATGCACATTATAATTGTATTACGTACTGGCAAATTCTAATACTTTTATTGTTGCTGTGGAATCATTTAATTGAAAGTAATTCATTAAAATTACTTGGTCTTATAAATTTAAGAAAGGAAAAATAAATATTTTAAAAATTATATTAAATATAATTCAAATAAATGTTATCTTCTTCATAATATTTATACAGATATTTATTAGACATTGATGGAAAAATATCTCTTAATTTATTGTTCCTAATATTAGATAAAGAATTTAAAGAAATTTAATCTTAATTACATGAGAAATCTGTAATTAAATTTCTGATAATTTACTATATATGTATTTATATAAAAATATATATATGCATGTATATATACAAACAGTTATAGCAAAGCTTTCTTCATGGAAAATGAATAAATAATAATTGCGCTTTTGCAATTTGGTTATAAGCTGAATTATAATAATTTCAAGCTATTAAATTTTAAATATTCATTACTAAATTGAAATGGTTTGTTTCCACTATTTGTGTATAAAATTCTGATATTTAAAACTTTTTAAAATTTGTCACATTTCTTAAAATAGACTAATTGAATTCAACTTTTTTATCAAATAAATTATATAATACCGACGCCTGCGTCAGATCATGTATAATATTATATATACAGAATATTTTCTAATTACTGTGAACTTATTTCATAACAATTATACTTCCAGACTATTACATAAGGATATCATAGTATTTTTAAAAAATCAGCATTTTATTTTTATAATTTTATTATTTATTGCCGGACTATTAATATCTTTTATGTTTGAAAGATATATTAAATTTAAATTGATAATATGATTTCGATATTATGGAAAAAATTTGATAATTAGGTAATATTTGAAATATAGACAGTTGATAAGCATTAATTTAATTATAATATTATTTATTTTCACATTATTGCTTAATTTTTTTTTATTTACTTTAGTAATTGAATTTTATGTGCATTTATGAACTGTTAAACGTTTTGGTATTTATATAATGCAGAAAAAATTATGAAGCTATATATTAATTATTTTGTTATACTAATTATTTCATATATACTATTTCATATATAAATATAATGATTTAATATATTAGTTTTGTAATTATAATTAGTAGTTTTAATAATGTTAGTAAAATGATGCAGGTTTTGATTATTTTAATACATTCAATAGAATGTTCCATTTATAATTTTTTTTTTATTATAGATGTGAATAAAAAGAAGTATAAAAGATTATATCAATTGTATAATTAATATATAATATATTAGAAATTTTTAGCTATTTTTATTCATATTTACCTTATTAAGTAGAATTATTATATAGTTTCTTTATATTTTAAATTCATTGCATTCGTAATTGGCATGCAAATACTTTTAAATATTATTAAAAAAATATTTTATTAAATAATTTTAATGTGTAAAATTATTTTTATAAAATTTCAATAAATAAAGTTCGAACATGATTGAAATAAATTAAACGGATAAACAAGTCGTAGGCACATTTTAGTCCAATTTTCGTATAAACAGCAGATTGTATTGTTTTGAGGCAATTAGGAAAATGATTCATGTAGAATGAAAAAATTTCATACTATAGTATATTAAAGTTTATTATTTGTAATCGTAAAACGTAAATGTCTCATAATAATAACCATAGTCATTATAATTATTAAAGATAAAGAAGATGAAATTTAAATCAAGAGAATCGCAAATTAAAAAGGTTTGGAACAAATGAAATGTAATTATGCTGTTTAATATAAAAAAAAAGTCAACTACAAACTAATTTAATAATAAAGTTAATAATAAATAAAGCTAAGTAATAAAAAGGGTTAATTAATGCATGAAATAATGAAGTATTTTACTTGTTTTAGGTGTTTCGGGTAAAACTGAAAGAATTATTGGTGGTACCGATGTCAATATTGGAGATTATCCATTTATTGTGTCAATAAGAAATAAGACGTTGAATAAACATTTCTGTGGTGGCACAATAATAAGCGAACGACACATCCTTACAGCGGCCCATTGTGTATTCAATAAAAATTACAATGATGTGGAAGTGAGCATGGGAACTGCTTGCTCCATGGGGCCATCTGGAAACAGATTTAATGTCATATTTGTCGCTGTTCATCCGGAATTCACAGGAGATAAGAAACCATCCAAGGGAAGTCGAAATGATCTTGCCATTCTTATGGTAAAGTAACAATCATAATTCTATATAAATTGCGCGTTGCTTCGGTATATGAATACTTATTATATAAAATCTTTGATTTTTTTAATCTTCTAAGATTGAGAATTTTGAATTTTGAATTTATGTACCGTACGACTTCTTTGCATTGTTTTTATGCTCGTAATAATTCTGTTTGTCACGAAGTGTACACTTGAGCTGTCTCGTTTTAATAACAATTAATTTCAATAAATTATAAAGTATAAAAAAGCTAGAGTGGCAATGAATTTTAAGGCAGACGTTGTTACCTTTAATTTATAACTCAAGTTATAAATGGGATAGAAATTAAAAAAGGTAACGATGATCCAGATTTATTTTTTAAATCCAAGTCACTTTGATTTGACAGTTAGATAAAGATATTCGATTTGATCTGCGCCAAATGAAAGGAACGCTTCAAGTTAGTGAAGTGAATGATGGAGATATGGTTGAAATTATCGGTTGGGGTCTAACACATTATCCGTCAGACACATTGTCTCCATTATTAAAAAGAGCTGCCACAAGACTCATAACGAACAAATCTTGTAAAAAAAAAATTCGTCTTCCGATTAATGACGGACACGTTTGCACTGAAGGCAAAAAACGTCTTGGCGTATGCATCGTAAGTTTAAAACAAAATTAATGTCTTGTAATATAACGGAATGCGTTAATGTAATGCAGCGTATTAATTAAAAAAAATTTTTTCCAAAAGGCTGACAGCGGTGGTCCCTTAATTTCCAATGGAAAAATCGTTGGAGTTTCATCGTTTTGCATACCTTGTGCCAAGGGTTATCCCGACGTATTCACACGGATTCCTAATTATTTAGATTTTATTAATTCTGTCGTTACCCAGCCTTTCACATTAAGCTTAAGTGCGTAATATGTCTGCATTTGGCTGCACTTGCCTAACTTTAATTTATTAACCTTATTAACAATTTAAATTTTCTAATTCCCATTGTTTTGTTTCTTAAACATTTTTTCTTTTGAATTTTGTACAATAATACGTTATTGAGAGTAAACAAATTTTATGAAAATATACCTGGAATAAGTTTCAAGGATGTAGAAAAGAATATAGAGAATAAAAAAATTAATGTTTAATGTTTTAACGAATATATTTATTCGATTTCGTGGATTGCGCTTGTATGTCTATATATGTAAGTGTCGTACAAGTGCGCATTGTACGTTGTATATATTTGATGTAATGTTTGGAATACATTATTTTTTTAAAATTATTACTTTTTTATTATAATTCCAGTAATAAAATTGTTACTGAAGTGTTTTATTACATTTTCTCATTTTTATCTTATCTTTATTTACCCCCTGAATATTTTAAAAAACAAATAAACAATATAGATTCCTTAATATACTTTAATAATATATAGATTTTGTAAGGTAAATGTTATAAGTGTTTGATGTTTTAATCTTAATTCTTCTATAAAGATGTACTTAAATAAAATATATTTTTCTAAATTTCATGATTGTGTTCATGCATTTACAAAAAATATTATTTCTATTGATTCATTGATTATTCTAACCAAAAGGTTTCACCAATTTATATTTCAATTACTATATCTTCTGAATAGAAATTTTTATACAAATGCTTATGCAAATATAATTTATATGATTTTCCAAATAAATTTTATTGTAAATTTGAAATTTTGTAATTAAAATTTCATAAGACATTTCGAAGATTCAAATGATTATTTGATTTTAAATTTAAATACAGTTTAAATGTTTTTATAAATATTTTATTAAAATGTTGTTTATGAAAAATGTACATTATAATGCACTTAAATGATCGTCTGTACTTTGAATTTTTTTTTTTCTTTTAAGTACGCAATATTAAAATATGAAAACTAATAAGTATGAAGTAACAAATCGTTTAACAACTACTTTGATTAATCATGAAAATAATAATGAAACCAAGATAGGACATTCGATGTAAATCCTATATGGTTTTAGTAATATTGAGTCGGCAATGTTATGTGAAAAACAGTTTTCCTCTTGTTTAACTAAGTATGCAGTGAAGAATTGATTTAGTGACCGACTTGTTTTATATAAGAAGTTTTAAAATTGTATACGAGATGAATGCCGTTCCAGGAACTGCCTCACTTTTAGAGGAACTTGACAGTACGTTATGATTTTAATTATAATCCCTCGTTCGAATTTGAGGTTATATATTGTATAGGACTTGCCAAGAGTGATTTTAAATCTATGCTATTAATTTCAAATTATACTTATTATTTTATTATGAATTTAATACTTTTAATAAAATACATTTTCAATATGAATATATAAATTTTATTGACCTATTGTATCTATATCAATATAGACATTTAATTTTTGTATATTTAATTAAAAAAAAAAAACCAATTATTAATTTTCACGACGTATTACTTAAGTATAGTAATAATTAAATACATTATTGATTCTCATTTAATACTTACTTACTCATGCACTAATATATATGCGTTTTGCATTATTATATTTAAAAACATTTTTGATATAGAAAAGCTAATGGTGTTGCTGAGAGATGGACGAACATTGATTGGGTATCTCAGGAGTGTTGATCAATTTGCAAATTTAGTACTTCATCGTACTATTGAACGAATTCATGTTGGTAAAGAATATGGTGACATTCCTAGAGGAATTTTTATTGTTAGAGGAGAAAATGTCGTTCTTCTAGGAGAAATAGTAAGTTTATAAGCTTAATAATTATTTTAGATCAAATGATTTATATCAAATCAAATTTTTATAGGATAAGGATAAGGAAAAAAATTTACCTTTATCTGAAATATCAGTCGATGACATTCTCGATGCTCAAAGAAGAGAGCAGGAATTAAAGCAAGATCAAGAGCGACTATTAAACAAAGCATTAAAAGATCGAGGATTGTCATATATACCTGATTTAGGTCACGATGATATGTTCTGACAAAAATTATGTGATAAAACAAATTTTTATCTTGTAATATCCAATATTGTCCTAGTTAATAATTAAGGTTAATATTTTGAAATTTTAAAAATATATGAAATCATGTTTGTTAGTAGGATTATTATATTTTTTAATATGATTAAGCCTATTAAGGCTATAAATTTTAATCTATTTTTTCTACTAATGAATTAAGAAAGCAATAGTATTAAATATTTGTAATTATGCAAACATTGTAAAAAGATTATAATAATATGAATGCTTTAATTTAGAATGTGCTAATGTATGTCAAAATTAAGATTATTTAAAAAAATGTATATATAAATTATTTTTATTTTTTGGTAATAATCGAAAAGAATATACAAATTTCTGATAAAAACAATTCAACATAAATTTATATTAAAATAATAAAAGCCAATGTCATAAAAAGTATTTAATTGTTAATTTTAATGGATAGATAATTATTTTATATTTATTTATATAGAATTGTGCACAAATCCAATGAGTTTCCTGCTGCTACTTAATTTTCATCATATTACAGCAAGGCAACCAATTTTACCTGTATTTCTACGTTTTTACGAAGCTTATTATTTTAAAACGTACGGGTCATATCAATAATAGTGTTTCTTTTAAAGTTTATAATTACAATACAATGAATTTGAAATTGGTCAGAAACATTTCTGTTTTTGAGAATTCCGAAAATGGGGGTTATTGGATATTAAGAACTAGATCAAACCAGAAACAATATTTGTACGGTTACATGACGAATTTTTCATTCTCTTATGTATATACACCGTATTGAGATGGACGCTCCAAAGTATGAGCCGAAATACTGTTGCTTATCATAATGCACGACATGCAATATTGATACGTCCTCTGGTTCTTCCAACTATAGCTGAAATCGTGCACGTTTCCATATATCTGAAATCAGCACATCCTGTTTATCTAGGTATAGCATGTATTGAAGACTCAATCAGGTCAATATCTATGAAATGAAAAACGATCATCACTAGCTATTTAATATTGCAATCTTTTAGATCTTCCTGAGATATAAAGAGAATTTCTTGGATCACTTTGCCCATTTAATAATGATGAATCAAAAGGGCTTGTACAATTATTTTGGTGGTTGGCGAAGGGTGAGGTAAACTTAAGGCTTACAATGACGGTAAACGCTTCTAAGCGTTAGAAGTTCTCTCGTTATTTTGTTGATCGACCGATTCCTGTCCCTGTTAATGCTTGCAAGTGCTTCTCGCTCCTTGAATGTTATCAATAACGGGCAAAATTTAACAATCTTGCTACTTGATAAAAAAATTTCTTTGGTGAATTCGGGACGATCAACTATCACAACAATCTGCTTGAAAATATTCTTTGGAGCTCACGAATTATTGTCGCAATTTTTAAATTAATAATATCTACATTTTTAAATGCAATTATTCATGCGATATTAAATCACAATAAAAAATATTCGAATTATAGAAAATGTTTGTGTAAAAATCCGTGATAAGAAGTCTTTTTAAAATTGTGCCTTCGGAATCAAATTATATAAGTTTATGAAGATGAAATATACATATAAGAATACTTCTTCGTATGTATAAACATGCATTATCAAACATTAATAATTTTAGAATTTATAGTAAGTATTTCGATAATTAAATTTGATAATTATACGAATTATATATATATATATATACATATATTTACAATTTTTGTCGGTGATGAAATAATTTATGGATTACATTATTAATATTAGTTATTTTTTTAAGAAGAAATAAACTTTATTGTTTATTTACTTCTGTATTACTTTTATTAGCAGCCATGTTTTACTAAAAGAAAGTGTACATTCATGAAATTATGAATTCGAAATTAAAAATAATTTTATAAATAGATTGTCTATTTAATATAAAAAATTTTATTTTGCACTTGATTCCTCTAGTTATGGGTTCAATAATTTTAGCAATGCATAATTAACATTACGAAGGTAAGGTTTACATAGATAATGATATTTACAATAAAAAAGAATTTAAATGAATTATTTCTTTAATTTAATTAAAATATTTGGTATAATTTGTATTAGTGTGTTTATTTAAGAAAAATTTATATAACAAAATTGTTAATATATTCTTGCATTATTTATATAGCTAATATACTAATAAATAGAACAACGGCAATATCTATTTGTGCAAATTTAGTTTTAGAAAGCTTATTTATAATAATCGATCATGGATTATATTTTTCTGCAATATTTGTATTAATAATTTTCATAGGCTAGCTTATACTAGAAAATTATTTATCAATAAAGAACTAATTTATTATTGTATAATTAATATATCAGTTCATTTATTTTCATTAAATATATTAGAAAACTTATTGTAAAAAAACTACATTAGTTCATTAATTTCTTAATCTAAAGAAATAATTTTATGAATATTAGGGGACTTAAAATTTCCAATTAGATATCATGAGAAAACTATGAGTCAATAATAGACAATTTATTGTAATATTAATTCCTTTAAATGTAGAATTTATAAAAATTTTATTTGTAGAATCATGAATATTGTATTAAATATTTAAAAAATAATTATAATGATCAATTTTTTAATCGTTAATAATTTATTGTTTTAAATAAAATATATTAATAATTAAAATCAGTTGATATGAATTAGGAATCCAATCTCTAATTTATTAGTATATTAAATAACTAATAAATTAAATTATAGTTCAGGAATTTGACAGTATTAATGGAAAGTAAAATTTTTAAATTGTTTTATAAATTTAATAATTATTTTTATTAATAGTAATTGTTTCATTTACAGAGAGCTTAATTTCCTTTCTCATCATTATTACCTTCTGTAATTACTGTCTACTTATTTTTGTTTTTGTTTTTATTCATTATTAACAGGCACATCGTGTACTTCTGTGAAGCTAAACTTCTGTTGATTTATATAAAAAAATTAGAAATCCCTTTAGACACTAAAGGTGTAATTACTTTAAAAAATTCAGTAATTATTATAGTTACATAATTAGGTCATATGTATAATAAATAAAATGTATACGAAAAATATATTAATAACATAAAATTTCGTTATTTCTTCGCCTTTACAAAATCATTTAGAATATTCACTATATTATATAGGAAGTTATTTTTACACGCTTTTAAAGGCTAACACTTAATTATTATGAAATTTTAATAACGAGAAACAAGTTGAAAAAACATACCATAATTTTGATATATTCAATATACAAAACTATCAAATTTAACATTTGCAATAATTTGTCATTATTTGTCATTCGTCATGGATAAACATATCAAAACGACGTTTCCGGAAGAGAATCTTTAACATTAATAGAATTCAACGTGGATTCGTTTAGTTGTTTTTGTTTTAAAATTTTATTCATTTTTAATGTATCGCAAATCAATTCATCTTTAATTGACCGTTTCGAATCGTTGCGCTGTAAACTTGTACAGCGTTTCCTTGGCGAAGTAACAGCTTCGTCTATTTTCTCCGCTGAATTGTTCATACTATTAGTACTTCCAGATGCTATGCCAGAAGTATCTGAACTAGGATTATTTGCGTCTTCGGGCAAAATATTTAAATCGGATTCTGATTGCTCGAAGTCACCAGTTCTGGACGTAAAACTGAGATCGACTGGGCTAGCGGTCAAAACACTCCTTGAAAGATAATATTCTTTAAGAGGATTTGTAGCCGAAGTAGTCGCAATCTTTTTGACAGTAATTGCATTAATATCATCTAAAGATTTAGGAGAACTTTGTTCTAAAGGCATGCCTTCAATTTTTTTCAAATTTTCTTTATCTTCTCCGATATTTGAACTCGCATTAAAATCAGAGCTCAAAGTCGGTGACTCTTCGAGAATGGAAGCACAATTTTTCCTATCAATTAAATCGTAACTAGGAGTCTGTAAACTATTGGTCGAATTATATTGCATTGAGCCGTTGTTTAATGTGGCGAGGCCACAAAGATTTGAAGCAGAAACCATTATGACTGGTTTTCGTGATCTTGGTGTCATCATTGTTTCCTACAAAAAATAGAATAATTAATTTTTCTAAAAATAAGTAAGTATAAAATAAAATATGTTTTATTGATTTTACGTATTTAATCCTATAATATTCATAAATTTTTTAATAAAAAACTTGTCAAGTAAATATTTTATAGTGTTGATGTTTTTGGTACTTATTGGAACATTGATTTAGATAGAAGCAAAAGCAAAGATAGCATGTAAAGATTATTTACAACTCACGTTGTACGTGATTCATGCGCTTTATTACATTTAATTGTTACGTATAAAATATCAATTGCATTATCAATATGAAAGTTGTAATAGATTTTGTAAAGTGAAATGTGGGTAGATTTAAATACTCGATCGTAAAAAGAATCGTTATGAATAAAATTGTTTCTTATGCGAAGAAATGCTCGTTAGAGATTATTTTAAATATTTTATCTTTAACACAAAATCGACCTCCCAATGAAATGATGAGAGAATAAAGGTGCAGTTTTATCGTTAAGCTGGTAATTCCAGCAGAGGATAACCAGACTGGAAGGGAAGGGAGCCATGTCTTACCTGCATGGCCTTGGTCATCTTGGTTGTACTCTGGGTGATCGGACTCATGCTTTGATCGTCGTCAGTAATCGGCGTAAGGACGTACTCGCTGCTTATGGCCAGGCTCTTCCTTAACAAATTGGAAGGCGTCGATGTATGAGCTGCATGTAGAATGCCGAGACGGACTTTGGGGGCGGGTGAGGTACGGGGGCAGGCAGTCGGGAGGTCTGGCTCGGTGCGCCCGATCCTCGATGGGGGTCTGAAGCTCGGTATTACTGGATCCGAGATCTGCCTCACAAGCTCGGCGTCGTGGCTTGGTTGGCATGAATACATGTCAGGCGGCTCGCTGCGGTGCCTCGGGAAGCGCGTCGACGCCTCTGCCGGTTCATCCTGTACCATCGTTCCCGGGCCACTAGGACTATCACCGATTCTTGCGAAGCTCCTCAAGATAACTTTCGATCGTTCCTCTTGCGGTCCATGCGCCCCGACCTTTTTTAATTTTTTCTTCATCGCGGTTGCCTCGAGGTTACCGGTGCTACTACTCATTTGCTTAGCCTTCAGGAGACCCTCCTGCTTTCGCTGCTCGCAGTTCTCCAGGTCGTTGAGTTCATCCTCAGACTTGCTAAGCAGCTTGGGTATCTTCAGCGAGCTTTCGAGGCTCTGAATCACGGAAACAACAAGCGAGTACCGTTTGTTAGTCACTTAGAGCAAGCTTTGTTACTAATGAGAGGCTAAATTATTAACGAATTCCAACTCTTATATGCTCTGTAATACATAAATCGCGAGTCCAAGTGGCAATAGGTAAGAAGTAACAAGTAAGTTTGAACAATCGTTTGAATTCGTTAAAATTAATATCTCGAAGAGGATGACTTGAAAGAATTAAAAATCTAAGAAAAGCTGACGAATCGGTTATTCAAGGCTGCAATAAAGCGATAGACAGTCAAGATTTTTCTTAATTATACTCAGGATACTCACGCTCGTTAAAATATTCTCCTCGCTACTAGATCTATTGAAATTGCAACCGAGCTTCACGTCGATGATTTTCTTCTGATTAAGCAACTTCTTTTGAAAGATACGCTTCTTTATCGAGTCGCCAAAGCTCTTAGAGGCCGCACTGTTCTTCACGTGACGTGGCGTACCTTGGCCGTTTTCTTTATTAAATTGCTTGACGAGTCGGCGCTTCTTCGCCGATTCAGGCATTGATTGTATGTGTGCATAAAGTTGGGCTAGAGCCGCCTGCGTGTCCTGGGCCGCGGTTGCCTTCGCTGTTAAATTTCGATCCACGAAACTGAAAACTGTGTGAGCGGTGTCCGTTGCATCTGTTGTAGATTCGTTTGGCTAAACAGGCCAACAACAAAATAAGATAAGTACTTTATTCACTGTTTTTTTCATTACATTTACATTTACTGATTTCAAATTAATTTTTTTAAAATTTAATTATACATACATACATATATATATATAATCACCTGGCACAATTTTAATACGCTTATTTCATACACTTTCAGTATTTTATTAATAAAACATTTTTACTATAAAGTTACTTTATCAATTTTAATTAGATATTATTTTTATAAAAGCTACAACATAAATATATACTCACATCTACTTTTTGAGGGCTCAATAATTTTTTTTCCTGTTCCATCCAAAATGCTCTTATATCAGTTGAAAGTTTTGGTGGAATATCAAATAATTCATTTCCCTTTTTAATCATAAAAGCAACTAATCCAGATAAGTTTTGAGAATTGACATGGAGTGCTTCTGGTGAAAGTTTTCGTGGACAGAGCAAATGTGGAGTGAATAGGGTAGCAAGAGTATCACAGTTCATTTTATTACTATTTTCATGTGCTGCAGTTTTATTTAAAAGACCAAGAATTTTCTTCAATACAATTCTATTTGGTGGAGGTAAAAGAAGTAAAAGTAATTGCAGAGATCTTAACAGTCTAGAATCATTTCCATTATTACTGGAAGTACTTAATTCTAAAAAAAAAAAAATAAAAAAATAACATAAGTATACAATATATATTATAAATATATTTATGTTATAAATATATGTTGAAAAATTACCAGCTATTTGGCAGTGAGCTGGATAATGAAGATCAGTCAAAAGTGGCTCAGGAAGGTCTGCTAAGAATCCTTTTAACACAGATGCATAATCATGAATGCTAAATCTTCCTTCATCGAGATCAAGTGGCAAACCTTGATACAATGCATTTTTTAATTCTTGTTGTCGAGTTAATTTTCCAGTGCGCCTAAAAATACCTTCCTGAATTATGCCTACAATAAATAAAAATAAAAATTTATTGACACTCTTATTAAAAAATATGTTAAGAAATATTTTAAATAATAAAATTTTATATGTTTTACATTCATCTTTGGATAAATATTCTACTAATTGTCTGACTTGATTAATCCCTTCCTTTGTTAAAGCAGCCCCTTCTGGCTCTTTTTGAACAGTGGGGGTTGATTTTGATTTCTTTGAAAAATGTAATATACCCCATTTTTTTAGTTTAGCTTTTTCTGTGATCATGTCATTCCTATAAAATAAATGTGTGCATAAATATAACTTAAGTAAATTATTTAATTAAGTAAAAAATAAATATTACTTGAACAATATTATGAATATTATTTAGTAAGAAATGAACTTTTGTGTTATATTGATAAAACAACAATAATACTAATAATAATCCGATAATACAAATATAAAGAAAAAAAATCAACTGTAATTGTGCACAATATAGACAAAATTTTTATTGAATAGCCTTAAAGTAGTAAACAACCTTTAAATAAGGACTTTATTTGTAAATAGTGTTATATAAATTTTAAGTCTTGAAATAGAAAAATAAAATGCACGTATAAAAACAAATGTTTTCTTGCAAACTGTTTGGACAAAACACGTAGCTTAAGAAGCATTTATTACAATTGTCAATAAAAGTAACGGTATTCAAGCTTGCATGAATGACGCGACCAATAAAATCAAAAGATAAATATAACTTTAAGGAAAAGACGGCATTAGGATATTGTTGGATTGACCGTAGAAGACGGTTGGCGTGAAGGATCGGTAATAGGCTTAGTAAAGGGTTTGCACTGGTAGGCGAGATGACGCGATGCGGGTCTGACAGGCACATTAAATATTAAAAGGGCCCTTACTCCTCGGTATTGAGATCCAACTCGAAGGACAAGTGCATCTTGACGAGCGTGTGAAACTGCTCGGAATTGACCTTCCGCATCCTGCATGCAATTTTCCCGTCCATGCCATCGTTGAAGTCTTCCATTGCGAGGGAGGATCGATCAGCTGTATTTCGAGGAAACTCAAGCAAGTCGATCGTCCATGCTTCTAGAGGGTAGTATATGGGCGAAAAAAAAAATAACGAAAAAAGAGAAGCCCGGATCGCGAGGCGGCTGAACCCGCGCCGTCTAATACTAACGAAGTAAGGCCTGTCTCCCGGGTCCCTTCTTTCCTCTCACTCGCGCACGCACATATGCTTTCTCTCTCTCTCTCTCTCTCGTTTTGCTTTTAAAGTCGATGGGACGCGGGGTTGTAGAGTTGCCGGAACACCGATCAGTTTCGGCAAGAAATTTTCGGACTTTCTCAGAATGACGGCCACTAGCTTCGGCTGCTAGGGGTTTCCAAGGCCCAGGAGGGAGGAAGCCGCCTACACCTAGGCCAAGAGCGGGCTCGAGTCCTCGAGGAAAATATTGAGACTGGCAGGAGGCCAACTGTAATTTGTAAATACGAATGCCGACCACGTGATCAGGGGCCTGAGGGCTCCTATTGGCCGAAACTTGAGACCGGCACACCGACATTTTGAAAAGGCGAATTATTCGTTCGTTGCTCGAGGGCTTCAATCTCATTCGTCATTGGCTTATCAGTTCTGCGCCATTCCCTCTTCTCCTCCCCTCGCTCCCGCAGCACCACACAGCCTTACACATTGTTTATTACATTTGCTTGGACAGAAGGACCTGCCGCATACCACTACCTCCCACGCTTCATTTAATTCGCTTCGTAATTAGAATCAATTGACTAAGCCTACGCGTAAATAATATGTGACTGGACATTCGACTCTTATTTATTAAAATATTAAAATACTCACTCGCGCAATCTTAGAAATATTAGGTCCCTTAGCTTACTTTGCCTTGAAATTATCATACGATATGATTGAATAATAATTTAACGTCCGTCATGTAAATACTTGGATAAATTCTTTCGGTTTCATGCCTACTCAACAACATTTAATAATTTATCTAAGTTTTATAAATTATTGAACTTTTCCCTCCATCTCCCATGTCTAGTGGAAAAGGTTTATAACAACAGATAATCATTAATTTAACAGTTCAAGCATAATTTATTTTTAAACAATACTAATATAAAAATATACATTTATGCATATAAAATAGAATTTGTATAACCATTTAGATTCAACATTCCAGAAAAATTTTTAATTTACCATATTTAATATATCAATGTCCCAAAATATTTTAAATTGCACAAAAAATATGTTTACAATTTTTCAGTCAATTCGGGTACTGCTTTAAATAAGTCTTGCACTAATCCAAAATCAGCTACTTGGAAAATAGGTGCATCTGGATCCTTATTTATGGCAACAATTGTTTTGGAATCCTTCATTCCAGCTAAGTGTTGAATAGCACCGGATATACCTACTGCAATGTATAGGTCCTGAAAGAACGATTTTATAATTAATTAATATATCTCTACAGATTAAAAATTTTGTTTTTAATTAAAACATTTCAACTATTATTATTTCAAGATATATATAATAAATTATTATGTAATATATAATGTTATTATAAAATAATATTATTGAGTATTAAACATTAATTAATATTGCAAATTTTTGTTTCTATAAGAATTATAAACAATAGTTTACAATATAAAATTATGATTGAATGATAAAAATAATATTAAAATAAGATAACTTATTTGATCAATAACAATAACACAGCTAATCAATAAAGTAATAACATGCAAGTTTTTACTCACAGGGGCAACAATTTTTCCAGTTTGACCAATTTGTAAATCATTTGCTACATATCCAGCATCTACTGCAGCACGTGATGCACCAACTGCAGCTTTTAATTTATCAGCCAAAGTATAAAGCATCTTGAAGTTCTCTCCAGATTTTAAACCACGTCCACCAGATACAACTATTTTAGCAGATGTCAATTCTGGTCTATCAGACTTTGCAAGCTCTTGAGAAACAAATTCAATCAAGCTTGATTTATAATCACCATCAGGTGCTTTATCAATATTTGCACTTCCACCATCTAGAGCTGCGGGCTCAAATGATGTACCTCTTACAGAAATTACTTTTATGTTATCTGTGACCTTTAAAGTCTGAATTGCATTTCCAGCATAAATTGTTCTTACAAATGTATCAGCTGACTTAATTCCAATAATATCGCTTACTGGAGAAACATCAAGACTAGATGCTACCTATAATAACATTTTTCCAGTATGAAATCATATAAAAAACTCATTACTAAAAGTATGTGACTTTATTATAAATTATTCACAAGGATAATAATTTCAATGGATGTAATCAATTGTATATCAGGTGTAATATACAACACAATTATATTAAAACAATTAAGATATAGTTATATCTTTGATGAGATATAAATAACATTTCTACTTTTTTGCCTTAAAATTTCAGAAAAATCAATTTTTATTTAAATTAAATTTTTTTAGTACATTTAAATCAATATTAAAAAAATTTATCAAACAAAAGACATAGTTTCTTTATTTGAAAAAAAAAAATAATTACAGCACGATGTACATAAACTAATTATGTCAATACTTTTCATTATACATTCTCATTTATTAATAAAATATTAACCATGCAGTTAAGAATGTTATTAATATAATTTAATAAATATATAAATAATCGATTGAATACATACTCTAGGTATGAGAGCCTTTCCAAAAGCACTTGCTCCAGCTAAGATGTGAGTGAAATTATGTTGTTTTTGAGTTGCAATAATTAGTGAAGTTAAAGATTCTGCTGTAAAACCTTTAAAAGCATCACTTTCAGCTACAAGAACTTTAGCTACATCTTTAGCTTTGCTAATTTTCTCTGATACAGGACCACATTTTGTTCCAGCAACTAATACCGTTACATCACCACCTACCTTTTTGGCTGCAGTTATTGCGTTTTGAGTTATTGGTGAAAGTACTTCATTATTATGCTCTGCTATCACGAGTGTTGATTCTAATCTTTGTAAAATTGATGTAAGCTAAAAATTTATTATAGGGAATATGTAATTAAAATAATTCAAGAATAATACTTGGTTTAAGTAATATTTTTATTTATAGGAAAAATATTCAAAATAAAAATAAAAATATATTAATATAACTAACATTGATATTGGTTTTTAATGCCCTACAGCAATTAGAGAACATTTTTAAGTAAGATATAACGATTGCTATTTGGCACTGAAATCTATGTATACAAAGATCGACATCAACAATGTAATAGCTGATTTCTATATGCTGACCTAACCTAACCCTAATCTGACACTCTGACCTACTCACGTCACGACCAAGATTGGACAAATAGAAATTTTAAATTAAGCGGCTGAGCTTATCTTGTATAGATAATAAATGGCTATTAGCTATATGTTGAATAACAGGTAATTATTAATTAGCTATAATTAAGATTTTAGTCCATTTTTTTATTTCAGTGGCCTGTCTACGCTTCATATTTGTGAATAAGTTTTAAATGAAATAACATGGATATGTAATACAAAAATTAAAATAATTGTTGTACAAGATATTTTATAATTAAAATAAAGAACATTGAGATTATTGTTACATAAAGAGTTCAAGTACAGTTTCATTCTATAAATAAATAAATATATATATATATATATATGTATAATTTCATTATGTTTTTATTGCAATTTTCATTCCTATCAAATCAAATGTAGGATGTATACAACATAAAAATCTTTACAAATATTGTGATAATGTTTTTTTTCTTTTAAAAATTTTAATAGTCCTTCCATTTTAACCTACGGATTTATTATATTATATCATATTATATTATATTTAATAGAAATTTATAAATAAATACAAATGTAAATTTATTTTCATTAGTTATTAAAAAAAAAAAAAAAAAGTCTCTTCTAACACTCATACTATTTACATTTTAAATTGTTGCAACTTTATTTGTAGATAAAAATTAACGTAACTTAAGCCTCCTTAATTTCTTTTAAATATTATAAACAATAAGACATAATATTATGTTTTTATATAGAGGATAGTACAATTGATTTTAAATTATTTTTAAAATTAAAATTTTTTAAAAAATTTACTAACATATTATATTATAATATAATATTATATTTCGATTGCTCGTTATAAAAATATAATGACTTGATAAGACCATCAATTTAACAATGACGTAAATTTCATTAATACGAAATTCCATATTAAAATAACGATGATATACTTTAGAATGGAAAAAAGTGTTACAATAATTTGATTCATATAAATTTAACATTAACATAATAAGGTATACGAATCTATAAAATAGAAATAAATATTTAAAAATTTATTTTGTATAATTAAATATAATGAGCAGAATTAGATTAGTATCAGAAGTTAATTTCATTTATATAACATTTATATAACATAAATATTCCTGACCTAAATAACATTGGCCTTGTAATTACAATATTTTGTATATTCAGAGAAAACATTGTAATTTATCAAAATCCAAGCTAATAATAAATAAATAAAAACTATTCACATAATATTCCATTTTTTTATTAAATATTTAATATAAAAAGTTGGCGATTAAAAAATGATATCTGAGCTTGCGTTTTTTGATGTTCATTAAAATGTTTTAATTATTTATATCACCTAAGCATTTATACAAGTTAAACATTTAATGAATTAACAAAATTACATTTTTTATTCAAATTTTACATTAAAAAATTGTGTATGTATATTATAATACTATTCTAAATATTATTTAATTGTACCTCAAAAAATTATGAAGTAATAAACATTATTAATTGTTAAAATAACTTATACATAGGTTGAATCCTTGGGTAATGGTAAGGAGTAAGGTAAAAATTTCCAATTATTCATACTACATTCATGCCAGTCGAGTTGTTTAATCGAAGTGCATACATCTTTCCAGAAATCTTGCTGAATTAAACTCAATGAATCTGTCCATGACTAAAAGAATGCATAGATGTAAATAAATTAATAAATTGTTTTTTATCATATTATCGGTTTTGTAAAAATTATCGTATTGCTATTATAATAAATAATAATATAAATATTTTCAAATACCTTTTCACAATGATCGGCCCATTTGTATATATATAAATCACCAATTTTTTCAGCTATTTTTTTTGATTTTTTCAAAAGCCTCATACCCCTTTTTTTGTGGAATTTTACCATTAGATAATATGCTTTCATCAAGAAATACCTTTAATTCAAAATCAATTATTATATTTCGTAATAAATTAAAATTATTCACTGTATTATCATCAAAAGTTGCGAAATAAATAAATCCAGGCCAATCAATTGTTCTAGTAAACGTTTATAATAAAACAAGATTATAATTTTTTATTTATTTAATAAATACGTAAGAAAATGTATTGTCCTAATCCATTATGAAATTATATATTTTTTCTATGGACAATATTTATAATTACTATTTATAAGCGCATTATTTATATTTATAAATAAAATTCGGCGAATGGTTCGAACGTTTTAAGTGTAACTTATTTTATAAATGACATAAAAAAATTGCAACGAAAGAAAAATACTTTGGGAAACCATATTTCACCTAATAATAATTTGCAATTTAATAAAATAAATAATTTTTGGTTTAACAAATAAAAACAAATATTTAATATTTTCATTATAATTCATTATAATATGATTAAGATTTAACAAATTATTGTTAATTAATTTTATTATAAAATGCTTAAAATGTTCTCTATTCTATTAATAAAAAGAAACTTATATGTTAACATTTAGATAATAATAAAATAATAAGAAAAAGTCATAAAACTAAGTCTTTTGTTACCTGGGATGTATACTTATTACTATTTTCTGAATATTATCCATAATTTTAAAAATATCTTTTATTTCAACGAGTAAAGCATTAGCACGCTCATAATTTTTATTGTTTATTTTGTAAACTGTGAAATATAATAAAATATGAAATTTCAGTTGTAAATTAATCAGCATATATTTATTTAAATCATTGTTACCGTAACAAATGATTAATCCCTCGAGTTTTTTTAATATGGTCAAAGCTGTCGACATTGTATATTCGAAAGGTATGGATTCGTCAATCTGCCAAAACATTATATAATTAGTAAAGTATTTTTTTTTTATTCTTGAAAATTAGCTTCTAGTTGCCTGTATTTTATATAAAAGAATAAGTACTTAACATACTTGTCTATTTTTCCAAACGGTAGCATTTCCCCAGCTTCGAATTCTTATATACCTTTTTTGTAAATTAAATAAAATATAATATTTTTCATCGTTATTATTAATGTAAGAAAATGTATATTAATAACAATAATAAACAATAATTCAACAATGACAATAATTATAATCATTGTGAAGTAATTATGCATAGTGAAGTGAATGTGATTGATGAAAAAAAAGTACCATAGCCATATGCAAGTGTGTAATCTCTTAGAAGCTTCGGTGTCCTTTAAATTCATAATTTTGCTGCTGTCCTTCTGAAAAAATTGTTCACATTCTTCAAGAGATATAAGACTAACTCCAACTTCTAACAATAAATCGATGTTCAAAGAATAATACCAGGTTTGACCAGAATGATCTCGATCATTTTGCGCATCTAATTCTTTAACATTAATATAAAGCATACATTTCGATAAATACATGTGCAGTTAATTATTGGCTTCTTTTTAAAATTATATTATATAAATTTTAATAGTTAATTTAAATAGTTTTAAATAAAATTATATTAGCATCATCGCTTAGTGTGTATAATAGTATTAGAACTGTACATACCTAATTCTTGAAGCATTGTCACGACTATATCGTATTTACAATTCATTAGTAGTATTTGTATTAATCTTGGCAGAACTATCAGCTTCAAATTCATAGATCTAATCGAGCGGGCCATCCTTATAGCAATAAGGCCGATTTTTATGGCTGAATCGTTCAATCCTCTGAGCCAACGAGAGAAAAATATTCGTATATACAATTCAGCAATAGCATTTATTTCATTGAATTCTACAGTATTTTTTCTTTCACTGCACAGATTTATAGCATCTCTTTCCAAATACGGTATAATTGATCTATAAAAATTTTTTAATTTCACATTAGCTTGACTAGATAATTTTATCTAAAGTTGTGTCGGTATTAGCACCATATTAAAACATTTGATGTAGTCGTATAGGATATAATTATATAGTCTAGTAAAATCTACTCGAAAATATACAATCAAATTAAATAGTCGAAGTATAAGCTGTAAAATAATTTTTTGTTTGTAATTAATTGGAAACTGTTTTTCGAGTTATGAAATGGAAGATAATTTACTTGTATTGATAAGTATCTGCGATCATCATCATATTTCCGTATGCCGTACATAATATGAAAAAATCCTTACTTGACTCAAGTGCCACATTCAAGCACCAAATTGCAGCTAACCTGGCATGATCATGCTTATCTTGTAACTAAAATAATATATGTCTTTGTAAAGTTTGTCCTTATTATGTATTTAATAAAAATTTTCAAAAAATTATAAGCAATTAACTAGGATAGATAGATTTCGGAAAAAATTGGACTTTAATAAATTAGTTGAAAATTAATAAAAATGAATACTGAAAATAAATAAGTTTAGGAAGAACTATCTGTGTAAATGACTCGAAAAAAATGAATGCAAACTGGTTTAATTTAAGTATTTGATTAAGTATTTAAATATTCTGTTAATACTCTCGGTCTTAAATTCATATATTAATAGAGTTTTAGAGTCTTAGGCGACTTTGAGAGAGAAAAAAGAAAAAAATTTTGGCGGTTTACTTTAAAGACAGTGAACATTTGTGCCAAACAGTTTGCAAATTGATCATTGTAATTTGCTGATTCGGTATTGAGTATTTCAACTTTGAAGTTCCGTAAGCACGAGAACATCAGCTTCTGTTGCAGTAGAAGATAATACGATTTTAATTTTATCGAAATCGGATTGAGAGGGAATTTGTATTTCATTATTCGCAAAGTCTCTTCAAAGCATTGCATCGCTTCCTTTATCAATCCATTCTCTAAAAAACATCTTCCTCGTAATGTTTGAATTTTTCCCTTCAAATAAGGTAAGACGATTAAATCGGAGTTGTGGGGGTTGTATATCTACAAAAATTATTTAGATTGTTTTAACGAAAGATTTTGTAGCGAAACCATATCATTTAATATACATATTTATGATTTATAATATATATTCACAGTATCTATCAGAGTATCGCCTTCGTTTAATAACTTTATCGCTTGAGGGATATTGAGCGTTGACAAGCAAACCTCGACAAATTCTAAAATTGCTACCAAAAGCAATTCGCTAACACCTTAAAATGTAAATACCATTTATTAAATTGCTTTTAAACAAATTATAATATCATAATATAAATGATAATTTGATTACATTAATTAAATTCTGTATTTGCTAATATTATTATTGTACTGCATTTATTGTACACAGTGAGCGGCTCTTATTCCGAATGAAATGTTTTTAACAAAAAACTTTGTTTACTAAAGTAATTAAATAAAAATGTATGTCGTTAAACATAAGAAGTCAATACTAATTAAATATAGAAAATGAGTGTAAAAATATTTAAAATATTAGATTCTTCAAATGCTTATTTTAAATTTAATTTGATGCAGAGCCGATGAAATTAAATATTTCAGATTATAATGTTAGCATTCTTTCATAAAAACGATAATTAAACACGAATGTTAACCTTATGAGAGTTTTGCAATTAGTTTGATGTTCAAATGACAAAGGCAATGATTATTACCTATTCCTCGGCAATGTTCGAGAATATGCGTATAAGCTGTAAGTAAATTGAGATTGCATTCGCAATTTGTGAAATCCATATCAGAAAATGTGCGTGTTGGTGATTTATGGATTGGCTTATACATTTGTAGACACTTTGACATAGCGCTAGGCTCATAAATTTTTTCACCTGCTTAAAATAACATTCAAACAAAGGCGACCTGAGTAAGATGCTTTAAAAAATTGTTCCATAAATCTCAAAAATTGCTCACTCACTCGAGAATTCATAATCTGGATAGTAAACATCTGTATCTATTGACCATTGGAATTCATTTAAAATCGAATTAAAGCCTTTTCTTGACGTTTCCTTTATCGATTGCTTGCCAAGAAGTTTGTGGAAAGTTCCACCACCACACGAGGCACATCGAAAGGTATTTTGTTGTAAATGTCTCAATGCAAGGCTGTGAAATTCTACTTTTTGATTATCCGTTAATAATCTGTTGAAACGGGAATTTCCCCATGCTTAATGAATGTTTTATGTAATAATATTGAAGTATAATATCTATTTTATAAATTTTATACTTTCAGGGCATTGCCGTTACTATTATTATCATTATTGTTGTTGCTGTTGTTGTTTTTATTATTATTTAGAACAAAGAAAAATTTAAATAGAATACCACAGTCTCTTCAACATTTTCATTTCTTATTATAACTTATACAGTAATAATTGTATTTTGAATTCGATTATTAAGAGTATTAAAACAAATTTATAAATTGCTTGATTTAAACTTTAAATTGAATTAATTCCAAAAAAGCTTTACCTGTAGGTTGTTTCTCGAAACATATCTAATTTAAATCTCATTGAACCGCAAGACGCATAATATGGTAAATCGGCGAGGGCATCTGTGAGTTTAATAATTATCAATCAAAGTTTTCGTTTAATTAGTTTAAGGTCATGAAGTTTTCCTATTTACCGGTTACTTTGATTCTCTTACAGCCGCAGCGAATAGGTATGTCTGATTTTGAAATTGCAGTCGGTTTAAACATTACTGCTGGTCCGGGACTTCTACTAAAATCTCCGACAGCACAGCCTATAATTCGCAGCTGGAATAATTTGTAAATGGCTGAAATAAAGCGTTTATTGTAATATTTAGGCGAAACTGAAATTATAACGATAAAATAATATATTTATTGAAAATGTAATTTAATCCTAAGATTAAAACAATTTTTTTCAGTCAAGGTAAAACTTAATTTATCACTTTCGAAAAAATTTATTTCGTACAACGGTTTTTTCGTTCTGTGATAACGCATTACGAATAATAAATAATTATAATTACAAAGTCCAATGTCTCGGTCGGATACTCCTTGCATTAATTTTTGTAACATTGTTCGATCGATAATTTCGCCCAGAACCGAAGCACATTTAAGTAGTAATTGGTCCAATGGTGTTAACGAATCAAACAAGTTCAGCAAAATACCTATTTCGTTAAATTAAGGTTTTTATTACATTTATTTCGATATAATTAAAAGCAGTAAAATGTTGTGATCTTGTGTAATAAATTTAAGATATTACTGTCAGTAGTGTCCTCGGTGTCGATATCCTCGAGAATAAAATTCGGAGTGAATAAGAGGACATTATGCTTAACTTTATCATCGATTATTTTATTAACCTCATTTTCATCGGGTTCTTCCTAATAGAATTAAACATATCTTAATTATCTCTTTCGTTATTGTTTAATTTTTGCAATGAAATTTTAATGAAATCGAATAAGTCGAATGAACAATTGTCATACTTTAAAGCTCGTTTCGAACATTTCCCAACAGCTATGAAGCAAATTAGAACTACAAACCGGCTCGGTATTTAATTCATTTGAATTTCTAAATAACAATAAGAACAATAATAATAAGAATAATAATAAGAATAATAATAATAATAAGAATAATAATAATAATAAGAATAATAATAATAATAATAAGAATAATAATAAGAAGAAGAATAATAAGAATAATAATAATAATAAGAAGAAGAAGAAGAAGAAGAAGAAGAAGAAAAAGAAAAAGAGAAGGAAGAGGAGGAGGAAGAGGAGGAGGAAGAGAAGAAAGAACAACAACATAAAAATTATAGAAATAAAAACCTGATTAAGAATTTTTGAGCTGGTGTTACCAAACCGACATTATGAATCTTCAAAGAGGTCATAGATTCAATGACTATATATTGAGCTTGTAGTAGATTGGTCAAGAAGCTTTCAATCCAGCCAGCGTTTCCTGAGCTTCTTTCTTGAAGTACTCTGTAAAATAAGAAAAATATTTCTTTTGTTTCAATGTAAAACCCTTTGCATTTGAATTTAAAATAAAAAAATTTATTTCAAATTAATAATTAAGAATTAAGATAAGTTTTCTTTATATTTTACATAAAGAGAAATACAATATCGATCTATGGTTTTTGTATTTATTATAAGGACGATAGGTTTAAAGAGGCAAAATGATATTAATACTATTGGTAATCGAAAAGTAAAAATTCATTGATATTTGCTTCTGTAAAATGCTCATTTGTAATTGAAATTAGAATTAAAAGCCGCCACAAACTCTAATATTATTTTATTCTACTCTGATTACCATAAAGATCGGATAATTACAAATCGGGATAATATGAATCAAACTTATATATATATATATATATATATAATTTTGAAGGAAATAGTTATATTGTGGCTTAACGAGAAGAGCATTAACGGGCCCTTTCTAAGCCTTTGTCCTTAAGATTCGACTCTGACTAAATGATGTAACTATTACTATTGAGTAAAATTATATTAATTATTGGAATCTCCACGGCTTAAATCATTTTTATGCAGGATTATAAACTTATTATTAGAATAGCTCGATGTTATATCTCATATTATAAGATTAAAAATTACTTTACATTATAAGCATTGTATTGAATAATTTGAATACTTAAATTCTAAAATTTATATCGTACTTTATACTTTTATATTCATGAATGATAATTTTATTAGGTAATGATGATATTCATACGAAAGACTTTTAATTACTTTTCCAGCTCCGCAGGAATGGCAACAACATCTAGTATTTGACATACTATCGCTGCGTGATACATTTTATTAAGTCCTTCGAGTACAGTTTTCTGTCAAATGTTCCCACAAAACACATCTTAATAATTACTTAATAAGAATATTGAAAAAAATTGAATTTTAATTGAAAATTAAGATTTCATGCATGTATGTGTGTAAATATTTATTTTATTATTTCATAATATAAACTGAATAAATGATGAAATAATATTTTATTTATGTATATAACTAGTTAGGATGTCAATAATTTTTATTCTAAGACCGCCTGGTAATCTTTGCTTAATTATTATAATATGTAATTATAAATTTGTTAAAAAATGAATTTTGAAAAATCTTTAGCTTATAGTAATTAATTTATTTATAAATCACGTTGAATTTAAATTTGAAGATACAAATGTACTTTGTATAGTTTTTCGTTCAAATTCAATAGTTGAAATTTCTAATAATAATCATTGTGAAAATAATACCTCAGCATGTTTAAGAATACTGCTCGGAATTAAATAGTTGTTTAAAAATTTGTTTCCTATGCCCAAAACAAGAAAAACATTTCCGTTTTTTGCAATCTTAGGCAAAAGTGATAATGATTCCTCATCGGCAAATTCAGTGTCATCGATAAAAATAATCCACAGATTTTGAAAGCAGCTACGAGACAGGCGTGTTAATAACTTCTTCGTGAGTTTCGTCTTTTGCTTACTGTTAAAATTCATAAATTTTTTTTTCATTTCGCAGTTTATGTTGAAAATATCATTTAACAGCCACAAATACTGCTTATCACTTTCATTCAAAAGAGTCGCTAATTTTTTTCGCTTCTCGCTCTGAGAGGAGTTTTCGAATATTTCGAGTGGCACATAAAATATTAATCGCAGCAAAATGTACGGAATCTGCAAAATTAATTAATATTAATTTTTGAGCCATTTTTCAATAAATTATGAAAAAAATAATAATATCTTCATAAATTTTACAGTTAATTTTTACAGAGTTCGTATAATATTATAAGTACTATATTTTATTCCATTGGGCAGTATTTTGAATATCTTTAAGAATTAATATAAAAAAAATGCCCAATTTGTCAATAAAACTTAGCATTCATAGAAGAAGCAGAAAAATATTGGACATACTTTATAATCGTATGGAGCTAATGATATGAAGTTTATTGGAATTTCTTTTGGAACAAGAAGTGTCATTTCCTCAAGTAATCTAGTCTTACCTATTCTTGGTTCGCCTCTAGAAAAATCATTTTGAATGAAATTACCCGCCGTATTCATACATTTTAGAAGTATAAATTTTGTTTATTGATGATAAAATTGTATATGTATTATAAAAAGTTGACAATTTTTATTATTAAATACGGCATTAGAATTTTTAATAGGAGAAATATTTTTTAAACTTAAATGAGTCTGTCTCTATGAAAATCTTTTTTAAGTTTAATAAAAATAAAAAAAAATTAAATTATATATTTGTGAATATAGTCAGGCTAAGAAGTTTTAATTATTTAAATATTTTCTTATAATTTAAATTTTATTTTAATTTGCATAAATGATTTATATAAATTCTATAAACATTTGTGCGCGCACGCGTGGTTTTGAGCGTGTATTCATATTGTGTGTGTAGTCATATATATATATATAAATATATATATGACTATGTATAGGTATATGTGTATATGTATATATTTATTTTTTGTATAAACCTTATGATCAGAATATTTGTATTATATTTCGTTTTATTTACAGGATCTTCAAAATCAGAGTCATCCAGAATTTGTCTGAGCATATCATAAAATATTTTTATTTCTTTGTTACGTCCTAGTAATGGATACTTATTGACGTTTATAACATTATCAGCGTAACTGTAATATTTCTTGATTCTTTTTAGTGTTATGTTAATTTATTTTCCAGTTTATTAATTTATTAAATTCACTTACACAATCTGTTCAACGAACTCATAAATTGGGCCGACATTTGTTATTCCTTTAAGATATTTTGGTTCTTGAAGAACAAAATGTTTAGCTTCAAGATGAGAAAGTAAAAAACTTTCTCTATCGCAAACTACCTAATATACAAAAAGATTATGACATTATTCTTTCCGCTTGAAAATATTAATAAAAAAATTAATGAAAATTTATCGAAATATATTTAAATTTTAAACGTTTAGTTTTGCAGTGTACATAGTTTAATACATTCATCTCTTCGTAAAAGACTTTTTATATTAATTTACAATTATATCTTGGATTCTCACATCCTCATTTACAAGCATAAACTTTACTAAAGTACAGATTAATAAATAAATATTATTTGTTTGATTTAATGAATTTGAGTCACTATAAGAAAAAGTTTAAAAACAAAATTTATGCATATTCTGAGTAGATCATTTAGTTAAAATTTCGTATATAATAAAATCGATGATAATATTTCTGGTGCAATTACTTTAATAACTGAGCGAGTAAAATTTTATTCATAAATATAAATAAAACAATTAATAAACAAATATTTGTACGTATTCATTTTACAAATGCTTATTTAAAAAAGTAAAAATTTCGTATTATGTGAATTATAATTATTATTGTGTAAAATTGTCTAAGTATATATGAAAGGAAATAATTATAGAAGTTGTCGAATCGTTGATAACTCGATTGAGAATGATTTTAACGGATATAGATTTACTATATCTGATAGTATATCTATAGCCTATCATTGATCACCTTACAAAGAAAAAAAAAAAAAAAAAAAGAAAAAAAATTACTCTCACGGCTATAAAAATCAGTTATATGCGTTAAGTAGATAATGAATATGATGATTTCGTTGAATTGCGCTCCTTTATATTAGATAAACCACATAATAAATAGTTAGTCGTTGCTTTTCTTTTTTAATATAACAATTCGATCGCTGAATGAGAAAAAAACCGATTAAATTAATATGGAAGGGTTGTGGGATGTGCTTAGAAATGCGGTGATACTTTGTCGACGTAGGCACACATGAGTCGCGCAGCTTTGTTAACCGACATTCCAATGACGGTGTATTCTCTTCTTAGAACATGACCAACGACTCCGCAGTATGTCATCCCTGTAGTAACGCCGACAGAGACGGATTTAACATTTGGAAATTGTACAAGACCGCGTCTTAATTTGGAGGCGCAGCGCAGCCCGATTTGCGACTCTATCTCGTGTTTATCACCGCGCAATCCAAAAACACAGAGGAAAATGAGGTCCTTGTCAAAGAGGGATGTTTTGTTCACGCAGCCGTGCATTTCTCCGACGACGCTAATGATGGTTATATTAAAAAGAAATTACGAATGGCTCACTTAAGTCGAAATCAATGGAAGTTAAGAATAACTTTTACAAATTTATTTAATCGATCAGAGCTGACAATTTCATTGCTTATTATCCTTTTAGATGAATATGTAAAGATAAATATTTTGCTTACCTACAAACAAACAAGTAACTAGAATTAACGAGTTTTATAAGTGTTCTTCGATTCGTTTCTTCGGATACGACATTCACAAATAATATCACAACTCGACGTATTTCTGTTAAATATTCCAAGGGCTCATCCAGATCGACCGATCTAATAACAGGTCTCAGCATATAACTTCGAAGCTCTTTCTTTAATTTAGCTTCGGCGGCTTTTATTACTTTAGGTCGAACTGAAGATTAAAGTAAATCGACGTTCGGTTAAAAAAAAAAAAAAAAAAAGAAAAAGAAAAAGAAAAAAGGAAAAAACATCTATTTCAATTATTGTTTATTTCCCATTCGATTAATCATTAATTAAATTATTGGATAATGATAAAATATTCATTATTAATAATTAATAAATCTTTTATATCGACATTTACAAGTTTATTAATGCGAATAAGGTAATTTTCGCGTGTCTCAAGTAACATACGGATATGTTTGTTTATCGTTTCAAACAATTATTTTCTACTTAAAAAGTATTTGCTAATCAGTTATAAAAAAAAATTAGTTAACCTTTTATTTATAACTTTACATTTTTAATTTCTAATAGTAATCAAAATAAATTTACATTCGCGGCCTCTTCGTTTAAAATGTAGAAAAAACTTGGCAGAAGCAATGGCAAAAGATAAAACTTTTATTTAAATCGTCAATCGTCAGACGATGACTATCATTAACTCTCAATTATTATTGTTACTTACGGGTATAATCTTTGGTATTCTCAGATCCTTTCGCACTTCCATTACTGGATCGATTTAATACCGATGTTTTATTTGATTTATTACTATTTAATGATTCTTCTGTATTGACTGAACTACTTTCTGAATTAGACGAACTACTCGAAACCGTATCTAAATATTTTATTAAAATATGAATACTATTAATAATTAATATAATTGCGATACATACAGTTACTGACACTATATTCATCTTGTTCATTATTCCATAATATTGTCGCTGATGAGATTAAAATATGAATACCATCTGGTAACGTATCATATATATACTCGTTCAGGTTAACCCATTGCCAGCAACTGGACGAAACAACGATCTCACCGCCACTTAATAAGATCGATTAATATCATTGTTCATGGAAAACGTATGCAGAGAGAATTTTTTTAATTTAATTTTTTAAAAGATGTACCGGCATAATGATTCTGCCATTTTGGCTTCCCACACTGGTTTGCCCGTAATAATATAGTAACTTGTTTTGGCAGGATTTCCAATAGATGTAAAGTACGTTTTTCCTGATGATATTGCTAATTTTACTGTGTATTAATAATATTATACATTCTTTGATTACATTTACTTTAGATGATTACTTATAAGTTTATAACGTCAACTGACTATTATAGTTAACTAAGTACTAATAATATGAAGAATGCAATATTTAATCCTTATGAATTATTTAGATTTTTTTTTAAATTTTGCAGAAATGAATTATTAAAATTTATACGTCAATTAATAAAAAATGCTATAACCTTTCAGTATGATATCAAATTCTGATATTTCGTATGTTCCAAAATATTTTTGTATTATGCAAGCAGTTTTTATAGCCTTGGTAGCAATATCTCTCATGACTCTTCCGTCTTCCAATTTCCACATAACTATGAAAGCATCGCCAGAAAACTTAAGCAAATCACCATTTTGTGAGAGGATTTCTTGAACCATTGCACCGATATAGATATTTAAAATTTCCGTTATTTTTGAAGGTCCACCCTTGCTAAATTTTGTATACTTTTCTGCCATTTCTGTAAAACCTAAAAGTAAACAAAATTTTATTTTTATAGACAATTATACTAAATTAAAAATTGAAGTATAAGTAAATAACAAGAGCATTACTTTTCTTCTTTTTTTTCATATATTATAATCGAATTAATTATTTCATTATTTATTCAATATATATTTATTCATTTGAATCGGAAAAATCTTATTATTTGACGTTATAGATAGTAATAAAATTCTGTAACTTTATATTCATTATTATAAGTCTTTTTATAATAAAATTATGAAATAAATCTCAACCTTAAAAATTCTAAATATAGTTCAATATATACTACAGACGTGTTTCATGTTCTTCAAAAATTCATTAGTTATTAAACGAATGTACGGTTGTATGAAGCATAGAAGTCAGACGAGTCTCTAATCTCTCAGAAATATTCACTTTGACAAATAAAATGCTTGTCTAGATAACACTTGCTCTTTAATATAATTCAAAAACATTTTTTTTTTTCTTTGTGGAAATAAAAAAAGGTATATAAAGGTTTTACAAAAAAAATGTCTCCGTTTAGAATAAAAATAAGTTACTACGGATATATTATTAAAGTATTTATAAATTTTTAAAGATTCAACATGAATTTCTATAAATTCGACAAATAAATCATATAGTTTCAATATTATTTAAGGAATATTTTTTTATATACAGTCATTCGATATAGTTAAGTGGGATGGAATAAATTATTGGATTTTCTCTTAATGTACACATTTTCAATCATCTGCATATTCAAGACTTTAATTATCTACATTAATGGTCTGCATACATCAAACAAATACGTTTAATTTACTTATTAAAATAATAATAAGTTTATTTTAAAAAATGTATTTGTACATTTATTATTCAAATTAATTAAATTCGAATCTTTCAATATACTTTAGAAGACTAATTTTTTTAAAACAACTCGTAATAATAAATTAAATTCTTATTATTTTACCACTTATGTCTCCTAACAGTAGAGCCGTATAATAACTTCGCGTCTCAAAATTATCATAATAATCTAAAATTTCATCTGGACACATGGATGCAAATATTTTTGTATGATTTTTTATTCGCATTGCTTCCATTTCAGAGTTATTTTGTGTATCCGTCGTCACAACATTTTCTGTTTTACGTAAAACATATATTAATGTAGGTTATAAAATTATATTATAAGATTTTATGCATTATAATTTAAAAAGTTTTACTGTCAGTATTTATTAAATTCTGCACAATCACTTTCGTAGACGTAAGACTTTTTTTCTTCCTTGGTTTTTTCATTATGCTTGTTTCATGTAAAAATTATTATACAATTAAGTGTACGGTACAAATAACAAATTTTAGCAGCGTACATCTGTCGCCTAATTATGCATTTTTTTTTTACTTATTAAAAAATTAAAAAACAAGTTATATTTATTTTTATTATTACATCCATTCTAAATAAAATTTTAATATAAAGATTTTAAGTGCATGTTATAAGAATGTTTTATATTTAAAAAAAAATTAATTTCAAAGGTAGAAAAGTTTTTGTAAGCAATATTTTTTTATGAAAAACAGAAGTTAATCAAATCCGATTATTTTATGAATAAATACATAGAAAAATCCTATTATTATACTAGAACTTTTCTTATTTAAATAATAGCTTATTTTATTTTATTTCATTTAATTTCTTAACAATTAATGTACTAGACTCTTATAAAACCTTTGAAATTTATATCTATATACAAGAAAAAAGATGTATAAAATTGCATTAAATTTTTTTATAAATAAGTAAAATATATTTGTATAGAAAATTCATTAAAATAGTACTTTATAATGTTTATAAATGTTTATAAAATTTCATATTTATTTATTCGTTATAATATTTCCACTCTATAATGATTTAAACTCTTTTCATATCAATAGAAACTATCTAATTATTCTATAAATGATACATTAAAAATAAGTATAATTATACGTTATTAAAAAATTTTAAATTTAACTTCGATTCTTAGTGTAACCATTTCACTGCAAAATTTAGTCGATTATACTTCAATATTAAACTATGTTGAGCCATATTAAGCATACCATGTTACTTGAAATAGTTTTATTCAAATTATTTGTGTATTTTACATATACATATTATCTTATAAAATAAAAAAAACAGCCTATTTATTCAATAAAAATAAAATTTTTTTTATCATAATTTTTATCTATATTAATAAATTATGTATATATTAAATAATATATATATATTTAAAAAACAGCTAGTTTCTACGATTATCTGATAGAATTAAATCTTCTACATTTTTAAAAACTGTATGCATTGCCTTATAATGTATTTGTAAATTATTTTAAAATTACTCTATTTAGTAGTAGCTTTAAATTCTATAGAAGATATAAATAAAAATATTATACATAATCAAACAGCTTTATTGAAAATTAAATATTAGCTTATTGTTGTTATGTATAATAAATTTTTAATAAGCATTTTAATAAAAATATATATAAAAGATAACAATTAATACATTTTTATTACTTAAAATATAATTTATCGACTTAACGATAATAAAATAAATTTTTTTTTTCATTTGCTAGTTATGAAACGTGTAGTGTAAATAAATTATAGTTCAAATTTTTAACAACATTACTTGCTTTCAAACATATTTTTTGTATAATGATTTTAAAATTTGTTTATCTAAAATTTTTGACTATTATCTAATATAAATAACTATTTATAAAAATCGGTGATTAATTAATAGATCAATATGTATGTATATACATGTATATATATACGAATGTATCTATTCAAATTATGTTTCTAGTAGTAGGTTATGTGTACGTGTAAATTAAGTAAAATATTTTTAATGCCTAAATGTTGTGCAAACATTAAAATAACAGTAAGTTATCAAATGTCATTAATATTAACTTAAAATTTCATAGCAGATTTAATAATGAATTTGTTAATTTAAAAATGCCAATTAAAACTATGATCATTATCATTGCATAAGTAGATATAATTATATTGTTTTCATGTGTTTGTAATTATTTTAATTTTAAAATGTTAATAGCATCAGAGGCATTGCATTATATAATGACTATTATATGCAGTTAAAATTATTTTAAGAATGAAAAAAATGAACTTTAATAATCCATTGGGTCCAAACCCTATATTACCTCAAGAAGGAACTGCAGATGGACCAAAAGAACGAGTTCCATTTCTTATGTATGATGAAGATATGGATAAAATTGCATTATATCTTATTGGTGATCAACAAAGATTTCGAGAAAATATTATAATACCAAGAGCTTTAGGTGGTGGACATATTAAATCTAATGAAGAAAAAACTATTGAACGTTTTATGGAAAGCTGTGCTTTTAAAAGTATTATGAGTTGTATTATAGGTATGGTATGGTATTTATTTAGAGTTTAATTAACTATTCCTTCTTCATGAATGATTTATTTTTCATTATTATTTGCATAAATGAAAATAAAATGTATTATTTCTTTACAGGACTTGGACTTGGAGGTGCAGTAGGTCTATTTACGTCAAGTGTGAATCCAAATGTTGAGAAACAACAGACAGCTCGTGAGGTTTTTAGAGAAATGAAATCAACTACTGTAGCATATGCAAAAAATTTTGCTATGATTGGTTTTGTATTTTCAGGAATTGAATGTGCGATAGAAACAGTAAGTTTAAGAAAAGTGAATTTAATTAACTTTTTTACACAATAAAATTGAAGCATTGCTTTTCTTCATTATTAATAAGTATTTTAAGTATAGTAATCTTCAATATATCTTATGATTGAATTATTTTATATTTTATAAATGTATACATCATTTTTAATTCATTATATAACAATGAATTTTAATGTTAGGAACAAAAGTATAATAAGATAATTAAATAAAATTATAATAATTCTTATAACGATTAAGTTTATTAAAAAAATATAAAATATACATTGTATAAAATAACTGTTTCAGTACAGAGGTAAAACAGATTGGAAAAATGGCACATATGCTGGGGGTGTAACTGGAGGACTATTAGGGCTTAGAGGTAAATTATATAAAACTTTAAATTAGGAGATTCAGTTTTATTATTAATTTTACGTATGAGTAAAAAAATCGTCATTGCTTTTCAGCTGGTGTAAAGGCTGGCATTATTGGTGCAGCTGGTTTTGCAGCCTTTTCTTCAGCAATAGATTACTATATGCACAAAACTTGAACTGCATACAAAATTATGCAAAATTATTTGCTAATTTTTATTATGCTTAAATCTCGATATGTAAAAAAATGAAATGTAAAAACTTATAAATAGTGGTACGCGAAAATTGCTTATAATTTAATGTAAGACATAGCTCACTGACAAGTCAGCAATATGTGTATACAATATTAATATAAAAGATCCTGTTACATATCTAACAAGTAAAATTTTTTCAAAATATTTCCTTACATCTATTTAAATCTAAAATTATTCTGTTGAAATATTAAATTCAAAATTTTTAGTACAAAAGAAGTAAGGATGGATTATTTTAATATTAGATTTGATATTTTGTTTATAATGCTTGTTTATATTGGAATTCTATAGAGAACATATATTTGTTTAAAAAATTTAAAAACTTAACAATGTTTGTGAACTATGAAATTAAATTAGATACAAATATTATGAACATTTACTGAGATTCAAACAACTAAAATTGTTAGAATAATATTCAATTGCCTAAACAAATTTATTTTTAATTATTTAAAAACAATCCATCCGTATTATTAAATATAAAAAAATACAAATAGTACATAAACACAGTGCTCGCATCATTCGCTAAGCACGTTCTTATGAAAATATATATTTATATATGCCGCTGTTTGCAGCGACAAGCATTCATTTTCGATTTATAAATATTAATTTGTAAAATAGTTTTTCTTATATGTTATTCGTAAATTGCAGAAAACTTAAAATACGTATATTTGGAAATTGGCATGAAGATTAATTTCTTTTTTCTAGTGTAGCACATATAAAATTTGCTGTTTATATTATAATATAATATACAATCGTTTAATCTTGGGTTCAAATAGTCAATTATTTTTTTATATGAATATTTTACAAATAAAATGAAATGAGCGAATAACAAAATTTTATATAATCAAGAATGACTGCAAGGCACTTCATAGGTTTCGTTATATTTCTTCATAGATGTATTGTGACTTGCTGAAACCACTTCGAAGATAGTGAATTGCTTGTCATGTTTCTTGCTAAGAGTATTAGTTCTTTGAATAACAGAGAATACTGAGGTATGAGAACACAGTTTTAATTATTAATGCACTGAAGATTAAAGTTAAGGTGTTAATCAAATATTTGAATTGCTTATATTAATTAATCACAAATTGTTTTAAGTTATACTGTTTAAACAACCACAGATATTCTTTGTTTTTAATTTTTGCACATAATTTTCTTGGCATCGAGTGTTTGAAATTTTTATTGATGTTGTTGCTGCATCTGGGCCTGCATCACAGCTAACATTTCTTGCATTCTTTGTAATTCTGCTTCTTTTTCTTTTAAAATACGATCTTTCTCAGAAACTGCATTGTCTTTATCATTATCATTAATTCTAGAAAATAAAGTGTTAAATTAAATATATATATATATATATATAGTAAAATATAAGAATTTGTTTCAAATTTTAATTTAAGCTATATAATACAGCTTGTTATGCAAAATAATTGAATTAATTATAAATTAAATTTTATAAAATTTGTATAGTATTTTATAAAGTATACACAATTAATTTAATTACGTTTGAGTTCTATTGGAAAGTGTTTCTCCTTTGGCCAATATTTCACTTCTATAATTTTCATAATGCACATCTTGAGTAACTTCTTGTAAATCTTGCATGTGAGTGCTAAACAGTAGAAAAAAAATTATTTTTTTAAGTATTTAGTTAATTAATATGTTTATTTGTAATTATTTAACCGTTATATACTATGAAAATGGTTAAATTGAATAGTTTAGATATTTCATTTAGATAAGTATTAAAGTAGTAATTACAAATTTTAAATTTTTAAATAATCCAATTATAATTATATTACTTTTGGATCAGTTATTTCATTATGAATACACGTACATTAACATTGTTCTCAATTTAATAAAATCACAATGATCAGGATTTTCTATTTCTACAACACCCCATGGGTAAATTCTTCCTCGAACTTTTCTTCCATTAACCTCCAACAAAGTCGTTGATCCACAAATTGCAAAAGGAACTGCTTGCTTTAACTGCTTCACTTGTTCTTTATAATCTTCGTCTTCATCACTGTCGCAATCGGGTAGAGGATAGATATCTATTTTGTGCTCTTTGATTTCTTTTAGGATAATCTTCTTGAGATTCAATATTTCAGTTTTTGTAAGAACGTCAGCTTTAGCAATCACAGGTACAATATTGACTTTATGGTGCAATTGTTTCATAAATTCAATATCTAATGGCTTGAGCCTAGTAAATAAAGAAATAATAATATGAAATTGATAATTAAGCCTATATTATGAATTAAAATTTTTATATTTATATAAAATTTAGAAAGTTTAAAAAAGAATAAGACGGGAAGATCTTTATTTTATTCAGTTAATAATAATTATACTAAAAATTTCAATTTTTAATATATAATAGAATTTTATTAGGCTATAAAGTTAAAATGAAAATTCATATTTATTTGATGATACTAATTTAGACAAAAATCTGTATAAAATAAAAATACATACCCATGTCCGAATGGTGAAATAAAATAAAAACAACAGTGTACTCTATTATCAATGATATTTCTTCTGTTTAAACCACTTTCATCTTTTAAAAATGCCTCAAACTGATCATCGATATATTGTATTATAGCTCTAAAACTATCTGTATTATCTATTGCATCACCATATCCTGGCGTATCAACTACAGTTAATCTGAGTTTCACACCCCTTTCTTCAATTTCTACTGATGAAGCATCCAGTTCAACAACTTGATTTGTTTTGACTATAAAATTTAAATTTTATATTTTTAACAATGTAATTTAAATTTTTATTTTTGTATATCAATCAAATATTTTAAAAATTTAGTTAAATTATAAAGCTCAGATAAAAGTAAATTTGATAGTAATATATCTGTAACTACTACATTGAGAAATAAAAAATTGCAACACGTGTATGTAATACGTTTTCTCTAAAAGTACATGCCTTTTTAAAAAATACAAAAAATATAAGAAGTAAAAATCTTAAATTGATCTAAACACCCAATCACATTAAAAGGATAAAAGTAGTAACATAATAAAATCATAATCAAATATCATCATAATAAAAATATAATCAAATTAAAGAACTTATAAATAACATGTGCTTCTAAATCTACATTGAATATTATTTACAATGTAAATACTATTTACAAGTAAACCACTTATTTAAGAAGGCATATTTTTATACTTACTACAACGTTCTACCATTGCTTTGATTTAATGAAAGAAAAAAATTATTAGTCATAATGAAGAGAATTAATTGATAGAATATAATTATTATATGATTACCTGTGGCATCTGGAACAGTACGTTCTGGATATAAATCGGTAAGGAAAAGGCTGTTAACTAGCGTTGACTTTCCAAGGCCTGATTCTCCGACAACCATTAACGTAAATTCAAAGCCTTTTTTTACATATTTTCGATGAACTTGATTTGGTAAATTGGCAAAGCCCACGTAACCTGGAGTTTCTAAGTTGGCAAACTAAAATTATGATAATTATAAATAAAGATCAGTTAATTTAATTTGAAAATATATATTTATAGAAATTTTATTAATAGTATTGGTAAAAATAAGGTAGAAAATTTATTAGTGCTATGTTGACATATTGCAAGTACAATAAAGAAACCACAGGTGGAATATTAATTATTGTAATTGAATAATGTAGGTATATTAACAATAAAATACAATTGAACTATATTTAAAATATTGATAAGCAAAGTAAACTATTTAAAAGTTAATAAATACAATTTTTTTTTTTGCTGTTTTCAAATACTTGCTATCATATTGTTAATGAAATGTTGGGAAAATAATGAATGATTAGAATTATTAAAAAATAAAATCTTTAAAGATTAGAAAATTATTAGCAAAATATTGCAAAAATAAAACGAAATCGAAGTATTATATTTGAAAAATAATTATTTTCTATGTAGTAAATAGAAATGGTAATAATTTGATGTTCAAATATGATGTGTCAAAACAAAATGCTTGCACACAAGGCGAGCACGCACACGCACAGAAACTCGAGCGTGCACATAGGGGACGAGCAATATCCAAACAATAAAATAAAACAAATAATAATAACAATAACAACAACAGCAGCAACAACAACAACAACAACAACAAGAATAACAATAATAATAATAAAACATGAATAAGTAAATAAACAAGGTAGGTTTACCTTGCGTGAGTCCATTTTTGTAAATTACGTAGATGTAGAAAGCCTATGTACAAGGAATGTAAATGATACCGTTGAACTTTTAAGTCAATAACCCACAAAAATTGCGTGGGTAATAGACGCGGAAGGAATGGAAAACTGAAATACTTCACGATCGAACATTCATCTCAAGCGACTGCTGACGTATTGGTTCGCGATATTCCGGACTCTATTTTTCGCAGTCCGAAGAGACTTTAACCCCCTCCATAAGACATTTATATCATTATATTATAGAGATATCTAATACTAAAGGCTCGGCCATTAAACATAGCCAGATCAGTGTAGCGGTGCAGCTAGACCCGGGAGACATAAAATTTTTCCGGCCTCGGATTTTATATACGTCTTATATATATATATATATATATATATATATATACATATATATCGAGAATTCTATTTCGGCCTCTAGTGAAAACTAAACAAAGAGATCGTATATAAATTTAGGACGAACTGTTGTAGGATATGCGTCATCCGGAATCAAATCGAGTCTGTAAAACGGAGCTTTGATAAATTATTGTTTCAAATAGAAGAGAGTGAGAGAAGAGAGGTGTGACCGAGCGCAAATCATGCTCTTTTTCTTATTCCAACACGAAAAAACCGACGAACCGTTAATAAATTATTAAAACCAGAAGTTTTCAAACTCTCTATTATTTTAGCAATCCATTTTTTTTTTTTTTTTTTTTTTTTTGTTGCGAATCGTATAGTGCAAAACAGCGACTTATTTATTTATTGTGAATTGTCCGTGAAACAAAATGGTATGCGCTGCAAAAGGTCAACCGAAAGGGAAATATTTAAAAATTTTTGCGCTTGCTTCGATTTATCGAATTGAAACGAATAGGACAATTTAGAAAATTATTATTCCGATTTTGAAAAAATTGCGCCCCAGCCCGTAGGCGAATTCCTCATTTATTTGGTAGATTGGCGGATGGAAGGGAGCGCCGGTGACCGAATAAACCCTCCCCTCCCCCCCGCCAATAACGACGATCCTCTACATGAATTTTGTATTCGAGATTGGCACGTATTTGAGATGCAACTCGGCGTGGACGCGCGTGCACTCGCACGGGGACGGGCCTCTGCGAGCTAGGGCATATACTCATTTGCACGGATGTTTGAGCATCCTTATGTGGTGCACGTATGTGGAGCGCCGCTACGTGCGTGAGTCAGATTCGCGCGAGCGCGGCCACCCGGTTTAGTATTGGTTTAGTATCAGTACAGGCACGCGCGTCACGCTAATGATGGAAATTTTTGTACGATATTGCCGAGGAGTGCGAGGAGAATCGGAGAGCTCCGAGGGCGGCGTCGACGCACCGATGCCCCATACGACTTATCTCGCATCTTTAGATATCGCAGATATACCGAATCGCGTGCCACCGTAACAGCCGAGCCGCTGTCAAATTGGCTCAGCGGCTGGGGGGGATGAGGAGAAATCAGGGCGTGGTCTGTACACCGAAACTCCGTAATTAGAGTAATTTCAGTCGAATGCGCAGCAATTGTTATCAATATAAAGTTATTCTCATGCGGACCTTAACTTCATCAAAATGGCCAACTCTTCGATTATTTTTAACGCCGACTCACGCATTTACGTACGCTACGTACGCCCACGACTTTCTTACCACTCCCGGTCTAAGTCGTTTTCTAGCTTTTCAACTTTTCAAGTTTTCTGTTCCCTCGCAAAGCCTTTACGAGGTGATTTCTAATCAAAATTACCCGACAATGGAAAGTCAGTAAACGTGCATTCAATCATCCAGGCGTTTTTACACTTTTTTTTTTTTTTTTTTTTTTTTTTTTTTGAATCTTATACACTTGGAGCAGCTCTGGAGGCAATATTTACTTGCGAATGTCGATAGGCTAATTTTTAATTAGATTCAAATACAAATTCTCTTATCCTTAAGAAAATTGTTATATAAATTATGATTTTGTGAGGTAGTGCCGCTTTTACTCTGAAAATCTTCGTTCTTATTTTGTTCTTTCACTTTTACTTCTTATGTTTTACGCCCAAATATTTGTCTAGAAATTGCATTTAGTTTTTATTGGAATTGTTAAACAGAAATTTAAATTTAAATTTGACAATACCTCAAAATCAGTAAGAAATTGTTAAAATATTTATTTTTGTTGATTTAAAGTATGTGCACGTTTTAATAAATTCGCATACAATATTATCTTCTATGTTAGCTATAAAAAGGTATGAGGTAAATAAAAGGATATTATTTAGAATGTTTATTTTAAAAGATTTATTTAATTATTTTAGCTTTAGCAAATGTACTGTACGATACATATCGTAATAAAGGAAATTATCGTTAAATAACTTTTCGCCTGCAGTATTCGTGATAACACAGTAAATTTTTCTGTAAATATAATTTACACTCAAATGTATTAATTCATTTAAAAATATATAAAACAGTTTTTAAATTTTATAGAAATAATTAATATGTAAATTATAAAAAGTGTATGTGAATAATACAATCCTCATTTTGTAAGAAACAAAACGGAGGAAGGAAGAGTTGTATTAAACAAATTAACAATTAGAATGCCCGGGCAAATGAGTCCATTCAAAGAATAATCTAATACGAGCTCTCACGTTAATTTCCAGAAGTCAAGTGCTGGAATGAATCCCTCTTGGTATTGGTGTTCACAGCTTTTGCAGAGTTGGGACCGATTTCTTTCACAAGCATTCGTTATCTTCGCAAGGAGCTTAGAAATTTTCAATTTTCTCACGCAGCTCATACATAGAGGAATTTTTAACTAATTCGCAAATTATTTTGATTTGAATAAAGTTTGGATCGTTTGATACAAAATTTTTGTATCGTAGCACAGTAAAGGCAGTGTAAATACTTGTTATAACAAATAAAATAAAGCCATTCAATTGAATCTACATTTTTTTTTTATATACATAATATAATGCAAATTTAATAATTTTATTAAATTCGTAGCTTAATCGACACAAAAACAAAATTTTCCCAAAAAATTGAATTTAGTGCTGAAATTATTTCAACCATTAGGCTATTATTTTTTAAATGTGTAGAATAGATTTTCGTAATTATTGATGGATATTTTTTATAATTTAAACACTACTGCATTCCTTCTAAAATTTTAACTAATATCATAATTACATTTTTTTTTATCTATCATATTAATTTTTATATAGTTTAAATAAAAGTAACGTTTATATTATCATTTTAAGAAAATTATATTAAACATAAAAATCAGTATTACATACGTAAATTCAATATTTTTAAATAATAAATTACATAAGAACATGAGATTTGAAATAAATTTCGGTAATAGAATTGAATGAATCTTTAAAAAATAAAAATATATATAATACAAAACTAATTTAATTAATAATCAATGTACAGAAAAAATATTGATTTTTTCAAGTGAATTTTTATCATTAGAATAAATAATTTGCAGAAACAAATAATGTAACAATTTAATAATAAATGTAAAAGCTGAAAAACAACTTGAAAAAAATAAGGCTTAGATACTTATTATTCTATATCTTAGAAGAAAAATAATATTTTTAATAGGAAAAAATTTGTATAGGCTTTATATTTGTATTTATTGTAAAATGTATTGCCAATACTTTATAATTATAACTTTGATTTAAAAACATTGTAAAATTACAAATATTTTATTAAATTCTTTAAAATATTTATTTAGATGAATAAGTACTTTTTCTTGATGATTTATTTATTAGTCAAAAGAAAAATTACTACAATAAATCATTAGATATTTATAATTATATCATTAATTTAAAATATGACTAGATTTATAATTTGAAACTACACATCGAATAATATATCTTTTCTTAAGTATTTATGGTAAATTATTAATTAAAATGTAATTATGACTGCGGCTATAAACCATAGTTTGCATGAGTTATACCCATAAAAAGAGTATTACCTTTTAAAATTTAAATTACTCGCCGATATATAAGTTTTTATCAATAAAAATGACGGTAAATTAAATAAATATATTGCGGAATTATATGTGAAGAACATATGTAATAAAATAAAACTGTTTTGTATTTATTTTTATTTATTTTTATTTATTTTAATTTATTGTTATTTATATTAAAATATCAATTTTTTTTTAAAGTTATGATGATTATTTGTTAGTTTATGTATATAAATTAAATTAGACGTTTTAAACGAAAAGTTGTAATCGATAATAAACTTAAAATCTTTAGCGATTAAATGATATTCAATCCATCGATTCGCTCATAACTATATTTGCTTTAGCAATAAATATCTTGATTATTATTATATAAATTATAATAATTCTATTATTCGAGATTTGTTAAAAAAAAAAATTATATCATACTGAAAGAACTATCCTCTTACTTTAAGCATTTAAACGTGTTCAATCGTCAATTATTAATATATATTATTATTGTACAATGTGATAATAAATAATACTATTAATATTTGAATTATGAATGCATATGCTTTCACAATTATGTCACTAAATTGTACTTTTTTTTTTATTGTATACAATATATAAAAGAAATTTATTAATATTAATTGTACAATAATTTTTCAGCTACAAAATATATATTCGTGATTGAAACAAAAATTAATAGTAAATACATAATTAATTAAATTACGATTGATTTTGTTGATCATTTAAAAAACTTTTATTTGCCGATTTTATACTTCAAGGCAATAATTAATTTCGCACTATTAAATACTACAAATACACTATTTACAAATTCTAATTGCATTTGATATAAATGCGTATCATTATTAATAAATTGAAAATATCTGTAATTTATTGTACTTTATACTGTACTGAAGCTCAATAACATGATTATGATTTCAATATATAAATATTCTGACGTTAACAAATACGCTTTGACATGCAAGAACGTGATACATTATTATCATATTATACGAAGATTACTTAAAATCTTTGTTAGTCGTACGTTGAATTATCGTTCAAAGCCATCACGTATACATTACAATTTATAGACGTTTGCACACATACATGGGATCTCTAAATCCAAGCATATTAATTTGTCATTCAAAAAGTAATCAAGATATTTAACACATATCATTTAACATTTTCTTCTTTTATAGATAATTGTAGTTTTTATAGTAAAACTTCTATTCTATGATTTACATATAATTTAAAAAAGTACAATATTTTTTGTTGTTTTAAAGTAATCGTTTACAATTATAAACGTTGTTTTATTTACTTTTTTTTTTTTATAAAAAATAAAAATGATTATGGTCACCTTATTTACTATCTTCTAGAAGCTTTTATTATAATAACTTTATAATCATTCACAACAATATCTACCGATTACAGTTTTTAATTAAAAAATGTAATTAATTCATGTTTTTAATTTTCGACTTGTAACGAATGACGTATGACTGTGTTGAAAAAGGCCATTAATTTTGTCAGCATTGAATAACGCAAAATTGACAATCGTAAAAAGACTCAAGTCGAGTATTTTTGATGATTTTAATTGGATTCTGTTTAATTGTGTTATTTATCTACTCGTCCTATTTAAACATCTTTCCTGAAGGGCAACGACATTTTTTTATCTTTTTGGTGACATTTGTTTTAACGTAATGTCGTCTGATATAAATATATGAGCAAACACCTATAAGAGTTATATATTTATTTTTAAAGTATCCAAGCAGTTTTTAATAAAAATCGACTTCCAATTTGTTACGAATAAGGAAACAAAAAAAAACTATACAAGCATTCGTTTAATAGCAGCAACATTTTCTGATAATACTACGAAGAATATAAATTCTATGATATTACTCCAATTCTATATATTTAGATTCTATAAGTATCATTTGAATTTTTGCGTTTTTTTGTTTTTTTTTTTATAATTTTTGACTTAAATTATTTCTACAGCTGTTGAGTAAAAAGTAAATAAAAGTGAAATTTAATGTTTAATAATATCGAAATATATAAATAAGGAAATATTCTTTTCAGCTTAATGAGTTAAAGTTTCTATGGCTACGTGGCTAATATTAAGTTGCTCCCAATTCAGTTGTGTAAGAACAACAGCACATTAATGTTATCTATTTCAAGTAGGCACGCATCTTGCTTCTAAAATGTCGTGTGTAATGTTGTTAAACGAAACAGTCAAAATATAATTGCCGAACACAATTTAAAATTTTAAATAAAAATTTATTTGCCAACCGATTTAAATAAGGTCTTTAAAAAAAATGTTTGGATATATTTTTTTTTTAACTTTTTAACTATTATGTTTATATAATTGGTCGTACTGTTTAGGCCTCTTCTGATACCCTTGCTTATTAATTCGTGGCCTTGACAATTCAGTTGGTAATGATGTTAAAAAATTATAATTACAACTTGGAAACTAAAAACAAGAAAATTCATTTTTTAATTTATTCATATTCAGTTTAAGCAATGTATCATAAGCGCGTATATGATTCACAAAATTTAGTCAACTCTTTTCTAGCATTAATCAAACGATAATGCCCAATTTCAGAGACTTACCGCAAACGTATAAAACAGTTACTAAATCACAAGAAAGTTTATATTTTAAAATTGAGTTTTATTATATCACAAATATTGTAAATAATAACAATATACTATCGACAAAAACTTTTTACAAAAAATAAATCCATAAACGCATGTAGATCATCGTTTGTGATAATAAAAGAAATCATTTTCTTCCAAATTATTAAAAAAAGGGTATGTATTTTATACATACAAATATCACTACATGTTTAGAAAATGAAATATATTCTAATTATTTTTAAATAAATAAAACAGTAGCTATTGTGTATTTGAGTGATTAAGAATAAATGTAAAATATAAAATGTAAGAGGCACGTAAGAGTTATTAAAATCAGTATATATGTATATTAATATTAAAAGGATATTTTAATACATAATGATATTATTATATTGTAATATTCACAATTCAAATCATACAAATTATTCTTCTAGTTTTTTTTTGTTTTTTTTTGTTTTTTTGTTTACGATAACACATGATACATAATACAAGGAGGTAAGTTATTTTTATGTAAGATACTTTTTCACATACAAGTTCAATGTTAAAAAAAATTTACTTTCTGCCTTCCATTATTTTATATCATTTTCATCAGAGGATTAATATGTAAAATCCATTTGAGCGTAGTGTGCTTAATTGGTAAAAATGTATTTCGCGCTGTCGTTCAAAGAGCAATCCATTATATACGAGCTTGCATTTATAGTTTTTGCTTCTTTATTAACATTTAATAAAGATACGTGTTCAATAATCACGCGATTTCTTTGGATTAGTTGCATTCGGTGAATAAGAATTAAAAAAATTTTGCTCATATTGTAAATTTGTTAAGCTTGCTTTTGGTTGTTCATTTCAATTTTTGTTTACTTACGGTCTTTTTTATGTATTATCATAAGAACCAAAGAGAATGTATACAATTCAATGGGAAAAAAAAAAATTAATTAAAAAAAATAATAATAAAAAGAAATAAAAGGTAGAGAAAGAGGGATTTTACTAGCTTATTTTTGTACTCTTCGACAAATCAGCGGAGGAATAAAGCTATGGTACACTTTTCTCTCAATTCTTTATTAGTTTGTCGAGAAAAAGTGCGTTCGATCTGCGTATGAGAAAATTGATTGATTTGTCTGTATTTATTTTGGATCATTTATTAATATTACTTTTCACAACGTGCAATGCCACTTTATATATTTCTTGAGATTTATGTATCCCTCTAATGTCGTTTACAAGACACGAAATTTTTACACAAATCTGTATGGACATGAAATTGCATTCGTGCACGCTGTACTTTTCATTCATCTATTTCAATTATTTTAATTAGTCGTATAAGCGTTATCGATATTTGGATATAAATTTTGCATGTCTGATGTAGATGCCTGTGTATTATAATTTTTATTTTTCGTCGGTTTACTTTTTTTGAGGAGCAGTCGTTTAGACTGGTGTAGAAAAACTTTTTCTTAATCACCGACGTTTATCGCGGAATTATGTCTATTTTTTTTTTTTTTTTTTTTGTTATTGCTGAGAGACAGGCTTAAAGGGTACAAAAATTTTATTTCGGCAGTACATGCAGCAAGAAATAAAATATATTTGCTTAAGGCAAAATATTAAGAGCATCGACAATTCTATTTTTTCCCTTAATTATTTCGATTAAATAATTAGATGTAATTTGTTATATATATATATATATTTTTTTCTTCTTTTATAGATAATTGTAGTTTTTGTAGTAAAAATTCACTTATGTTAACAGGTATTAGTTGCTTCCAGATTTCATATATACATTCAAAATTAGTTCTTTCTGAAGACATAAATTAAATTTTTATGACATAAAATCCATTATCAATGCTCCTTAAAGTTAAAAAAAATTTAATAAAGATTTATCATTCTCGTACTTAAATCTTTTTACAAATACAATCACTTTGTGTGTAGACTTGACTTAAATAAAAAAATATATATAATAAAAAACCATTGTTTAAAAAAAAGCGTGTTTAAACTAAAAATTATAAGAATTTTCACTTTTAAAGCAATGGATACACTTTTTAATAATACAAGAAAAAATTGACCTCCTAATTTCGCAATAGTATCTGTCTTCTCAAAAATTTGCTAAGGAAGTCTCTCCCCCCTCCCCCCATGAACAGCTTTTTCTGCACAGTACAAGGTAGAACACAAAACATTTTAAAACAAAAAAAAAAAAAAAAAAAAAAAAAAAAACATTAAAAAAAAAATACAAAAACGTTATTTATCCTTGGGGAGATTCTGACTCGACAACTACCAAGAAGATGAAAGAAGTCTTACGTTAAGATTGTTTTTTCCGTTTTTTCCAATGAAATTTGTTGTTACAGGAAATTATTCCCCACTATTGTTTTTAGGGATAAAAGAAACTATTACATCATAATACATGGTTTTACTTGACTTCATTATTGTCAGTAATTTTTTCTTCTCGCGGTTTAGCTCCACCGTAAATCGAATTACGAATGGTGGTTTCAGCTAACGAATTTACGGGGTCTTGAACCGTTCTAGGTGTGAGTACCAAACGCTTTCTTCCTTTTGTATCTATAAAATAGAATAAATAAGTACATTAATTTTTCTGTATTTGTAAATATGGATATGAAAAATTATATTTTGATTAAATTTATGTTCCTTTATTTTGAATATGCTTCTAAATATGTTGCTACATTTTATTCAAAATATTTTGTAATCCATAATTTTCATTGTGAAACGAAATAATTTAATTACATTTTTAATATCATTTAATTAGATTAAATTTAATACATTTTCACAATAAATTAAATAATTAAAGTGCAAAATAACTTAATAAAAGATTTATAATTACATATATTTTTAAATTAACATATTAATGTATGTCGAATATTATGCAAACATAAAATACTTCAAAAGAAATTTTTTTATTATAAACCAATGAAGAAACATAATTCCTACTTTTTCATTTATGATTTAGCAAGTTAATTAACGGATAAAAAATAAACTTTTTTTTTAAATAATTTTTCTTTTTTAAAAAGGAATGTGAACGATAGACTATCTTGAATAAAAATTTATTTAATAAGTACAGGAACAAACGTATATCTTGACTAACCTGGAGGTGGTTCATTCATAAAAGGTTCATCTTGGAATTTTCTGTCTGGCATGCCAGGACCTCCACGACCTAATCTATTGCTGCCATACCTGGACATACCTGGTCCAGGTCCACCAGGTCCACCAGGGCCACCAGGGCCACCAGGACCACCCATTCCACGTAAGTTTCTGTCCCGACCGCCAATGTCATCATTAAAGAAGTTACCGCGATTACCTCGGGAGTCACCGAAGTTGCTGCCTCCTTGTCTACTACCCGGCATTCCTCGATCATTAAAATCATCTAAAAAGTTTAGTGAACACTCAGTCAATACTTGAGCTAGCTATGCATACCTTTATATCTGGGACCAAAACTCTTTTAATATTTAACGTTTTAAATTTTTTCATTAATCAATAAGAAAAAAAAAGTAAATTTACGATTAATGGAATCGCATTGTTTATACAAACTTATTTTTATTGCCATTTTTATTTCTATTGCTATTGTAGTAACTTTTTAATTGCATAAATTTTATAGAATTTATTTTCATTATTAAGAATTAGTTTATGAATCAATTTTTAGTAAGCAATTAGTTTACATTGTATTATCATATTTATTATTACATTGATTAATTTATTAATTATCCATTTGATAAAATTTTTCAATTATTTTAAATTAACATTCAATGAAATCTATTGAGATAAGGAACAATGTGGATTTTGAAAACATGTAATGCATCAAATTTATATATTAACGCAATATTATTTAATAATTTAACATTGGTATTCAATATTTTTAATAGGAAATTGCTTTTAAAAATTTTTTAAATTAAGTTTAAATAAGCCATTGATAGTTTCACCTTGAATTTTAAGTAAATTTAAATATACTGTATTGAAATGAAAAGATTTTTTCTAAAATATTAAATTATAAGTTAATGTTAGAAGTTTCAATGCAATTTCAGTAAATCAATGCCTGATACCAAATTTAGATGTAGATTTGGATATTAGTTTTTATTTTTAAAATTAGATATGAAAAATTAGTAATTCAAATTTTATACACAAAACATGAATTGTATTATTAAATTGTTAAATCGTGTTAAATTATGTTAGCTTAGACAAAATATTAGAACTGTACATCTTATAGAAAACTTTATAATTACTCTTTCTGAATTTAAAATTAAAATAAAAGTAGACAAAAAGTATTTATAATACTTATATAAGTTGATTTCAGTTAAGGAATATGATTATAATAATTAAAACTTTTTATTTTTCTAAACCAAAACTTTAGTTTCATTTGAAATATGAATAAAATAGTACTAATATTCTTAAAAATTATTATTTTTTAGATATTAATTATTTCTCATTTATTTAATATAATTTCTGTATTATAAAGTTATATTTTAAAGGCAAAAAGTTTGATTTAATTTCACTTATAAATTATTATAAGATATTAAGTTTCTTATAATTCAAATGTTATTTAGAAATGACAGTAAAAATTTATAAATAATTTGTGAGATAAACTGTAAAAAATAAAAAATAAATAAATATTAAAAGAAATTTATAAGAAACCATAAAACCAAAATGAGATATGACATGGTAATTGAAAAAATATTTATTAACAATGACAATTACTGAAGCTAAATGACATGGAGTCTGGAAACGAAGAATATTATAATTATACAGGTAATTGAATTTCAGAAATAATAACATTTGGTTTTTAGGTATAATCAATGTTAAAATGTAAACGTTATGCCTGGCATAACGCTTACTTGAAAACATGATGGGGGTACCGATATCATGGCCAAATCCTCTTGGTGGACCACTTCTATCACGCTTACCAAAGCCACCACCAGGTCCAGATCCACCTCTAGCTCGTCTATCAAATCCGCCTCCTCTATCGCTTTTTTTATTGTCTGCTACATCGATTTTAATCAAACTTCCCTCTACATTAACACATCCATTTAATTTGATTGCATTTTTAAGATCAGAAAGATCCTGAAACTCGACGTAACAAAAACCCTTAAACCTAGAACAAAGGTTGTTACTTGATAATACAATATAATTTATAAAATAACAGAACAGACATTTATAATTAATTGCAAAAATGCTAAGGCTTTATTAACATGAGAAATAAAGAAAAGAAAATTGTAAGTATTGATTTTAAACGATGTATCAATGAAACAACAATATAATTGGTGATCAAATAAGAATAAGAAACAGGAAGAAACAATAAAAGGATGTATTATTGTTATTATTATTGTTGTTGTTATGATTGAAATAAGATAAAGGAGCAATTAAAATTGGATAACGGTAGTAAAGAAGAACTAGTGATTTTGTTAGTAAAAAGTTGATATATTTTTGGGTGACTATAAATAAAGATACAAGTATAAAATGAAGGGGAGACGTAAAATGAAGAGGAGAATGAGAATAGTAATAAAAATGTGGATTCCAAACCTATCCGTTTCTTTATCTTTGACAATCCGAATCGTCTTGACGTTCATGTTTTGAAATATTTTGTCTACGTCGCCTTGAACGATACCATCCGGCAGATTGCCAACGTACGCTGTGTAAGGTGGCTGAGTAGGCAGAGGTTTATTGCTGCGTAAATTTCCCGAATAATCTCTGTAAAAACATAGGATTCATTAAGGATTGATGGGGCGAGTCGTGCTATAAGTTTGGGCCCCTTGCGGCTCGTCCGCGTCAATAATCGCCGAAAGGCACGTGACGGAGGCCGTAAAGCTCCTCTTGAGCATAATAGCAATAATCTGCAGGCCCAGCCTCGAGATCGCACCTCCATATTCGAATCTACGCGAGTGCACTCGCGCGTATACTGGATACGTGTGGGTGTGGGCGTAAATGGATGTGCATCTAACGGGGTAAGAGGGTCTCTCGGTTGCGCTGGGTATGGGTGCCTATAGGCGCGTAAGTGCGCGCGCGTGTACGGTAAGGGAGGTGAGTGGGTGTGCGTGCATGTACGGGACGGGTATATGGCTCAGTTGGCTTGGAGAGGAAGAGGTCCGAGGGAGATAAGAATGTCGAGAGGATAAATGGACGAGAAGCCGGTGGAGAGGTGCGGAGGAGGGTCAAGGATAAATAAAAGCTTGTGCTCGCGGCTGATTGCGAGGGGTCGGGAAGGGAGGGGGAGGATAGGGACAGAGGAGGAGGAGGAGGAGTAGACAAGGGATCGGGATCGAGCGCCGCATTGGCAAATTGCAGATGTTACCGTTGTTGTGGAAAAGGCTCAACGCGCGTGGTTATGTTCCGGGAGCGGGGCTTAACCTGCTCTATTCGGGCCGATCTTCCTCCCGAGCTCGAAGCCCTTGAGATCTCGAGGCTCAGGCTAGGTTACGGGCCTGCCTTTATCCCGCGATCTCGGGTCCGGCGCGAGACCGTCAAGGCCGCGATAACCGTTTATACTTGCCTCATATCATTGAAATCACTTCGTCCAGCCATGTTGAATGCACGAAAACTGACCCGGGGACGGCGTGGGTCGTGCCGATTTGCGTAGCCAGGGGCGCCAGCAGCGCGCACGATATTACTCCGCGGGGATTTTTTCTTTAATTTTTTTCGTCAACATGGCGGATACGAGAGTGACGTAAACTGTCACGCGGTCATGATTCCCGTACGCTGACGACGCTTTTTCAATTCCCTTCTTCTGATGCTTTCGACGATTTTTCCAATTCCTTCGAATCCTAGGAGCAATCTACATCCCTTATCAACTAGCCCGTACTTTTATCAAATACTTTTTTATCTAAATCACCATTTATCCCCTTTCACATATTCTCGCGGACTGTTATAACAATTCTGTATAAATTTTATCTTCCCCCTCCGCACCGCCACCCACTATTCTGAGCAGATGAATCGACGAAATGCAACTCGTCTCTGTATTTTTCATAAAAATTACTCAAGATAATAATTTGAGTCAATTGGTAGGAATTTGTATCCTACGAAAATTTTACTTTAATACAACCTCTATACCTAATGGATAATTACACTATTTCGCTAATGTTATTCACTAAAATAAATACGGCCCTCTACTTTAATTTCAAATATGGGCGCCATAAAATATTCGACCAATATTAACTGATACGTCAGAATGACGCGGCAATATAACCGTATCCTGACGCCACTAGATTCATAGATCCTCTCCACTCAAAGTTTGTCTACCTGCAGAATATATGGTGAATTTAGCGAAAGATTAAATACAGTCCTTGCCAATATTAAATACAGTCTTGTCCTTTCTGGCCTTGACTGCAAATCACAATTTACCCGCCGCCTCTGACGCGGCTAACCAAAATAATAACCCAAATTCTTCCCTCTCTGTCTTATCGCATATTTTTTATCTTTCTTACCCAACTCATTTTTATTATTGTTACTATTGTTACTAGTATTAATGTTGTTGGTGTTATTAAAAATTAATATTTTTATTGTTATTGTTATCGTTATTGTTATTGTTATTGCTATTATTATTATTATTACTATTATTAATAGTTTCATTGATATATCAAATACCGATATTCATTATCAATGTAAATCTTAACTATATCTACACTTGGCATGTTTTTATCCGACTTATCATACCTTTGAATTTTTCTTTCGTATCAATCTTGTTATAATGCATATAAATCGATTATTGTTAGTAAAGGCATTATAAATAAATAGCAATGATATATATATATATTTTTTAATGAAATTTATTTTATCTTTTTAACTGACTGCAAATTTCTTCAAATTGTTATGAATATAAATATTTTTTAAAGATCATTCGCTTCTATTTCTCGAAATATATTCATATTCAAATAACAAATTAATATTTATAATAATCTAAAATGTTACAGCAAAATGTGTGCGTGTGTTTAATTTGAATATTAAGGCGCACAAGTAAAAAAAAGAATAAAAATTCTTTCTTGTTCCACATGTCCTTATTTTATCAAACATTTAAATATTATTTTAACCAAACGAATTTTGTTTAATCATTAATTTTTTATTCGTCTTATACATTAAAATATGTAAATTATTAGTAACAATTTATTAATCGGCAATTATTATAAATGTATAATATTCTATTTTTTAAATTATAGATTATAAATTTTTTTGTCAATGGCTTAGAACCGTTTAAGGAAACAGAGATAATTTAAAAAATATTAAATTTACAGTAAGAAAGAAGTTTTCAGGGCCAAAAATCTATTTTCGCAGTTTTATATCTTCTCAGAGTCAGAGATGCAAATGTAGCTCGCCGATGCTTATGCACGGACTTGAGAAAGATTTAAGCATCCTTGAGCTACTGTTATTAACCACAAAGACAGAAATGGATAGAATTAGAAAATGCAAGCATTACTAATGTCTACTAACAACTAATAGTAACTAACATACCTTTTATCCGAATGCGAAAGATATTGAATTTAAGACAAAATTGTTAAGTGCAGGCATTTTAATATTCTAAACTGTATATGAACCTTTAAAAATTATTGTACGTAACATGAGCATGTAATGATTAAAAAATAAGTGGTACGAAGGCACAATTTTATACTTTATTTTACAATTAAAACGGATTTTCATAGGTTCTTGACAAATGTTATAATTCTAAAAAAATTTATTTTTTGCTTCAGCTTTTTTATCTGTATTGCTCTATTTAACTGTGTAATAATAATAATAACAATAACAACAGCAACAACAACAGCAACAACAACAAAAACAACAACAATAATAAGTTTAATATTAAGTTTAATATTATAGGCATTTTTTTAAAGAAATTGCAGAATTTATAGATAATTTTTATAACTTACTCGAAATTTGAATTAGAAAATTGCTTTAAATAATAAGTTTATTGATAAAATAAATGATATATATAATAAAAGTATGTTCAAGTTTAGCGAAGTTTTTATCATGAAATTCAATTTAGACTTATAATCATTAGCATATTATTAAAATTGTAGGGTATAAAGTTGAAAATATTTTAAGTTTAAAGTAAATAGAACATTTGATATTTGAAAATTAATTAAAAAGGCTGATTTAACAAATTATAGATTACTTATAACTATGTACTTATAGATTTAATATGAATACAACTTGAGACTACTAATAATAACATTAGCAATGAAAGTGTCTAAAGATACAAATAAAAAGTTGCGTTTAATGTAAATAAAAAATCAATTTCCATTCTTTGACTACGAAGGAAATGGTCGATTAACCAAGTATCTTTGCAGAATTTTTGCCATAAATTTAGGCTTTTTATAAATTAATCCTAGAGGATCGAAAGCAAACTCTTCTCGAAAGTAATTTTGTCGGTTGCCGTCTCGTAGTAGGCAAATTGAACAGGACTCCGATGATAGACATCTAGACATCATTGGATTCTGGCAGAAAGCGTATCGGGCTTTTGTCTGCATCGCATGTGCAGAGTCGACCACAAGTTGTCCTTATAAGCCACCTTCAGTCATTATAGTCAAATCTTGGAAATAAACAAGTTGCACGATTGTCATGATATATTATTTCCGTGTCACTTGTCCACTTACCGACTGACATCTGATAATTTTAAAATCCATTTATTATATAAATTTTATAATTGCCAAGTAATTGAACCTAATTTGTATGATTCGAAACAATGCTTAAGTATTTATTTATTTCATAGCTAAATCGGTTGTTAAAAATTTAACAATAAAACAATTAAAATATTCGAGACAATGCATTCAGAAAAATCTAATATTAGAATTTATATTTTTACGTTAAATTATCAAAGGATGAATTTATGGTAATATGTAAGTTTCTTCTTCAAATTTTTTTATGCGTAAGATAAATTATTCACGTCCAAAAAAAGTATTGTTAATACACTTACATTGTACGATTTATGCCTATAAAATTGAATATTTATAGGATTATAGTCGTTATTATTATTTAAAAATTTAAATTCTAATTCTAATTATACAACCATTTTCTAAATAATTAAAGACTTGAGGTTTTTCTTTTGGTTGCAATCTTTTTCCACATACAATTTTTCAATATCTCTGTGTAAATAAATTAGTGTAAATCATCAATGTAAATAAACTATCTTATCAAGAAGGCAATTAAAGGCAGAAGTTACCTAGTAATTGAAAGTTAGATAAAGGCGATGTATTAACATATATATATATATAACAAACAACACAAGATAAAAATTATGTATTTAAGACTGTCATTTCTTTATTTTTACCTAGATTGGACAATTAATGTGTTCAAAAATATAGTGTAATTAAATATTACAAATTAAAATACAAAGATTTTCTTATTTATATTTGTAAACTGATAGAGGAGTCTTATAAATAAATTTTTGAACTACTTTGAACGGGAATAATAATAAGATTTAAATGAATCCTTCATTATATGAAATGTTTTCAAGTATTTAATAAAAATGTGAAAATTTATTATGATGAAAAATGCGTAGAAGAACGGCTAAGATTTCACGAAAATAGAAAAATGAATACGATTGGCAGTTTTAAATTATTTGTGAGCGTAAATGGAAGGTGAATTTACAGGGTCTGAAAAATTATTTGAAATTTTTTTTCAAATTACTTTGTTGGTAAAGGATAGAGTTATAGAAGATAATACGAAAAGAATATATTTTATAAAAGCCGATTTAAAGAGAAAAATAAGAAAAATGGGTGCTAGTCGTCAATCAGCTGAAAAAAGCTTTATGATTTATAAGTAGAGAGAGAGAGAGAGAGAGAGAGAGAGAGAGAGAGAGAGAGAGAGCGTTTGAAAAGGAGGACATTATTAAATCAAGGAATCGGCGGCAACTGCGTATCGAAATAAATAAACGAAGGAAATATAAGCAGTTCCGTCCCTGCGACGCGAATACTTGTTATCGGAGGATATATGTATGAATGCGAAAGGGAGGAAGGTCTGAGCTTGTTATCATCGTTATATAAATACGTGAGGAGACGCACGCGCCGTGGAAGAGTGAGAGGGCGGTACGTGGTGAGCATAAAGTTTGGCCGGCATGTCGATCAGGGTGCAGAGAACAAGGGAAGAGAAATATTTAAAAGCTGACAAGATAAGAAAGGATAATCTACAGATCGTCGGAGATTCGCCGTACCGCTGAGTCATCCGTCAATGAATCGAGATAGCACCGCTGGGGCCGATGCACGTGCGGATTGACATTTTTTATTAAATCCGGCATTCTCACACCGGAGCGAGTGTAAAGCTATATGCGCGAGGTGTATAATACTCGGTCGGTCGGTCGGTCGGTCGAAGGGGAGCCTTCCGCGGGTTGTCGACACGTAGACGATCCTCGTAGCCTTGCGCTCGATAGCCCAATTCGCGACGTGTATAACGACCGCGACACGAGCGACTCTTTTGCAGCGCCTTCCGCGATCCCAAGACGTAATACGGGGGCGTGTGTCTAGTCCCCGAGCCCGAGTAGAGCAGTAGCTGCTCCGGCTTCGTCGACTCTTTACCGTCCGCCTATCATTGTATGTCGCGCGGCCCGTCGTCATCCGTCCCCGGGCTCTCCTCGCCGTCCCTCTCGCCGCTCCGCGGCGTTCCTCAACCGCTGGCTTCTCCTCCTCTGCCCTCGTCGCGCTCTCGAGCCTCGTTTCCACTACGTGCGCTTAAACGATATAAAAAGCACGTAGTGCCCGAAGGCTCGCCGCTCCCTTCCGCGATTATTTACCATTAATCTTACGATCGGTTAAAATCGGCTCCTCTTTACGATCCGGAGCTGCTGCCCCTGTTGCTGTTGCCACTGTTGCTGTTGCTGTTGTAGCTGATGTTGCTGTTGCTACTGCTCTGCTGAGGTCGCGGCGATCAAGTAGAATACGATTCCGTAATAACCAATAATATCGTGCACGCGTGACATTTTGCCAGTTAAAAACGTTAGCTCGAAGAAAAAAGTTTACTCCAAAGAGATTGGCCGGAGTGATAAGTCAAGTCGTCGTGTATGTTTTGTGTCTATCGCAGACCGTGGCTTTGTTTTACGCTTATTATTTAGAAAAAGAGCAGGAGATAAAGGTAAGGAGATTATTTACGACTCGTGTGAGTCATAGTTCCTCAGTTCCCCAGAGATAATCGATTCTTCTTCTACTAATTGCCCATCGCCGTTCGATTCCTTCCTTTTCTTACGATACACCCACGCATCAAAAACGTGTGCCCTGTTGTTGTTGTTGTTTTTGTTAACGTTCTCCGCGCTTAGATAATCTATCAATTCTCTTCTTCGTTTCGGTCTTCGACGTCGACCCCCCCCCCTCATCGTCCTCCTCCTCCTCCTCCTCCAGAACGTCCACCGCCTCTTCTTCTACCAATCAATTCACCACAGCCCACCCCACCACACCCTACCTCTTACGCCTCCTTTCCTCCTCATCAAAGGCGCTTTATTGAGCTAACGCTATTACCGCACTCAAACTCAACTCATACAATACTATTCTACGCTCTCAAAGGGCGGGTGGGGATAATAAAATGACAACGTCAAGATACATTTATAATAAGAGAAACTTTCGTAATCGCGTCACAGATATTTTTGGATATTTTAACTACTTTTAATACTCGTTTTAGTGGGAATGAGAAAGAAGAATTTCGTTTCAGTTTTTCTCACGGACTTTTAACTACTGATTCAATCGATCCTCAAGGTCACCGAATTCTTTTTATTTATGCAAATATTGCTAATTGCGTTTGGTATTTATTGATTTACAAATATTCAAATATTTAAGATCTAACGATTTATTGATCAAGCATTCTTGTACGTCTAAAACTGTAACTATTTATAAAACATTTATAAACCATTTAATATTTTAATACCTTACATCAAACTTTCTTTTTAATGTCTTGTTTATTAAATGTAATTTAATGTGTTTATTTAATTCTTGTAATTGTTTATTTAATTCAGTTATAAATAAATATTAATGTTAAATTATTCGATCAAATAGTCTATTAAATATACATATAGTAGTTGTTTAAAGTACAAACAGCAGTTGCTGGTATGAATGGTAAAATTTAAGAATTCTGTCATGAAATCATTATCGTTATTGGAAATCGTAAATATTATTTTGCCAAATACTTGCTTAATAAACAAGTTGTATTCGTTTCAATTTAAAAGATTCTAAAAAATCTCTCTATAGGCATACATTTTCTTGTATTTCTTTAAATAATCATTTCATTACACAATATCAACCTTTTGGATAACCTCAAACAATCGACCTGTTGCAGAAAGCTATAAATACCATGAATAAAAATGGACCACCACCTCCATATGATCAACCACCAATGGCACCACCTAGTTATTCTCAATGTGTCGGCGGTGTACCACCAGCAAGTCCATTTACACCAGCTGAAACATGTAAGTTTCTCTTATCTCTACCTAATATCATATGATTAATATAGGTTTTCTGATTTTAAAAAATAAGTATTATGATTTCACTTTAGTTTAAATAGCTTATTTCAAATTGTGATTTAAAAATCCTACATTTTTTATTATAAAAATTTTGGTCCCTAAATGTTTAAATTATTAATGCTTTATTTTTAAGATTTACCAACTTTTTAAATAGAATTTATTACTATAGAATTCTTTGAAAATATTAATATCTTATATTATATGCTAAAAATTTTATATTTATCCAGATGTAAGTGGACCAACAATTGTAACAACAGTTGTAGCACTTGGGCCTGGAGCAACACATACAATATGTCCGCACTGTTATACTGAAATAGATACGGCAACAAGAAGTGAACCTGGAATGATAGCTTATATTTCAGGATTCATAATTGCACTACTTGGGTATTCTTTAAAAACATATTTTTATTTAAAACCTATTTTTTTATTTTTTTGTAACATTATTTATTTAATTTAGTTTTAATGATTTTGTCACATTATATATTTATTTACTTTAATTAATAGAAATCGCTTATACTATACAATTAATTATAGATAGTTATTTATTTTTTTAATAATTTGAAAAATTAATAATTTATGACAAATAGAAAAAGTAAATTTAAACTTTTACATTTATATTTTTTTTATTGAAATCTGATTTATAGAATAAAGTGAGTTTTTTATGAATTATAGAAATCAAATCTATATAAATCATTCTTCGATTAATTATATAATATAAAATACTAAAATCTTGTATTTTTAGTTGTTGGGCAGGTTGCTGTTTGATACCTTGTTGTATAGATGAATGTATGGATGTTCATCACACATGTCCAAATTGCAAAGCATACTTGGGTCGTCATAGAAGATAAGCAAAGCGAAATTTGATTAAAATCTTATCAACATTAAATGGTTGATAGTTGCGAGGGCGTTTGCACACATATACATATTTATAGAATGCTTAATTTTTTCCATTTCTCCGCGAATGTAAATTCAATATTTATCAATTATATTTTACACTAAAAACATTCCTAATATTTAATATCCCATTTATTTGTTATATTCGTGATCTGAGATCTTACCAGAAGTAAATTTAAAATGCTGAATTTGAGTAATTCAATATGTAAATGTTTAACTAGCTTTGATTAGAAATTATTTCTAATTATTTATATGAATAATTACGTAAAAATAAGTATTATTAGAAAGTATTTTTTAAATTTTTATGAAATTTCAATTTTGTTTTAGTCACTTTAAAAGTTATACCAATAACTTTTCTTATGTTCCGATATTTTTGAGAAGTTTAAAAAATAAGATAATGAAAATCGTACACAAATAATGCCTTAGAATTTTTTTTTATTATTTAGATAAAATTAATTTAGATAAAATTATTTAGATAGATTTTAATATTCTGACTCAGTGTGGAATAACGAAATCCTGAAGTACCTGCTTATGATACTTAATTTATAAATTTATTTGCAGACACATAAGGATTGTAAGTCCTAATATAGAGATAAAAAATACATCCAATACCAATTTTTAAGTAATTTTTTAAAATTCATCAATTGATCTTAGTACAGAATTGTTAAATTACTTTTATATAAATAATATTTTACCACGATATATTATTTATTGCAAGATATTTATATTTCTAAAATGCATTTTAATGATTAATCTCTGTTTTTATTTATAAAGTATGTTTTATAGACATATTGATATATTAAAATGTAATTAAAAGGTTTTTATTGTTATGTTTTTAAAATTAATATTTGATAATTCTGTAATCGTTATTTTTAAAGTATTCTTGTTTGTTCCAAACCAAATATAAATCAAAGATTGAGTTTAGTACCTACTCTGAAACTAATAATTGTTTTAATAACTAATAGAAATTGACATATAATATCGTTTGTTATAAATCTGCAATGTTGCAGGACTAGAATTTATTGTAATGTTGAAAACAATTTACAATATTTTTAAATAAAATATGTTTGTATATAATTACTATTACTTAAATTTTTTTCTAATGTTCATAGATTGATGACCTGTTATTTTTACTAAGAATATGTCTTAGAAATAAATCAAGCTTAAATTATTCAAAACCATTAATTTTGATTTCTTTCGATAATGTAAACATAAAATTAAATAATAAGTCCACATAATGTAATATTTATATAGGAATAAGTACTTTTCTATTTATTTAGCAATAAGTTATAGAATCATCAATTCATTTTTTATTCAGCACTGACTGCAAATAGTGTAATGACTGACAAATTAATTTACTAACATCATTACACTGTAAAAAATTTTATATTATATTCTTGTTCAGATATAAACAATATTTAAATTTATTATAATTATTATTAAACTTTTTCGAATTTATTTATTTGTTTAATAAAGATTATACATTTTTATATTTTCATCATTATGATAATGTAAAAATATTTACTGTGTATTAATGAGGTAATAAAGATAATTTTTGTTTGCATAGGAGGTGCCTTATTAAATTTTAATAGAATAAGAATTTTTTAATAATATGTATAAATTCTTGATAAAAGTTTTGAAATTAATCAATTTTAAGTATCAAAAATGTATGCACTGTACTGTGCTAAACGAATTATTACAATATTGTACAGGAATATTTGTATGAACTATCATACTTATAATATAAAACTTAAAACATTAAAAACGATTCAGTAATGTCATTCTATAAGTATAATGTAAGGCAATAATGTTTTTATTAATGTATTTGTAATATATTGAGAAACCATTGATATAATGTTATTTTAAATAATGAGAATATAAGTTTCAATAAAACTTATTAATTTTACATTATTTTCATTATATAATCCTCTTAATGTTTATAAATACCATTTCCATATGTCCGCACGCGCCTGTGTTCAATTGAAATTAATTATTGCAATTAATAATACTGATTTATGTTCATTTCATTTGTGAAAATATTAAGAAATACTATATTCAATTTAGCCGTGCGCTATATGCATATGCACACACATATACATTTTATTGTGCGGTTTTTTAATATCAGCTGTTATGTGCCATAACCTCAGATATATTTTCGTTAAAAGTGTAATGATTTATTGACATTAGTAAATCAGTTATTAATAGTTAAAGATTATTTAAGAAAATAATTATTAATATTTATAAATTCCTTTTTATTGTTTTGCAATAATTGATTGAATTACAGTTACGCTTTAATCATTTTTTAATTGCTGATATGTCTGCTACTTTGCGTAATTCATCCATTCTGAAACAAGTTCATTGTAACGTTTAAAAATAAATTTAGTTAAATAATTACTATACATACAAATTTTATCTGAAAGATAAATAATCTTAATGTATATGTTTACAAATTCATATCTATACATATATACTTATTAAAATGTAAGTAAATTTTTGTTATTTTAATAATGAAAACGTATGAATAACTATAAATAAATTAATTGTTTAATCAATTTTTGTTTTTTAATATCGTTGGTGAATTATATTATAATTTCGATTTATTTACTAGATACCTTTTATTACTTATATATCCGATTATCTGTGAATATACTTTGAAACTTGAGTTCTTTAGTTCAAAGAGCAAACAAATTAATTTATTATGGATATTGAGTTATAAGAAAGACATAAAAATGTGGAAAAAATCTGGAATTTATTGTCGTCGATTTCTATCAAAGAAAAACAAAATCCTAAATATAAACCAAAAAGTTATAGTAAGAACAAATACTGTTTCCTCTATAAATCCTATGTCAACTTTACCAATAAATATAACATCTATAATTTATGAAAAAATTCAATCAGACGCTGATATAGTAATATGTGGGGGTGGTGTAATGGGAGCCGCTGTGGCATATCATCTTGCCTTAGCAGGTTTTGCCGAACAGACAGTAGTGATAGAAACCTGCAGGTAAGTAATACTACTAAAAAATATGAACAGTATTTTATGTTTATTCATAACTTTGATTCTTGTTTATATTCAATTATTTATTAATTTTGATATTCATATAATATAAGTAAAGCTATTAATAAACAAACCTTAGTTTATACAATTTTGTTGATTTTCAAATAGATTAGGTGAAGGAACAACGTGGCATGCATCAGGTCTTATAGGTGCTTTTAAACCTTCTATGTCACAAGTAAGATTAGCTCAAGACAGCATAGCTTTATATAAAGAACTTGAACAAAAAGGTTTATCTACAGGCTGGAAGCAATGTGGCAGTCTCTCACTTGCAAGAACAAGAGATCGTATGACAGTATTTCGAAGAATGAAAGCTCAATCTATGTAAATATTTATTAACTTTTCTGTCCACAAAATTGTGTATTAATTTATAGCAACAATTTAAAAATATGAATCTATTTTACTTGATCAAGTATTTCGAATTAATTATGTAGATTAAATGTTTTAATTATTATATTAATTTATAATATCGTTTTTATAAGAATAAATAATGAATTGCTGCTAAATGATGCAATAAATATAGTATTTATAACACATGTATAATTTTTTAAAAATTTCTTTTTAAAAATAGACTTGTAGTAGTGTTCATTGTCTATTTACTTTAATAATAGTGCTTTTTATAATAAATTATTTCTAGTTAATGAAAAGAATAAATAAACTAATATAATTACTCTATTATTGTTATAATGGAATAGAATAAATATAGTTATGAATTTAAAATTGTGTTTCATATATTTTAAAGAAAACAAATGATTAGTTTATAAAACTTTATAAAATGTTACTTGAGAATTAAAAATTTTTTTTATGATTTACCTTTTCTAATTTGATATTAATTAAGAATTTATATACATATAAATAACAAAGAAAAAAAATCTTGATCATAATAATATTCTACAATAGAAAGAATGACAAAGTCCAATAATAAACACAAATTAAATTTTATCAAATATTTAAAATTTTAACTTATACTCTAGTTTCTATGATAACTGAAGATGATAACAGAACTGTTTATTTATTATATGTATAATTTCACAGTCATATTATAAGATTAATATAATATTATATTTCTTAATACGTACATCTTATTATTAAGTGATTAATTTTTTTAGACCACTTAATACAGAATGTTATTTAGTAACACCAGAAGAAATTAAAAATCTATGTCCATTATTAAAAGTAGATGATCTTTATGGAGGTATTTGGATTCCTGGTGATGGGGTCGGAGATCCTTATCAAATATGTTTAACTTTAATGGAAGAAGCTATAAAAAAAGGTTTCAATTATCAAAATTGTTTAATGAATAAATAAATTTAACAAAAACAACAGCAATAATAATAACAATAATAATTGTTTAGGAGTTAAGGTATACCAAAATTGTAAATTAATGAAAATAGTAAGCCCAAATAATGTCATAGAATCTGTGGAAACAACAAGGGGAAATATAAGGTGTAAATATTTTGTAAATTGTACTGGATTTTGGGCGCGCAGCGTAGGGAAATTAAGCGAACCTTATGTTAAAGTTAGTAACACATTTTTAAAAATTAACATTTCAGTTTTTCTTCAATTGAGACCAAATATATATATATATATTTAAGTAATACATAAACATTGATATTTATTAATTTATAATCTTTCAATTTATAATTCAAAAATGCCAAAATTAATAACATTTGAAAATAAAAACGATTAAATAATTAATTGAATTAGGAATAAAATATAACTTACAAAATTTATTCGACAGGTTCCTCTTCATCCTGTGGAACATTATTATCTACATACAAAAGAGATTCCTGATCTAGATCCTATGACTCCAGTAGTCAGAGATCTAGATGGACACATATATTTTCGAGAAAATGCAGGACGTATATTGGCTGGAGGTTTTGAACCAGAGAGTAAACCGATATTTGAAAACGGAGAAATACCAGGTGCGCGCTGTCGGCTTTTATTATTAATTACCACATATAAATAACAAGTAGATTTTATTTAAGAGAATCCAAGAAGTCGGAATTCGCCTCCTGATTGGGATCACTTTCACGTTTTATTCGAACAAATCTTGCACAGGATGCCGAGTCTCCAAAACGAATGCTTGGAAATGTTATGCAATGGTCCAGAGGCATTTTCACCAGATTGCAAATGGATAGTTGGCGAGGCACCGGAAATAAGAAATTACTTTATTGCTACTGGCATGAAGACGGTAATATTTTTTGGTCAATGAATTTTTAAATTAAGCGATAAAATGTCCAATGTCCGATGTCCCAGCGAAATTGGAATAGAATAAGCTTCCGTAAATATCATTACATTTTATTTCGATGATATTACATCGATGACAGTAAGAGGTAAATGAATCAATAAAAAAAGACAATGAGAATTAATCATGATATTAATTGCAGGTGGGAATATCGGCCGCTGGTGGGGTCGGACGAGCGACTGCCGAATTGATAACCAAGGGCTTAGCTTCCCTAGATTATTACGAATTGGATGTAAGTCGTTTCATTGGACTGCATAATAATCGAAAATTTTTGTGCGATCGTGTAAGGGAAGTGCCGGGAAGGCACTATGCTTTGCAATATCCGAATTTTGAATTCACGACCGGCAGAAATTTAAGGATGTCGCCTATTTATCCGAAACTGAGGGAGGCTGGGGCGGTATTTGGGCAAGTAATGGGTTATGAACGGCCGAGTTGGTTCCAGTATGACAGTGAAGGTATTTCTTGCTCATTTCTTATCAATATTTAATTTAAATTTTTTTTCCTTTTTTATTTTTTATATTAAATACGTTTTTTTTACAAAACCTAAAGCCTACTTTTTTCGGCATATTTTAACTGAAGTCTTATTTTTTACATTTACCACTAAATCGTACTTCTTTACTTTCCTATATTATATGTAAGATATATAGTGTATCTATATATCTATTGCAATGAAATTTTTATATTAAACCGGGTAAATTGGCAAAATATTTTGGCTAGCCACACTTATCGGATACTATTTATCATAACTAATTAGTTTTTTCAAAAAAATTTAAGTTTTTTTCTAATTGGTTTGTATTTAGCTGTTACCAGAGCCAGATTAAGCAAATCAGATATTCATTAAAATTGATTTTGTGGTTAATTACGCTTTAGTCAAAACACGAATGACCTAACGAACGCATTATATAATTACAAGACACGTTTGGATTAGTTAAAAAAAAAAGCAATAGAAAAAGAAATTCAAATATATTTATATATAAGTGCGTCTGTATATAATGTTAAATTAATTCTAATAATATCTGAATGGAAGTATAATGAAATTGGATTTCATTAGGCTCTCCACGTTCGCAAGCAATATTATAATAAAGAATGATTTATTGGTCATAAATGTTTTTCAATTAGATATAGATCCGATTGATGGCTTGCAGAAATATAAAATTGCATATACAAATACCTTTTGTAAGCCTCCTTGGTTCCGTAATGTCGCGGAAGAATATGCTGCGTGCAGAGAAACGGTGGGCTTGAGTGATTATTCTTCTTTTACGAAGCTTGATATATGGGTAAGATGTTTCAGATTTATCTTATTTGATAAAAGTATTAAAAGAAAAGGTTAATTTTATTTAAATTTTACAAAATTTTATTAGTCCAATGGGACGGAGGTCGTGGATTATTTACAATACTTATGTTCGAATGATGTGGATGTACCCGTTGGAAATATTATACACACAGGAATGCAAAATCATCGAGGTGGTTATGAAAATGACTGTAGCTTAGCTCGAATAGCCCCAAATCAGTAAGATTATCTTGATTTTTCAAAATTTTCATTACGTTTTATCACAGCTGCCTTACAAAAATAACTTTTATATTTTAATTCGTTTCAATATTTAAATATATACGTTTAATTTTTATAGTTTTTATTTATTTCTTATCATAAATAATTGTTCTTTAATTATTGTTATAACTCTCTCTCTCCACACACACACACACACACACACACACACGCGCGCGCGCGCGTATATGCCTATGTATCTATCTCTATCTCGATGTTGTAGCTACATGATGATAGCTCCAACAATTCAACAAACTCGCTGCAACTACTGGTTAAGACGGCACTTACCAGCTGACGGCTCGGTAGCCTTTTCCGATGTCACATCAGCATATACAGCGATTTGCATTATGGGCCCTGCAACCAGATCTTTGCTCTCCGAACTAACGGATACGGATTTAAATCCAAAAAATTTTCCCTTCTTTACATTCAGGGTACAAATTTACTGTAAATTATCAGACACTATGTTGTGAGAGCTATATTGTTAATATTGAATGACGGCATATTAGTTGAAAGAATCACTTGAAAATAAAGTTAATCTAGAAAGTTCATAAGAGAAATCTTGTCACTGAGAGACTGATATTTTATTATTATCATTATTTTAAATAATAATTTTTATATTAAAACTTTTAGCATGAAAGGGCGAAGAAATCCTTATTTTTTTCTTTTTAAGTCCATCATTCCCTGCATTTGCACGCATCTGTTATAGGAATTGGACGTTGGCCTGGCCAATGGAGTCAGAACTATGAATTTGACTCACACGGGAGAACTTGGATATGTGCTTTACATCCCTAATGAAGTAAATTATTATCATTTTACTTCTTTATCTAATGTGCGTGTCCCTGACGGATGTGTTGAATTCATTTTAGTTTGCGCTTCACGTTTACACCCGATTAATAGAAGCCGGTGAAAAATATCAAATAAAGCATGCTGGTTACTATGCTACAAGAGCCTTGAGGGTAGAAAAGTTCTACGCCTTTTGGGGACAAGATTTGGATACGTTTACGACGCCCTTGGAATGCGGCCGATCGTGGAGGGTGAAATTTGACGTTAGTATTGTTAAGATCGTATAAATATTTTTATAATGATAATATACAATAGTAATTGCTCGAAAAATGCTTTTTTTTTTTATATCGTTTTAAAGCAAAAACTTTTAACGCGCCCGACCATTACGTATTAATCATTATACCATCGCATAATGCTTTTTTATAATTGTAATTTTAGAAAGGTATGGATTTTATTGGTAAAGATGCTCTTCTAAAGCAAAGAGAACAAGGTGTAACTCGTCGGTATATTCAACTGATTTTAAATGACCACGATCCTGATATCGATATGTGGTGTTGGGGTAGTGAGCCTATTTATCGCAATGGAAAGTACTGCGGAATGACAACTACTACAGGATACGGATTCACTTTCAGAAAACAAGTAAGCGCTCAACCCAAAGCAAAAACAGTAATTAGTAACTTTGGAGGAAAGTAAATTTTATTTAATGCACGTAAAACGAAATGCAGAAAATTTATACCTAAATGCTTCCACTAATTTTAATGATTTTCTTTATTTTTCTAATGTCAGAAATATTTTCATTCGTAGATTTGCTTAGGCTTCGTTCAGAATTTGGACTCAGAGGGTTTTCCTCAACCTGTAACCAAAGAATTTGTTCTCTCCGGGGATTATGAAGTGGACGTGGCAGGGATAAAATTCCGTGCAAAATGTAACCTACATAGTCCGAATTTACCAACTAAATTTCCAGATAAAGAAAGGGATTCTTATCACGCGACTCGCGATCATTTAAATGTAAATTAGATAAAAATGTTGCTCATTAAAGAGTACTAATAATATATATATATATATACACACATATATGTGCATATACATATACAAATATTCCCATACATTCTTATTCATTTAAAGCGACAGCACGAATTAAAATTTTAAAGATATTTATAAGAAATCCATATTTTTTTTTGAAAATGTATTTTTATTTGCTTGTCATGTAAAACTGAAATCTTGTAAAATTTATATTTATGTAATGAATTATACACAATATTTAATAAGAGTTTTTAATATTATTAATAAATTTTGTAAAATTAAATGTTATTTTTATTGTGCAAAAAAAAAAAAAAAAAAAAGAAAAAAAGGGAAATATAGAGATATTCATAACAAATAGAAAGTAAATAATCATAATAGATATTGTAATATTTAATTATTATAAAGTATTTGTTAATTATATATACACGATTTTTCGTATTTTAATTATATTAGTAGAATCACTTCGCAATTAACAAGTATTAAAACAGTGCCCTTTTAATATTTATGAAATATTATTGGACTTATTGTCATGCTTGAGGTACTTAAGACTATGCATAAAAACAATATATGTAGAAATTTTTCACTTATTTAATAAATGTCATTCATAAATCTTTACATAACGTTTTCTTTCTTTTTCTGTCGCATTACAAGCATAAACTTATTGAAAACACACATTTTTGTACAATATTACATTGGAGTACCATTTTTCTTCATAACACGCCTGAACAGTTCCTGCGTTTGCTCGAGGCGTACTTCAGAGATTTTGCTCTGTCCTGCTTAGATACTAAATTACACGAGACTGAATTATTATAATCAACATTCGTTATTTATATTTCAAATTAAAAGGAAAAGAACTATCATAATTTGCAATTGCATTCTAAGGAATGCCGTGGTATCTTTTGCACAGATTCTTATAAATTGTCCTCTTTTTTCACTAAATATTCTATGAAGTATAAAATACAATACTAAACATACGTATTGGTGAATACATCGCTTAGAAAGACACGATTTAGGAGACTTGTAGTTTCGCTGCTTTTTTCTTATACACTTTTTATCTCACTGATGCAACGAAAATCTGCCTGTTTGTATTAAAATATCCACATGTTAATTGCATTATTTACTTTATTTACTTATACTATGTCTTATAATTAGTATATGTATATATGTATATATTTATACGATTATCAATAAAGTTAAAAAAAAATAATTATAAAAATCGAAGTATGGTACACCTAGATCAACAACTTTTTACACGCTTATTTTCACGTACATACTGTACAAGATAATCGACAAAGAAGAAAACGTCTTATCACTCTGGGATTTCTGGTTCTGGTGTAGGTTGAACTTGTTTTTGAACCATACACGAACGTGCTACTGATTCGAACAATCTGAAAAAAAAAATCGATACCTTAATACAATAATAATAATCATAAGACACATAGACACACAAATTATATATATATATTAAAAAAAAAAAAAAAAAAAAAAAAAGAAAGATTGAGTAACTTTTAGCTAGTGATAATATAATAAAATATAATAAATTAATTAATTAATAAATTTTTTTTTAAATTTGAAGCTTGTAAAGATATTCTCATTTAGGGAATATATAAAACTTGTTTACCATTGGAGCAATTGCTTAAATAAAATAGTGTTGAGCAACATTAAAGTTTTATATTATTATAGAATATTAAGTAATTATTCTTGTACAATATATTAATATTTAGAATTAATAGTATAAAATATGAATTATTAAAATTCTATGCTTCATTTAGTAAGATTAATTGAGAAACAGTCCAATGGTACACAGATCAGATATGTCCATAAAGTATGAGTATTAAAAAATGTATTTTTTTTGTAAAATCATCATCAATAATTAGTCTGAAATAATTGTATAAGTCTTATTAGCAATTTCTTGATAAGAAAAATAACAGGCGAGTTATTATTCGCTCAAATAAATTCAAGGCCAATTCTTAAATGGCTTAAACAATTAACAATAATAATTATGAATATCTATTGATTTACTTTTAAATATTGTACTTAGGTTATATTTAATTTTTTAATTTTAAAATATTACTAATTCAATGAAGAATTAATAAACATTCTAATTAACGTAAATAAAATTTTTTTTAAGGAACTATAACAGTTTTAGCATATTAATTTTACAGAAATTTGTAGAATTTATTAAAAATGATAAAAATGTTTTATTTATAATCATAATTAGAATATCGTTTTTATCATTGTAAATATTCAATTTTCTTTAAATTACATGTAAAATGTTTATTCTTCTTTTTATCATACAAATAAAATCATACAAAAGTCTATTACGTGTAATAATAATCCGATGAACGGACAAAGCTCTGACGTCGAAACGTTGTAGGGAGTAATAAGAAGCAATTATTTTTGTTCTGAATACCCTTTCAGAGAATGAAGGTGATTGAGTCAAAGAATCTTAAAATAAAAATGAAAGATGACGACAACTATGAATGTAGCTAATACGTTTAAAGGCATAATTAGAAAAAGCTTTTAGCACCACAATTTTTAATAGAGCTTTCTGGAATACTTCAATTTGTTCTATATAAAAAGTTACACATGTATTAGGATTGAAACTTTTTAACAAACAGAGAATAGGAAAGGTTTGATAAATAAAGAGTTTTAATAAAGCTTCACTAAAAATGGTGATTTAAATGCATATAAACAAATCATAATATAAATTTAGTTTGTAGATTTAAATTTAAGAAAACTTTTTTTTTTATTTTAACAACATAATGTTCATAAAAGAAAAATTATTATGAAAATGTAATTATAGTATGTAAATTTTTTAAGTTTTTGGGAATTTGCTTAGCTGTTAAAAATGTGTTGCTATAGAAAGTTAAGCATCAAAAAGGTCTTTTAGTATCATTAGAAAAGGAAAAAAAAAAGGAAAAAAAAGAGTGTTTTATAGTTTTAAATCTTTTTCTTGTTTGTCAAATTGTTGACTTAACAATAAAAATTCAGTAACTAAGACATAAAAAAAAAATAAAAAATAAAGAATGTAGAATAAAATGTAAATTACAGGGGTGGGGACAAACGTTTGGTACAATGTTCAAAAAATAAAAATAAAGATAAAAATAATATATAATTAGTAGTTTGATTAGTAAAATTGTATTAATAATATAAAGACTAATAGAATAAGTAATTATTAGTAAAATAATTGAATAATTATTAAATCATATACACAAATTTTGTAATTTTCTATCTTTGAGCTTAGAAGCAATATCGTCAAAAAAAAAGAAGAAAAAAGCTCATTACGACTACATGTTGCTCAATAACATTGAATAATAAACTGCTAAAAAAATTAATTAATTAGAAGAAAAAAAAACATAATGTAACTTAATCGGATTGAGTCTCAAATATATGCCGAACGATCGAAAGTTACTATAAAATCAGGCGAGAGTGTGATCCTCCACTTACTTTTCAATCTCGTGAGCGCAATGCACAAACTCGTGTTGCCAAAACTTGTACGCCGGATTTTTAATAAGCTCTATGAACGTTATGAGCAGGCCCCAAGGGTGAGGCCGGTTGACAATGAGTCTCTCAAGGAGGACTCTCGTTATTTGCTCTTGTATGGCCTCGGTGTTCGCCTCGGAGAATAGATAGAGCAGCGTACAACTGAAGTAGTGAGTGTGGCTGTTGGGATAGCGCAGCTGATTGGCAATGGCATTGAGGAAGAGGTAGCGACCCTCGGTGTCGAGGTCGACCGCCAGATTCTGAAAGATGTCCATGTGCGCCGAGTGGGCAATCGTCGACATGTTTGGCGTGTGGCCCTTACTCCTTATGAACGATATCGCCTGGGTTCCGACGTACAGAACCAGTGCGTTCATCAGTTGGATATTGTAGCGCATGCCCGCCTCCTGTGACACCTGTATATAACAATTAAATTTCGCAATTATGTATGGCCTTTCAGCCAAGGCTCGGACCAGGATCTTTCACATTCTCCTTCAATAATAACCTCTTAAATAATAGGAAGGAGAATATGAAATTCTCCTTCCCAATAACCCCAATAACCTTCCCCTAATAACAGTAATTCGCAATCTTCGCTTTTCCAGAACCACGATAATGCGTTTTGGCCATTTTATTTTTCTTTGTATTCAAATGCAACAATACGGTGGTCGTGATTAATTTATCAAAATGAGAACATAGCGATAGGTAAAGGCCGTTTCAGTAATGAAAATTAATAATGTTCGTAATGATAGGAAAGATAAGGAGCTACCTGGAGATCGGTTCGTAGGTCCCCGAGGAAAGTGACAGGCGCTCGGGCTTTCAGGTATGAGTCAAGCTCCTTCTTAAACGTCACCGGCTGTATGAGCGAGGCAAAATTTGTGAGCACACGAGGTGCATGGGTGATCTCTTGCAGCATGTCGACCTTCAGATTCGGGGTGAATGGATCAGGCAGTCGCATGTTACGGGGGAATGCGCTCAAGATGAGGTTGCGCATCTGTATGCAGTTTGGTGGGATGACGTCGCAAAAGCCGTAATGATAGTCACACAGAAACTCCGGGAAGTCGTGCAGCAAGACTAGCAGAACTCTCAAAGTACCTTTGTACAGCAACGTCACCGGCTTGGCTACAATCATAACAGAATATTTTTCTCACTTACACCACTGGCTTACGCGTTTAAATTCATCCTCCTATCGAGCCAATAAAAACAAAATCGGTGGAAAATAAAGTAAAATAATACCAAGTTCGGCGTTGCGGAGGTAAGGGGCGAGGTACTTGAACAGATCGATGAGGAGTTGTGCGTAAATGCCCCAGCAGCGCTGCTGGGGTGTAATGGCGAGCATGCGGCCGATGAAAACGCGATGGGAGACGAGCTCGAGCCAAGCGTAGCAGAAGCCCGGTGCCTTGGCCGGCCGGAGTATGTGCAACGTATGGCAGAAGGCTGTGAGCACTTGATAATTGACGGCCTCGAGGACAGGTTCGGGGGCACAAAGCTCAAGGAAGAGCATTATGAAGATTCGATGATAGGGCAGCTGTTGGAAATCGGTGCCACGCATCTCGTGGTCCTGCAGCAGTACACCCGCAACGATTCCCAAAACCTTTAAACATGAAATAAGCTTATTATTATGCACATATTAAATTAAGCGTTATTACATTTTTAAAAATCTTTTTGTATTTGCAATCTCAATGAGTTTAAGTATATGTATTATTAGGGAAATCAATCATTATCGATTTGTCGTTGTACAGCGTTTATATAAGTTAATATAAGAAAAATAATGCATGTATTATATTGTGACGGTATTAAAAATCACGTAAATTGAATGGAATTTAATTTCTACGTAAAATCCTTTCGAGGCTTAAAGTTACACTTACTTTGTTTAGCAAATTGATTTTAGTGTGGGTGTTATTGGTATCTCCGGAATGCTTGACCAATAGAGCTACCAGTCTCACGAAGGCATCAAGAGTGTGGAAGCATTTGGCTCGGACAACGGATGGCGCGGCATTGGTCTCGGCCAACGCTCGATAGCAATGATCGACGCACATTTGCGTGCTCAGCTTGAAAAAGCGCGTGATCAGATCGTCGGTTTTCAAAATACCGTGAATATTCATTTGCTGGACAAAGATGCTAAAGGCTTTGGTCGGATCACGTGCGTGGGTCGGATTATGATACATGTTTACCCATTCGCGCAAAAGGTATTCCGTTTTCTCCATCAAGCCTGGTGGATCCTCGAACTCACGTGCCTGTAATAAAATGACATTTTTCTTTTTCGAGATTTTACAATAAATCTCAACTCAGAACATTTAAATATACATTTTTAATTTAACAATAATATACGTTTATGTAAGTAGAGGGCAAACGATAAGGCATGTCTACCGGATGTAATTAAGATATTAAATTAAAAATCCCTTGTAAATTAATTATTGCGCGATCCGTAATTATCGACTGCAATAAATGTAATTCAGTTCGATTATACTTACTCTTACTTGAAGAATTCCAGAATGGATGTGAGCAGTGGGTCCGGCAGGTGCTCTATCAGTGAGAACAGCGGGATCGTGGTTGACTCTTAATGATTCAATTAAGGAATTTAATCTAAAAAGAGATATTCTGCAATAAAAATAAAATAAACATTAATATTTTATTTCTACCGTTCTAAATTATTTTTTAAATTCCTTTGTATACTATAAATGCATCATATGAATAGATGAGGATACTCACCCTTCTGGTGGAGCTCTGTGGAGAGCCATTCTAGCCACCAACTCAATAGTGTGAAAAAGATCTGATTCCGTAACATGAGTAGTTTGTCTTTCATCAATTAAATATAATTGAACAAGCTGCATCGCAAAAGCTGTTGCCATCGTACTGCCAGATTCCATTGCTTGAGCTATCGCCAAATCATATTGAGGTAGACTTACCAAATGAGATCTGCAGACAAAAGGTGGACGAATCGATAAATTCTGACTTTTAAACGCGTGCTAAATGAACGGATATATATACATGTGAATTTTATATGGAATCGAAAGTAGCGAAAAGAGAAGAAAACTTTGCTCTGAATTTAATGGTTAATTATCAACAAAGAATTCGCAACACATAAATTATATTATATGCAGTTAGGATGGGTTAAAGTTGCTCGCGGCGAAGAGAATAAAGGGTCAATGACCTTATAAGGCAGTCGACGGCTTCAAAATTATATCTGTACTCTTCGCGACACTCGGTGAGGCATCTCGTAATATGTTTGTTCGTCCATTGCATGCCATAAGCTCTCGGGTCTTGCAAGCATTTGAGTATCCTAAGATGTAATTCCCTATATCTCATTAATATTTCCGAGTCCATAACTCCGCTCGAAAGCGTGGGTCCGTCTAGCAGACCCTCGACGGCCTTCTTCAGCAGACCCATCGCCGCTCCGGCATCCCTCGATCTCCTGGTCAATATAATCGACTCGAGGAGACTGTGAAGAGCTGCGTGTTGCGGCGGCGGTGTCGACGGCCCCATCGTCGCAAGAAGTAACTCTACCTGCAATCCGCATTAGCGCGATTAATTTTTTAAAATTTAACTTAATTTAATTTAATTTATTTATTTAATTTTGTTTCTGGCAAGAAGTCTGACTGCAAGAACAAAGTGTCAACGACAGCGAGCCGAGTTTGAAAATCGAAAAGGGATACTACGCACCTCGCCCCCGAGCTTCTCCAGCATCGTGCCGACTTCGTCGTTGCTGACGGCCGCGGCGTAGGCGACCTGTTGGGCAGCCATAGCGGCAGCGGCAGGTGCATTAGCGGCGAAGGGTTGGATCGCCGGCGGCTCGGCTATCGCTTTTGGAACGAAGAGAGTCGGGGTCTCCCGTTCGGCGAGGGGCAAGAAGCCCGGAATGTTACGGGCGAACTCCTCGTAGACAGCCATCTGTTGGGCCGTGACCCCGCCGACCTGTAAGCCATCGTTCACATATAAAATAACAGGCATCTCAGCAATGCTTAGACGAAGAGGGGGTTCGCGTTGCGCGCGATCGGTATTTATTACGTACCTTGAGTCTGATCTGCTCGGGCATGCGCTCCGCTTGATACTTGGCTAGGGGGTCGCAATACCTTCTCCCTTCTTGTCTGGCTATTTTTCTCAGCTCGATTTCATTGAGCAATCTCTTGTCCATTTCCGGGATGGCCTTTTCTATGGCGGTCTTCTGCACGAATGCACAGGCCAACTCCATGTTATCGGTGGCCACGACGTTCGCCGCCTGCTCCGCGAGCTCCTTCTGTTGGGGCGAGGTCCCTATTACGGCCATGAGAAAGGCGTTCTTGAGATTCGAGCTGATCGAGGCCAGGATTTGATCCCGGCATGTTATCATGGCCATTCCTGCGGTGAGGTTGCGCACCATGTGCCGGGCGGCTGTACGCATTTTCGTTTCGTCGGGATCTAGGGCAAAGTCCTTTTTCACCGTCTGCTCGGTTGTCGTGAGGGCGATTTTGATGGACCGATCGACCACTGGGTGTATCCATTCCTGGATAGCGCGCTCCACTGCTTGTCTTACGAATGGCTTTAGATGCGGATGCGACTGCAAAGTTCAATGAAACTTTTAATTATCATCTGCTATTCAAAAATTACTCACTCAGTCGTTCTTTCTCATTAACTCAACAAAATGTAAAAATATTTATTTATCATATACTTTTTATGATTAAATAATTCCAGAATTTTTATAATAACATTAATTTTAATTTTACTAAACTAAAATCATGAAATTTTAATAACAATTATGTGTCAAATATATTTGAATTCGTTACGTAGTTGGATAACAAAAAATTTGAATTTCTCATTTTACCTGGAACAAAGTTATGTTATTATTGATGGTAATGTATTGAGCAATATTGGCGATATTGGTGATCGATATGTCCATGTAATTAAATCGAGATTCCGGTGGTCCCGTTGGCAATGACGGTGTCGTATTAACAACTGATGCCGATGGTGGTGGTGGTGGTGGTTGCTGCTGCTGCTGTTGTTGTTGCTGCTGTTGTTGTTGCTGTTGTTGCTGTTGTTGCTGCTGTTGCTGTTGCTGCTGCTGTGCTACTACTGCTGGAGAGGGTCCAACTAAATCTTCTACTTGGACCTGCTAATAGCATATTACAATTTTTAATTTAGTTTTGAAGGCTGTTTTAATTTTCTATTATTCTCTCTTAAAAATTAAAATCTGTTAAGTCTTCCGTATTTAATATTATATAATTCAATCTTTGAAAAATTGATTTTATGAAAGCTAGTCTAATTATACGGAAATATTGGATGTACAATTTAAATGTAAAAATAATTTTATTTTTTTCAGTTATCATTCATAATATTAATGATTTCTAATTAATGATTGTACTTACAGGTATTTGTTGTTGTTGTTGCTGCTGTTGTTGTTGCTGCTGTTGTTGTTGCTGTTGTTGTTGATTAGTGGTATTATTTGACACTTCTTGAATCTTTTTAATTGGCTGTGATAATTGATACTCTAAATTAATGAGTTTTTCTGGATCTTTGAGATAAATAGCAGGTTTTAATTCAGCTACATCGATACTCAAATTTTTACAGAGCACCTCGATTTCAAATTTAAGATTGAGCTTAAGATCTGGCTCTTGGTGTAGTTCCGCTAATACATTCATAATTGCCATTGTCCAAGGATTTGGTGGTCGAAATACTCGACTCTTTGCACAACTCTCAAGAACTTTAGCAACAAAAGGTACAACATAGAGAAGCTCTTGTTGACCCTTACAATAAGCTTCGACAAGTAAACTTTTTAAATCAATATCTATATGCAATATGGGTTTGTTTCTACCCAGTGTTAACATTCCTAGCCAATGACCTAGATTTTTCAATAATGAGCGATCAGAAAAATTAGCTATACCCTTATCACTACGAAGCAGTACTTTGATATTTCTGAAAGTAAATAAGACACATGTATGATTAATCATAGTTTCGAAAAATTATATCAAACGAAAGCGGACAAAGGATTTATTAGAAACCGACCTGAAAGTTTCTCTCGTTACCATTCTATTGACATCTGGCACTTTTAGACAATCTAGGAAGTTTGAATATAATACATGGAAATTGAGCTCAATACTGGCTCTTTTCATGACAAGATATTGGGCCATCCAGGGCCAATATTCTTCGGTGACGATATCCCTGATCTCGTCACACTTTTGCTGCAGATTCAGCTGACTAAGATTATTAAAAATGAAGGCCGTCTTGTCTTGCAGGGCCTCGGGGGGTGAAGTAATTTTCTCCTCCTTATCCGTGGCTACGAGGAGTGTATCGATATTCGTTGCGTTAGCAATGGAGGGCCTCGCAGAAAGCGAAGTCGTCGAGGTCGTCGAAGGCTTAACCTGCGTCGTCGTGGTCGTGATCGTGGTCGTAGTTACGGTTTTATAAGGCGTTGTAACAGGCGCGAGCATAGCGGCAAGTGATTTGGGCAGGATTTGTCCTTGAGGTCGCGTCGGTGGTTCCTGGCCCTGTAAACCGTACTCAACGTATTCGACCAGATGCGGTGGAAATTCATTGAAATGTTGTATGCTACGGACGTGCTCACAGTATGTTGTGTATTCTTTCAGACGCGATTTAAAACGATCTAAAGCTGCGATGCCGAAATAATACATTTTGTTCCCTTCGGGTTTACGCAAAGCGTCCAAGACAAAACGTAGAGCAAGACCCAGAGTTACGTAGCTGTTAACGAGACCCCGCTCGATTATGCCACCAAACAACTGGGCCGTAATGTGCAATTCTTTATCTGGATACTGAGAAATCAGATAAATCATAGTGTCAATATACATTTAGAAATTAATAATTGCAATTATTAATAGAATAACTTTATATTTTATATATGCTTTTTAAATGCAAATTAACTTTAAAATAAGTAGTATGAATATCAAAAGGTTATACTATTAAAAATGTGACTACAGCAAAATTATTGTAAATAAATAGTATTTTTTTATTGCTATGCCATTATTTGTTTCATTAAAATTAGCTTAAATTAAATGATCAAGTAGACCGATTACCTGTGGAAAGAATCTATATTCTTCGAATAAATTTCTCAACATGCAGTGAAAAACGTCACGCTCCCTCTTAATGTTTGAGTCTTGAAACTTTTTAAGCATATCGAGCACTTCGTCGATAGACAAAGTAGGATGAGGTGGATGATTGTAAATCCTTTGAAAATAACCATTCGCTTCATCCTCGATTTCCTTGGAAACGTTTTGACTTATATCGGGAAATAGATTAGAGGTCTCCTGTATGCGCGTTTTTTCGATACCCGATGGTGGCCCAAGTCTATTAAGACCACCTATTGTTGCACCACCTGGGATGACGGAAGATCCTTGAGTGCCTACTGGCCCAGAATGAAGTTGCGACGAGAGGGGTAACATAGGGAACGGCGATGGGGAAGGTCCCATGAGCCGAGAAGGTGAGCCTGGCGCTGAAACGAGGGGACCCAATGTTCCTGGCAGATTAAATGCAGAGTTGCTGGGTGGGCCAAGGCTCGAGCTTAGGCTCATAGACGCCAAATTTGAATTTAAATTTGTTAAGCTATCAACTTGTTTTGTTGAAAAAAGCTAAAAACAAAATAAAATTCTTTTATTACATTTAATTTAATTTAGTTTTTTTCTATTTGAAATGCATAATATTTAATTTCATTATAATAAAATAATAAATTAATTGATAAGTAAAATATATATTATTGATTACTTGGGATTTTCAAATATTATTTATTTAATTGATTAAATTAATATTAAATAGTACCTGGCCACTTAGTGCTGGATTAAAAGATTCCATCGCTCTGTGTCTTAAAACAGGAGGAGGTAATCTGCTCAGTGTTCCTTTGCTTAACATTAAACTACAATTTTGTACCATAGCCAAAATTGCATCAGCACATTCTTGTGAGACATTCCTGAAAACACAAAAAAAATATATTTATTATTTTTTAACATGTATTCATTATTCTTTCATACCTATTATTACGACGTATAGTAGATTTATATTTTAAAATTTTTTATTAAATTATTCAAAGTACACATATTAAAAGAATTGTAATATAAATAAATTAATTGACACATAAATACTATATTAATTATTCCTTTCTGTAAAATGTCTTATTTATTAATATTTATATTCATTATATCATTATAAAATTCTATATTGAAAGAGAAGAGAATATATGAAAGAAAGAAAAAACATACACAACGCAAACTTGTAAACAGTGTAAAATTGTGGTGAGAGTTTCTTGTGGTAATTGGCTAGCTTTGGGTACTGTTGGATCCTCTTTAATAGCAGGTCCCATAACCTGAGGGCATCGCCTCTGAAGAAATTTGACACACGCAGCAACAAAGGCTTCTCCGTGATCTCGTATTTTGTCCATGAGCCATTTTTCCAATTTCAAGTACTCGCGTCTAGACGCGAGACAGGCGAGATCAATGATGAAGGGGAATGACTGGGCATTGAGTAGGGCAGATAAGGCCTTTAAATCCTGGGCTACATCGAGAATCCGTGAAAGTCGTGTTTGATCGTGATCACCTCGTAAATACCATTCGGCCATCGCATGCATTATTATCGTCTTGATCTTAGCATTATTTGAATGCCACGCATGATGGAGAATCACTGCAGAGTTCGGATGATTGCCTAAAAATATCGGCATCAATGTGCTAAGTAATTCCTGCCTGTTAAAAAAAAAGAAAAGTAAATATTTGTCATTAAATATAAATTACAACAACTAGTTAGTCATACATATTATTTTACTAGACTTATTATTAATTACAATTTCATTTCTATTGCCAAATTTTTTAAAAACCACAAAAAATTTCATTTCATGATCGTAAATATTTTGTATAGTACATAATTTTAAAAGGTTTTTCCCAAAAGTTTTTTATTATTAAGTAACATATTCTAGCCAGCATAAATGTATTACTCTTCTACAATCTTATACTCTAATTTTTTTTTAGTAAACTTTTGTAAATATTTACACACTAGATTGTGTAAAATAAAATGTTTTCCATTGAAACAAATACTTTACATTATTTGCATAAATAAACTTGCTTTTATTTCCATTAATTATACATTCAAAATAAGTTTTTTCATCTACTTCTTGTATTTATTTTTATCACAAATTTAAAAACTGGTATTTTTTATTATGTAAAATTTGAATTAATTATTGTTTATAAAATTTAAAATATTTTTATTCTGTAATTATACATAATTTTCAAATTAACTGGTAAATTTATTGTATGAAAGAGTTTTTTTTTATATCAGATTATAAAAGCATCATAAATAAAATATAAATAGCACTAGCCTGAGCATTGTTATAGGTGGATTGATTTGTAGTAACGCAAGTGCAAGAACATCTGGACAATGCTGCGTTGGCCATTTAAAAATTTCTTGAACAGGAGTATGCAATCCTCTTTCCGCCATATATAATAATAATTCGACGATATTGAGTGATCTCCATGTTTGGGCCTCTTTAGTGTCGGCTTCAGGTGCCGCTTTAAGTACATCTACGACTACTGAGTGATATGCGTGATCAGCAAAGCAAAAGATTTCCGGAAACTTGAGAATATGCTGGATCAGTGAGAATTGACCTTTAACATTTTCCCAACGGCGATAAAAAAGTTCAACTGGGAATACGTCCAATGGATAGTTTTGATTTTGAAGACCTAGGCGAAGTCCTTTAATCAAAAGACTTAAACCCTGACGATCCTTAATTAAAAATTCTGAATGATCAAGCTTGGCAGTTACTTCGTTCCATGACAACGTTGAATTCTACAATAGTAGAAATACAAAAATATCTATAAAATTTTTGTTTGTTTTTAAAACCAAAAAATGATTTTATTTATTCATTTATTAAAAATGTAATTGTAGTATTACTGTTTAAATATAAAAACTGAATATAAAGAATTATAAAAATATTTTAGCACAAGATTTTTATGTTCTTAAAATATTTTTCTTACGATTTATTTACTAAATCATTAATAGTTATGTTAAAAACATTTACTAATTAAATGCTTTTTAAAAAGTAGTTTTTTTTTAAATTTTTATTTATGAAATTTAATATAATAAATAATAAATAAATTTATGTACATGCATACATACATATATATATAAGCACGTATATTTATTTCTGTTAGGTTAAGTATCATTTTCATTATGCCAATGATTTTAAATATAATGTTTAAATTTTTGTTTATATTCTATTTTCTTTTAATAGTTTTATTCTATTAAAATTATTTTTAATAATGTCTTAAAACAAAATTAATTTCTTATTTGAATTGTACAAATAAACTTTTGAAAGAATAAGTAACAATATGCTTATGAGTTGTTGAGTTTTAATAATATTGATTTTAATAGAATATTACTACTAGTTAATAATGACCAATGTACAGAAAACTTGAATTCAGTTTTCATTAAATTTTTCTTTGCTTCTTTCAAGTCTATGACATTATAGAACATAAAGAAAATGAAATTAATATATATTTCTTTCTAGCATGTAAACTTTAATTAACATGTAGCAATATAAGCATATTATTTTTTTACAACATTTAAATATGTGATATATATTTTGGACCATTAATGGTATTGTATTTTCATATTTAGCATTATATAATATAATTTTTCATGTAACTTACCGCTTCTTTGACAGCTTGAACGAAGATTTCGACGTTCCACGTCGTTGGGCTCTCTCCAGATTTTTCTTTACTATCCTGATTAGCCGAACTCTCCCAGAAAGAATGTAAACCTCCACTGTCCTCCAAGCCACTGCAAGTGCGAGCCATGTATGCTAAAACTTTGGATACGCATCTTGCTGACATATCGCGAGCCCCAAGGCTTGCTAAGCTGGAACGACATTCTTCTAAACTACTGGTAAACCCATAGCCCAGCTCCACAATCATTTCCACTAAATTAGTGTTATCCTGAAAACAAAAATTTCTTTTATCAAGATAGTTTGAATTCATAAGTAATATTTATTTAACTTGATAACTAAAATATAAATCTAACATTAAGGCTCCTAAATTTATAGAATTCTATATCTTTACTCAAATTTTCATGTCATCAATGTCTTTTATTTACTATATATATATTAATATATTGATACTTTTTAAATCATTTATTTATAATTATTCACGTTATATAAAAGTTTAAATAGTTTATATCAGATATGATTACTAATTCATGTTATTGTGAATATCTAAAAATAATTTGGTAAATGATTCAGAACCAGATACTATTTTTAGAATATATTCTGTTTTAATCTATACATTTATACAAGTTTAAAAACAGCAATAAATATCATAATTAAAAAAAAAATTTACCATTTGATTAGCAGCCATGTTTAATTCAATCGATTTATGTGAATATTCCCCGTCACCTGGATACAGAAGTGGTGCCAAGACCACTGGTACCAGTTCGCGGGGAAAGTCACGTTTTAAGCTCTTTAAAAATTTTTCTCTTGCCTCCAAAGAGAGCTCAACCTTGGTTGACTTTTCAAATATGTAGGTTAATATGAGATGTAATATCTCAGGAGAAGAATCGTGTAATCCCTCTTCACTTTCCTTTTTATTGTTCTCTGCGTTCACGTAATTCTTTATTAATTCAGGCAGCTGTTTTTGTATATGTTCACTAGCACGAATGGATATATCAGAATTTTGTGAATGATGTAGAGCTATTGCAAAGACAACTTCTTGTACCAGAGACAATCCAAGCACTTTGCGTAGGTGTTGAAAAAACTTTGGTGATGGGAAGATTCGCTGCAAATTGATCTTGTCTTGTAAAATTTATGCAACAGTTTACAATTTAGAAATTTTCTTTTTCATTTCCAATAATATTTTTCACCTATACTTCAAAATTAATATTTTTATCACTGACATTTAAGGAATTATTAATCAGCATTTTTATTGATTAAAATATTGAAACAAGGTTTATAGCATGTCTTATAAGCTTACATTTTTATGATGAAATGGATAATCTATGGCAAAACACAGATTCGAAACAAGGGATGGTTTGCACAGGAGACTATCACACTCTTGTTTTAGTAGCTGCACTTGATAGTAATCTTTAGAGTTTGGCTCAGGTGGTTCTCCCGTTGCAAAATCAACGTGCGAGAACAAACAGCGTAACAAATGTCGGTCTGCCTCCAATCCCTTCCACTGCACCAACTGAAAAGTAAAGTTACTTAAATTTATATAATATTTTATATATTATTAAAAATTTTATGATTTGATTAAATTTAAATTATATTAATAATAATTTAATTTAATTTAATGAACTAAGCTTCTTATTAAAAGTTAATAATTACATAATTAATTAAATAAAAGCCATAATATCTGTAATATCATATAGGGTAACAAAACTTGGATTATACTTTTTAATAGTATATAATTGTATTTCATCATGCGCAATATAACAATAATTTACAAGTTTATTTTATTTTTCAAATTATTAATTTATATAAAGTATTTTTACCAAACTTTATATATATAATGATAATTTTATCATCTTTTTGTGATTGCTTAATATAACCTATAACTGTATTAATCATTTAATTATATGCTTTATAAATTTTGTGTGTTTTATTTTATAATGACATACTTAAAGGTATAGTTTCATTTGGTTTAATAATTAATAATTCATTGTCAGTTTTAACAATTTTTACAATTCTTAAATTATCTAATTTTTTTTAGTAAATACAGTATTTATATGTAATTGTATTTCATCCATTAAAATACTCCAGAATATATGTATGGAATATTTATTTAAATATTAATTTTATAAAAGTATTAAAAATTATATTATTGAAAAATTTAATAAATTATTGATTTTAAATCTGGACATTGATAGAGTCCAAGAAGTATGTATTAAAAAATTTATTGTCATAAGAAATAATTACAGTAAAAACATTATTTCTTGTATTATTTAAAATTGATAAAGCATTTTATGATTATTCAAATCATTTCATTAAATTTAAATTAGTTTTCATATGAAACATAAAATAAGGAATATGTACATATATAAGTACTTTATAATTTTTGAAAGTTCATCAAAAAAATGTCACAAAGATGACTTCTTCTACCACAGATAATCCAAGCACTTTGCACAGATGTTGAAAAAACTTTGGTGATGGGAAGATTTTCTGCAAATTGATCTTGTGTTGTAAAATTTATGCAACAGTTTACAATTTAGAAATTTTCTTCTTTCATTTCCAATAACATTTTTCACCTATACTTCAAAATTAATATTTTTGTCATTGACATTTAATAAAATATTATTCAAAGATAATTTTATTTCTTCATAACTAAATGAACTTACAAAAAATTTAGTTTTACTAATTAAAAACCAATTTCAGTAGCTACAAAATAAGATTTGCATATAAATAGAATCTCACATCGAGTAAAAAATAAATATGTACAATATCGAAGGGTGAATTTGAAACCTAAGTTTTTAAATTATAACATGTATTAACATAAATTTATGATAGTTTGGGCTTACATATGTAAGCTAATTTCATTGATCTGATTTGAAAATCAGTTTGTTGTATATAACAAAAAAGACTAGAGACACTTTATATCTTTATATTAAATATATTATAACCAAATAATAAATAATAAATAGTTAAATAAAATTTAATAAATAAGAATTAAGAAAGAAAAAAAAAAAAAAAAAATTTGTTGGTTAATTGTACATAGAAATCTTTTACTTCGTAAACATGAAAGAAAGATAAATTATATGAAGAATTTTGTAATATTTATAAAAACAAATTGTATTTCTATATGTTTAAACAAAATCAAAAACATTATGTGAAAATTTAGAGTGGCAGTTCATTAATTTTGGTTTTTCATTTAACCTTAAGTAGGGCTAATCGTTGCTGGAGCGTGTTAAAATTACGACATCCTTGTTGCTCTGTACAACGTTAACGAAGTACAGAATGTAAGAATATAAAATATTGGAATGAAAATAGCGCGAGAATGATCGGATAACCAAGATAAACGATGATAAATGTTGTGCAAGTGTCTGCAGGAGTAAGTAATGGGGGTGATAACGAGAGTGTAAAGTTATACTTACAATCGATATTTGTTGGCAGCTGCCCTGAAAGTTTGTCTTACATAAACTCGCAACCAAATAACTGATTTGTGATAAAGCAAAAGACAACGAGTCCAGGCTCATAGTTCCATGAATACGACCTCGAAAGCTTCAAACAGGTTTGAAGCTTTCTTCGGTATCCACGAATTTTCGCCGCCGCCTCCTCCGCCGCCGCCGCCGCCTCCTCCGCCTCGTTCGCTGCTGCTGGTTGTGCTTCCAAAATATGGCTTATCCTCGACAAGTGCATGAAGTTTATATCGGGGCGCGAGTCCTGCGACCAACATCGGGGACAGCCTCGGTAGCTCCTCTCCGCTTTGTTTCTTCCTCGTCAAGCCCGTCGTCCCGCGTTCACAGCAGCTCCCGAACCAGCTCCGCACTCCAATTAGTTCCCTTACAGCCGTTTCCTCTCTCCTGGCTTACCTCTCTTTATTAATTACGCTGACTTTTTTTTTTCTTCTCTCGAGGGGTTGCGCGCTCTCCTCTCCCTCTCCCGCCCTCTTTCGCGGACTGTTGTATGTGTCTTTCTTACCGACCGTCTTTCCGTCTCTCACGCGGAGCAGCGGGACGTCATGGCGCGCATTACATTATACGATCACACTTTTTGGACACTAACGGAGAGGTTCGTCGCGCGCACGATCGCGGCCTGCCTCACCAACAACCGCGCGTGTGCGTATGCGTCTGTGCGCGCGCGGGCGCCCGCATGTGTGCGTATGGGTGCGCGTGGCGCTGCGCTCTCGTCCTCTAGGTCCTTGTTTTCCAGGGCCGGCGAATCCCCGTCGCAGCCTTTCAAGGAAGCGATGCTCGCCTCACAAAGTCTTTTAAAGTTCGAGCCTCCGCTTACTCCGGAGCTTGGCTTGTATTAAAAGTCGGCGAGGTTCCGAATCCAGAAGGCTCTATCTAATCCGATTCACTCTCTCTCTCTCTCTCTCTCTCTCCTCCCTTTTCACCCTCTCTCGCGCTCTCACTCTCTCACTCTTTCTCTCGCCCTCTCTCTTTGTCTCTCGAACACTCTTTTTGTTAACTTCTTGGCCCTTTACACGCTAGGTCCGCTGAAGGTCTATCCAAATGGAAGAGAGAGAGCCGTCATGACAGAACTTGAACGTCCAAGCAGCTCATTCTTCGGCCTTGGTGGCTTTACCTCTCGGGACGACAGCCTTCCTCCCTCGATCGGCGAAGCAACACTCTATTTTGGCTCCTCGCACGACTCGCGGCACGGATACACGCGCGCACACTCGCGCACACTCGCGCACGCATACGGTCGCGAGAGAGGGAGATTGAGCAATCGGGAGAGACAGAGAGAGAGAGAGAGAGATCGAGCGACCGAGTGGGGGGTGGTGCGACGGGCGGAAGGGGACGTGTACTTGATATTTATACATATGTACATATAAGCGGACATGCACACATGGATACGGACACGCGCGCGAGTGGGCGCGCGCGCTTCGTAATGCAAATACGGAGGCTCGCGGAGCGTGACGGCGGTGGTGGTATAGTGGCGCTGGCGGAGGTGGTGACGCGACTCGGTCGAGAGGTGAGAGGAGGGCAGAGCAGCACGTAGCAGTAGCCGAAACAGAGATAGAGTGAGAGTGAGAGTGAGAGAGTGAGTGAGTGAGTGAGAGAGAGAGAGAGAGAGAGAGAGAGAGTCGTTAAGAGTCCCTAGATCTTCCCTAGTCCTCCCGACAGTCGTGGTCGTCCATTGGTCTCGTCCCCTTACCGGCAGTGGGACAAACACCAATTGCCGAACGTACGAGAGGGGCCCCTCGCCGCCGGCCAACTTATTTTATTATTAAGCCTCTCGGGCCCCTGGCTTCGCGATGTTCGCTCGGTCCAGGGCAGCGGGGCCCTGTCGCCTGCAGGCTTGCAGGGAACCGAGGAGTAGACGACAGAGAGCGCCTAATTGGTTAGAGGCTGGCGGGGAGGAAACGCGTTTTTTGTCGTATCGACGGGACCTCGCCATTCGTCGAGTTCCGTCGTCGACGGGCAGTGTCTTGTACCCGATTATTTATTTGTTTCGGTGCTAGCGTGCGAATCGGCCTTTAATTCCGCGCACTTGGAAAATCCGAGAACTCGCTAACGACGAGGCTACGACATTCGACCCGTGACGGAAATTACTTCTTACATAAAACCGGATGCACGATACCTGTCCTCTCACCTCTTGCTCGCTCCACTCACCCTTGCTTCACGACGCTCTTTCCCGAGAAAACGACACTATATTCCCCCATTAGCCCTCCTCTCTTTGTTAGCTTAGCCAGCGGCTGTCTCGGCGTTCAAAAAAAAAAAAAAAAAAGTGTAAATCCGTCTCCAAACTTCTCTTACCTACTCTATATTATTAATGCCTTTTCTTTTCAGCGCCAGCGCATATAAAATGATCCGAGATCAGGAGCAACCGTCATCTCACGGCTTCCCATTCGCTCTTTAATTTTCTTCTTTGAAAATACAACCTCGCTCTCCTCTTTTTTTCAAACAAAGAGCAACGAAACTAAACTATCTTTACGCACCACCGATAGCTTCATACTCGAATCCTTATTTCTCTATTATTTTATTTGTTTAAACCTCTATTTGCACTTTTGTCAACGTACATTAATCCACATTAATATTATGGACTCTTTTATGTATACATGCTGTAGCACACGCACACGCACGCACGCATTTAATTAATTACGCATTATAAATATATTTCATTCGAAATTTGCTTTGAGACATACGTTAGTTATAATCATTACAATTTTCAACTATTTACTTTTTTATAAGATTACATAATAATTTTTCTCTAGTCTTTCATAAATTGTCCATAAAAAAATAAAGAGCCATTTCAAGTTATGTCACATTTTATTCATGAAAACATTTAATCCTTTGCAACAATATTTTTTTCTCTCAACTACAAAAAGACGCAAGACGTGAATATTTTCGATATTCTTATATTTTTATTTATCTTATTAAAAAAAAATAAATAAATAAATAAATAAACAAATAATGTACAACGATTTTTAATAAGCCTTCAATATATTCAATTAGAATTCAACATTCTTTTTAGATCTGTATTTAAAACTTTACCAAGTACTTATTAATATTAATAAGATTCTTTGTTTTAAAATTTATTTATAAATATTTATAAACTTAAGATATTTCTATTCAAAATTCTTATAGTTATTAATACAAATTATCATTTTCGTTTCGTTGTAAATAACAAAATTTAATGTTATTTACAAAATTTAAATTGAGACATTTTCCCGCTTTAAATAGTCGACGCATCCGAAAGGAAAAGCGATTTTGATACCGATTTTTGTATTTTGTATGTTTAGTATTTCATGAAATATTCATGAAAAATTGGTAAACGTATATTTAATATTTATTTAGGTTAATTTTGGCATCTTAAAATCTAACAAACTCTTGGTGTTACGAAAATGTTTCATTCGACATTACTATTGAATAAATCATATTATTCTTATTATCATATCATTGTTAGGAAACATCAATGTTTAAAAAATAGGGACTACTAAATTTTCGTCAAGATTTTGCAATTTACCGGAAGTTTTGAAAATATTAAAATTGGAATTTTAATACATTTGCTTTTAAAGACATGGAGCGTACGCTCCCATTTAAGAGTATTACAAAAAATTTTGCTCGTTCCTTTCAGTGTAAACCCGCTTTAAGATATGTTCTATAGCTATACACCGATAAATAGAATTAAAAGCGCACACCAGTGTAATTATATACACATAGTCACGCTCGAACTCATCGGATTCGGATCGAGTCATCGCGAAAATGTGCATACGGAGCAGTGCCTTACACGCGCTCTCTCGACTCATGTTATGCGCATGTATACATTCGTATGTACACAATACGTAATAAGAGCACAGGCTCTTATTAGCCATACAATCGCGCAGACAATGCGTGTATACGTACAAACGTGCATACACGTGTAGATACGATTTTCACAGGCAGCCGACGGTGTAAAACCCGGTAAACGGCCAGGCAAATTGGAACTTGTCAAGAGTTAGAAAAGAAAAAAGAAAGCGTCTCTATGAATGTGTGTATGGGATAGGCTTTCAAAGCTGTGTTAATAGAGCAATGAATGATACGTGCAGAAATGAAAGAGAAAAGTTAATAGAAAAAAAATAGTCGTATAGATAAAACGTAGAATGGTAATGGTAACGGGGATTGTTGGTCAATTGATATTGAAGGTATCCGGGTCCTTTCTGCCTTTAATGAGCAAACGCGAGTCGGCCGTGGTAAAAAGGGAGCAAAATCAACGATGTACACCTCGCGTAGATGTGTATTAATTTGCTGCTGCTCCTTCTCCTCTTCCTCTACGACCGCTGCCGCCGCCGCTACCTACAGCTACTGATGCTTGCTGCTGCTGCTGCTGCTGCTGTTCCTCCTCCTACTCCTCCTCCTCCTCCCACTTGCCTCTCTGTGCCCCACTACTGCCACTCTGCTGCCACTCTGCTGTCCCGCCGTTGTGCTACTCGTGCGTCCTTAAGCGCGCGGTCGAGGGCGCGCGCACCCAGGAACACAGTTACACGTTCGGCCGTGTACGCACACGCGGAGCCAACGCATACGAAAGCGGCGCGCGGGGCCAAGAATAGCCAAGAGCACGCGAATCCTAGCCGTGTCGCATATTAAGAGTAGCCGCTGAGTTGGTCGCCGTCGCCGTCGTCGTCGTCGTCGTCGTCGTCGTCGTCGTCGTCGTCGTCGTCGTCGTCGTCGCCGTCGTCGTCGTCGTCGTCGTCGCGTTGTTGTTCCAACAACCGTGCTGGCTCAAGAAAGGAGGAGGAGGAGAAGGAGAGCGAGCGAGAGGACGGCGCGATATCACGGCGGCCAGCTAAGAGAGCAGCGGAGCCAGGGAATCGGGCGCGAGACCCGCGAGGAAAGACCGCTCCCCTATATAATAATACAATTTTGATCGGCGAGCGGGCACGCGCGCGCGCTCCTCTCCGCCTATGTGTGAATGTGCATCATCTGAAGGAACGAACATTCGGCACGGCTCGTCTGGAGAAGGAACGTCGTCGGAGACGACGGACCTACTTGTCATCGGTCCGCGCGCTAACTCTCCCAGCGAACAAGGACGGAGATTTGAAAAGGAACGAGCCGAGTTTGCCCGTGTCGAGATTATTTATCCGGAGCCAGAGACAACATTGACGTTGTCCGGAGATTTCTTCCAACAGCGAACAAGAGGCAGACGGCCAGACAGACAGAGAGCGTGACTGAGTGCTACAAAGAGGGAGAGGGAGAGAGAGAGAGCGCGCGTGTGTGTGTACGCGCTTGTCTGTATGAGCTCATGTATGTTTGTGTGAGTACGAGGGAGCGAGAGGGAGTGAGTGAGTGAAGTAGCGAGGAAGTGAGTACGGGAGAGAGCGAAAGAGAGAGAGAGATAGAGATAATAAGCTAGGCAAGGAGAACGAACGAGCGAGTTAACGATACAGAAGAAAAGGGAGGGAGGGAGATCACGAAGAGAGACAAATTTTACAAATCAGTATATATGGGGGCAGGCGGCGATGACGAAGCTCAGCTAAAGAAGCAGAAGCAGCACCAGCCAGAAGAGCTGAGTAGGAAGATCGTTGTATCGCGCCGGAGGAGCGAGAGGGGCGCCAGGTCGAGCCTCCTCCCTCTTAAGGTTTGTTCATTCTTGTCAGCAGATTCCAAGCTCCAGGGTGTATCTCTTTTTTCTGACGTATTCGTCATCTGGGGAATGAATGGCTCCTTATAAATGAGTGCTTTTTTTTAATGGCTATTCTCTTTCCTGAGCATTGCTGTGCTTGCGGCTTAGATGCATCCATCTAATTGTGGGGGTAACCTATAGTTCCACAATCATTCAAACGAACTTTGGAATGACTTTTACAATCTTTTCAACTACCTGCAATATATGTGATAGTTAGTCATTGCAAGTCTTCAGAGCTCCGTTTATTCTCATTACCATCATTCTAATCTACAATGCTTCGTTTCATTACTTCTTAATACCCTTTATTTTTTCAAATAGGCTACTTTTATTTATATAGCACTTTTTTTTATCAATGATTAATATATATAATATATTTAACCGTCATAATGTTTCACTTATTACATATTTATAGATGCAACGTCTGTCAGCTTATATAAATTATTCCTTATGAACACTTTATGTAATACTTTTAAATTTTATAATTCATTGAATTTTATTTTAAAATAAAGTAATTTTAAAATAAACATAACAATTAACTGTTACGCAAACTTTATTTTTAAACAAGTTCATTATTTTATTTTGACTTTAAAATAGAGTTAGCTTCCAAATTTTCTAAAAGCTGAATATTTTTAACATCAAAAATTTCTGAAATAATTATTCATCTTCATATTATATTATTTTTTTAAAATTATATTTTAAAAAGTAATAATTTACATCTAAGCAATCACTATATTTTATATCATCATTTTATAAACAATATTTGTCTTACTCATTGATAATTGTCAAAATCAACTGCTTGTTCAATGATTAATATAATCATTTTTAAAACATTGAAAATACATTTATCTACTGAAAAAATATAATAAAAATTCTTTATATATGTATATGCTTCAAAAATATAACCCTAGCATTAGATTCAAACAAAATTTCTGTGATTACATTGTTTTATTTGTGTATTTCTATAACTTTCATTTTATTAAAATCTAAAGTATAAATGCATTATATATTTAATGTATTTATTAATAATTTTTATAATGTATTTATTACTAATTTTTCTATAACAAATCTTTTAATTTAATTATTACTAATAATTCAATGTTGTATAACTATTAGTTTTGTTAATACAAATATTTTTTAAATTGGTTTTATTGTCTAATTGTTGCTAATTGATGTAATTTAAATAGAAAATTAAATGAATAAGAACATTCATGAAGTTGTAACTATATATTTTATGTAACCAGATAATGTTCAGAATTACATAAAAATAGTTTTGTTTTAATTATGTTTTTTATTGCAATTCTCTAATAAATGCATTATAAACTTTCAGTTTTACGTCAGGATTTACTTATTTAATATTTTAATAAGAAAGTTCTTATCTAGTGTACATCATTGCTTTAATTAATTTACTTTTAACAATTATCTTTAAAAGAAAATTATTCATATACAATATAATAGTTTTCATAAATGAATTAAATTATAATTGGAAAGAAACCAGTATTCATTTTAAATAAATATTTTAGCTACATAGATTTTGTTTAGTCTATCAATTTGAAAATTTTGAAATTCAACTTCATATTTAATATAAATTATTGAATATAAATAAACAATAAATGTATTTAAATAAGAATTATTATTATAATAATATTATTATAACTATTTTAATTATTATCATTATTATTTATGATTGTTATTTTTTTAATGAAGTCTTAATGTTCCAATTTCATGTCAGTATGAAATATCTCAAATATATGTATATGTGCATTCATTTATATTTTTAATATAAAAGAGGTACATTTATATAAAACATAAATAGATAATATGATTGAATAATGTTTTTATATTTTTAGGCTTAGGTGTTGTAGAAACCAAAGGAAAATATATCCAAAGTGGTTCAAGTGATCTGTGTAAAGACTTTTTTACCTGAGTAATTGTTCACATTGTTTTATACTCAGAGACATATACAGTGCAATGTCATTGGAGAATAGATCTAGTTCTGCTTTGTTCAAAAGAGCAGAACAACTAAAGAGATGGGAGCAATCAGAGACTAATAAACAGCCACCACAACCTAGGCAGGTGACTAGAAAGATCAAGTTTTCAGCTGATTGCGTTTTTCTAGCTGCTTGTGCAGCTGGTGATAAGGATGAAGTTGTTAGATTACTTGAGAAAGGAGCAGATATCAATACTGGAAATGTCGATGGACTCACTGCATTGCATCAGGTAACTTGTCTTACAATTGTTTTACATTAATGTTTGGCAATATTTATATTTAGTAGAGATTATAATTGAAAAAATTTAAACTATTTAGATACTCTTTAATATTGTATTATTTATAAATTTTAAATAATTTATATGCTACCAGTTATAATTTATGTAAGACAATCATTATATTTATTATACTAATGCTTTAACAATACTATTTGTATCAAATTATATTTATTTATAATATATTTTATATTACTGTATTTTTATTGAAATAGCCTTGTCAGTTTAAAAAAAACGATATATAAAATCTGTAAAGCATTTGTATTTACAATTAGCTCAATTTTCTTTTACCATAGGATATAAATAAGTTAGGTATATCGTTATTTTTTATGTATTTATTTTGCTGTTTTTTTTGTAAAGCTGCAATAAACTTCTAATTAATACTTCAAATTAAAAAATTTTTTAGATGTAGAAACATTTCTCTTATTTTCTGCAACAAGCTATTTTGATTGAACAATAATTATCATTAATAAAAAAAACTCTATAAGTGTACTTAGAGTTGTGTTTTTAGTTTGCATAATTGCTTTCAGTATATAAGCACGTAAAACTAATTTTTATAAATAATGCATAATATAAAGCTTAAAACATTATTATATTTAATATATTAATGTTTTTATATATTATTTAATAACCAGTTCATGTATTGAATATACTGATTTTTTTTTTACAAATTAATAGTTTAAAATTATTATACATATAAATGTGTGCATTAATCTATTTAAATATACAATTATATATTCAGTATTGCTGGAATCAATTTTTTAAAGAATAATAAATTGGATATTTTGAATAAAATTATATAATTATCAGTTGTATTATTGATAAATCAATTTTATTATTAAAAATTTGGGTCATCTATCAAATATGAATTATTTAGTCACTATGCATTTATGTACATAGCCTCGGTACAAATAAAATATTCAACTGACGACAAATGTTGTTTCCTTTGCATTTTTTCATTTCTGGCATTTGGATGTTTAAAATGTGTCGGTTAAGGTACGTCATCTGGTGAGACGAGCGATTGAATTTTATAAGACTGCCAGTTGGCAAAGAATCATATAGCATTAATTCTCATCTTCCCTTCTTTAATTTCAGTGGCTTTATCAATTTTTTTTAATATCAGAAGAAATGCATTGGACGTGAGCACCAATATTGTGCATAAGCATGTTATAAAAAATATTCAGATATTTGTTCATTGCTCTAATGGTTTGTGTTTATGAATTTGTCTTCGATGTTTAAAAGCTTACGTGCACGCGTGTGTATTATATATACACATTTTGTTTCTCTGTATAATAAAGCAACGTATTAATAGATCTCGTAAAACAAAAGTTTGTCACACGTGCGAATCTGAATTACTCCTGTTACGGGAATCCGCCTAGTTACATATATAGGCATCGGGTGCATGAGTCCCTAGTTTCGTTTGTTGATTTTAGGGAAAGATTAAAGTACCGTTAGTTTAGACGATTTTAGGTATACATAGAATTGAGTCAGATGATTATAGGGTGCAATCGAATAAGTAGGTTAAATGAAAATTGATTTTTTCGTTATTTTAATATTAATTCCACTTAAAAATATGTAATAAAAATAAGTTCCACTTAATATAAAAATTAATTGAAATTCTAATAATAAATTATTTATACTTTATTTAAACGTATTTAAAATAACTTTTAATAAAAATCTTCTTCAGATTACTTACACATACAATTTACTTTCAAGGTAATTAAAGTGTATATATTGTATGTATCACGATTATAGATACATAAATAATACAGCAGATTTTTACCATTTCTTAAAAATAATAAAATACATCTGATGATTTGTATACATTCTTAATATGCTTGAACATTTTTAGTTATCTTCATAATTGAAATTGACTACTCAGCGTTACTTGAATATTAATTATTTTGAAACTTGTATTAATTAAAAAGAGAAACAAGTTAACTAATCATTAAACATTAAATAAATATAAAATAATAATGTGCGATTAAAAAATAAAAACTGTATTATATTGATATTATTTAATATTTAATATATTTATATACTTAAATTATTTAAAATATTTTGAATATATTCTGATAAACATATGAAATTATTATTTAAAAATTGTTTCAATTATCATTCTGTGATTTCTAATAATGCATAATACTTGTTTATAAATGACTATGTATCCTGTCTATTTCATGGTATTTTAATAAGGATTTATTAAAGAAGTATTTTCTATTATTTTTTATTATCTAGATAAATAAATATTACGCCTAAAAAATTATTACGGGAATACTTCTTAAAAGTATTTAACTGAACTACAAAGTGAAAACTATTATAATTGACGAAAAAATTTTCATTTTAAAAATAAGATTAACAAAATAGTATAAAAACGGCCATTGTTATTTCTATAAATTATAGGTAATAGTTTATATTAAGTAATTCGTAGATTATAAAAATCATAAAATATTTTATTATTGTATATACAAGGAGTATGAAAAAGTATATAATTGAAGAAAATATATTTAAATAATTAATCTTTAGATTTTAGTATTCAAAATCATCAATTAGCATTCATATTAATGCTAAAAAAATTAGAATCACTTATTATGAGAAAACTTTGAAAATTTCTAAACTTAAATAACGACCCCTGCTTGTTTTTCCGAATTTTCTTGAGAATCTATTTTGATATTCAAGTACATAGCTTTCAACATACTATGAAGACTTAAAATTTAACGTTTAGAAAAGATCTTACGAAATTTTTTAATATGATTGGGTAAAAAAATAAATAAAACATGAATTAAAATTATTTTTAATGATCATTCAATTTATAATAGTATACGTAAAGTATACATTGTTAAATATTTTATTCTAAAACTGCTTATAGTAAAACTCCTAATACTAATTGATTACGAATCTATGAATAATCCTTAATTATTCTTATATTTATTTACATAAAATTTATATAAAATTTGTATTTTAGTTATATAAAAGTAAATATTTAATGACAAATTATTTAATTATTTATTATATAATTTAAAAAAATTATTATATTAATACATCATTGTTTAAAGTTTTATAATAATTTATAAAAAATTCAAATATAATTCATGAATTACTTAAGAATAATTTTCGTTGATATTGAATTTTCATTTGTTGGAATTTTTTATATAAATACGGGGTATTAATGACTTCTTAATACCATTAATTTAATATTTATGAAACATTTCTTTATTTAATACATATATTTAAGCATTGTTTTTGTAAATATTTGAACATACTTTTATGTATAAAAAAAGTAGTCAATATAATTAAGAAATATACATATTAAAAAGATTTACAAAAATATAAAATTGTATTGGGAATTCTGAAATTATATAATATATTAATAATTTATTAATTATGTATACAAATGTTAATAAATATAAATTAAATTTATATGAATTATATTTGTCTTTTTGCCGTTATACATTGAATAAATTAAACAATACTGTTTTCGCCGATTCTAAGAGTAAATAATATTTTTTCTGAATACAATGTAGTTTTTGTAGTGCAATAAATCGTTAAGAAGTAATACGTGAACTTCAAAAGAGTTTTTAATGTGTATGTTTTTTCAAGGTAAATTATTTTCATCTGTAGAATCGATTCTAAAAGTTTGTTGGTACAAGTCAATTTTAATTTCATCGATTAAAGCGTTAAGAATTATCTGTATTATTATTAACGATCTCTAATAGTATCTTACATGTTTATACATGTTATAAATAATAATAATAATAATAATAGTATATAATATTGAATATATATAATATAATATTTAAAAAAATGTATAAGTACAAGTTTAATTCCTAAATTTTATATATGGTACGTATACGGTTTTATCGTATACGTATTAATAGGTAATAATTACTATCGTTGAACCTAATATCATTTATTTATTTATTTATTTATTTTAAGTACAATAAAAATTTGATTTCTAAGTCTAGTATATAATAATGGTTATTGTAAATTCAATTTAAAATTTTTTAGCAAATATTAAACATATATTATACTGTAATTACATATATATGGCTAAGTATATAATATTACATTATATTTTCTTTTAAATATTATATTACTTAATATGCACATAATAAATTAAATATTATCATCTATACTATTATAAAATTAAATTTAATTTATTTTACTAAAAATAAAATAAAATTTCACTAAAATATTTTTAATGATATTTCTTCTTGTTATCAAAGATTATTCAAAGGGATTAGAAATGCAATTAATCAATGTTAATCTTATTTGTTAGATTATTATGAAATTAGTAAAACTGTTGTTTTAATTGATATGTTGGTTCCGTAATGATACATAAGAAATATTTTATAAATATTATTCACTAATACTAATAAAGAAATAGTCTTAAACTATAATTAGTATAGATGAATAATTGAATCTAATTATAACCAATATTTAAATGCACGTTATCGATGATGTGTTGTACTATGTATTTGCATCTAATTCTTACTCATGATTAAAGAGTATTGAAATAATTATATAAAATGTAACTATTTTTATTGTAAAATTTTTATATTAGTGACAAATAATTTAAAATAAACAACGGGTTTAAATTTATTTCATTTAATACTGTGCGTATTACACCAAAAGTTAATATTATAATTAAATATGAATATAAAATAAAATCTGAATGTAGAATGGACATCTATTTTTAAAAGGTAACCTATAATAATCTGTAGCATAATTACTATTTCGATTATAAAAATATATAATAATTTAAAAGATAATGATGGTTTAATAACTGAAAATTGAAAATTAGATTGAATATTTATTCTTTATAGTTCCAATACTATTAGGAAATATATCCGCAGTACCATAAACAGCACGTACAATTTTTAAATAGGATTTTTATTTAAATTATCTTTAAAATATTTGTAATATAAAATGTTTTGGATATTATCTATAATAAAAATATTTTATGTCTTTATTTATATAAATTTTACGTGAAAATAATATCAATACTTTAATTAAATCTTAATTATACCAATTATTTAAATTTTTATCAGTTGAAAAAGTACGTGATAGGCATACATCATAATGTCAAAATTTCTATTCACTCGTGAATTTCTAAGTTTATTGTATATCGACGGATTTAGAGAAAAGCCAAAGAACTAAAGTAGAGTCGGAGAGTGAGAGAGAAAGATAGTCAAGGCAAGTGTATTTGAGTGGGAATGAACAGAGTATGGAGTAGCAGGTGCGGGACGAGAGGAGATGGGGAGTTTGTGAATTCGCGAAAATAGACGTTGAAAATACATCAGGCATCGGTTCACTATTTATAGTTCTCTATTACAAGTCAGAGACCACTGTACATAGTTATATGGTTTCCGCTTTAATTTTTTTTCCGTTTCTTTCGTACAATACATTTTCATTTTTTATCCTGGAGCTGAAACTATTCGAATTTTGATGATTCACTTTATTTTTCGAACAAGCATAATATCCTGCTGCAGAAAATTTTCCAACAAATGCTTCCACCGGTTATCTCTATTTCTCTTTTCATGTCTCTTTCTCACAGTGCCCGTTTCTATGTCAGACTAACTCTCTTTTTCTTCTTCTTACACTTCCAACTCGTCGCTCCTCTTTCACTCTCTTCTCATCTTGCTTCACGACCCCCTTCTCAGACTTTCTGGATGAGTTAAATAGGGCTAGCAAACCAACAAAATAGATCTTTCCATATGGGGTCACTGTGAAGGTTTCTGTAGAATTAAGATAATAAAATAAGATTTGATATTTAAGCTACGCTCAGCTTTATTTTTAAGTTATATTACTTTATTTTGTTATTAATATTTTATGTAAAAGCAATTTATAAAATATACTTATACATGAATCGGTAATAATACTGTTAAAACTGATTTCTTAAAATAAACAAATTTAATACATGTTGAAATATAGAGAAGAAAACTTACACGTCATTCGCGTTAATAAGCAACAAAAATTTAATAAGATAAATATTATATATATATATATATATGTATAAATATTATCTATTAAGCTCGATTATGATTTATACGCTTTTATTATTTATTTACAACATTGAGCATATTATTATCAAATAAATATAACGAGTTATTAGCAGCTTATTAACAGAATTTTTAGAAATCGTATTAATAAATTACTGATTTGCACTTACGAATTAGTTGTGGAAACTGTTTTAAGATTTTAATATTAAATGAATAAACGTATAAATGTAAAGTTATCAAGAACTATTTTAAAATGTTCATAAAAAAAAGCTTAAATAATTTTTCTGAGATTATACAATTAGAAACATATTAGAGATAATATTTTACATTATTGAGTATTCATTATTTTAATTGAAATTCAAAAATTTTACACCCTCTAAAATAATTTAAAAATACAATTGTATAAATTGATTGAATCATTGAAACGCTATAGCAATGTATAAATAATTTTGCTGTTAAGAACAAGCTATTTTAAGAGCTTCTGTAATATGACTAAAATCATAAAAATGCACGTGAACTGAAAAATACGAGTTTTATTGTTTCATGGAATCAATTAATTTTTAAGTAAATATTTTAATCTTATAAATATTTTTGTAAATTTCGATATCATTTGTTTAAAAAAACTGAAAATTCTGTTAAAAAATTCTGTTTAAAAATCTTTTAAAAATACCTTTATTAGTTTTATGTTTATAACTTTTATTTATCAATTTGACTGATTATAAATTATCTAGTCGTATTATTATTTATATTACATAAAATTAAGAATAACGAAAAATCTATAAATGTTAAAATAATATGTGTAATAGATGCAAATGCGTTAAAATATTTAATAAGCGCTAATGTTAAAAAAAGATTATTTTTTAGTGAATAGCAGATAATTTATAATTGAGCACCATGTTTATCAAAATTTTTGTCTCAGAGAGCAAGTTACGCACGCATATGTACACATCCATCCATCCACCCACCCTACGCACGTACACCCGCGCACTCATATGAATATCTCATTGAAGAAACTATGACCATGTGATTGTGGTTATCAGCGGACGTACAATAAATGTTTCGAATTAATTATACTCGAACTTGCACAATTTTATAATTGAATTACAGAGCTTATTATTAATATAGATTTGTTTTGAAATTAAAAAATATTTAAATTATTTATTTCATTACCATAAATACAAATTATTATTCGTTAATTTAATTACAATTATCAAAGAATAAAGTGATTAAAATTTTAATGATTTTCTTTAATTAATATGAAAAAATATAAATATTGTTTATTTTTAATGTTTGTGGAATTATTTTTTATTATAAATTACTTATATTATCATTATTTTACACTTAATAGCTTGTTTAAAGAGATTATATATACACATATATAACTTATAAAATTTATTATCTTCATAATATAAAAATAAGAATTTCTTTAATTTTCATGTTTTGCAATTCGATATTATTAATTATTTCTAATATTTATCATGTTTTACATTTGTAATTTTTTTCTGAATTCATTTAATTTGTAGTATTTCTTCTCTTTCCATTGGATATATTTTTGAATTAAAGGAAATAATATTACTATAAAGATGTAATAGTTATTTATAATGTTAAATATTGTATTTTTTTTTTATAATTTCTTTTACTAGTCCAAATAATTTTAATTTTACAAATACTATTTAATTTTAGGATTCATTAAAAATTTTTTATACATTGATGAAATTTAATAGTTTTTACTATTTTTAAGTTATATGTACTTGCAGCTATAAATTAATAAATTAATAATGACAGATTTTTTGTAAGTTATATAATATTATTAATTTTATGTTTTTTCAAGATTTTGAATGTGTAGGTATATGTACAAGAATTTGAAAGCCATATCGGCATTATTTCATAACTAAGTAGAGTTAAACATCGAATACCAAAACACATCTTTCATTTTATATATTTTAAAATATTTGTATTCATTGTTTTCTAGTGAATAAAAATTAATAAATGAAATATTTTTAATTAAATGACTTAAACTTTTATATATTTCTTTTTTTGGAAAAGTATAGTCGTCTATTCTTAAATACAATGGTTATTTTTACTAATTTTGGTTCTTCCCAAATAAAATGTTCAGACCTTGATAAAATTAAATACTGTACAAACTAATTACAATGTTAATCAAGTTATTATAAAGACTTATTTGCACACCAAACAGATTTTCTATTTCATTTTTCGAAAGGCATAGAATTATTACTTTGTTTTGTTAAAATTTCCACTTTTAGTTCAAGTGCAAAGTGAGTCGTCTAAATACGAGTTTTCCCCTCCCCTCTCATTTTGTCGCACTTTTACTGGCGTCGTTCGTATACGAATACTTTACGAGAGAATATTCTTATGACTACACGATAAATGCATTATGAGATAAAATTCATATATTTCAATATTTTATGAAGTTTTTGATTTATTAATGAATATAAATATTCTATGTTACGTAATTATTATATTTAATATTAAATTTTTTTTAATACCGTAGTAGTTGTATTGAAAAAATTATGTTTTTGGAAAGGATATTATTATGAAACAAATCGTTATGAAACGCCACCTTAAAGCTTGTTGACTTTTCTATTATCTTCTCATAGTAATTCACTTAAATATAGAATAAAATTTATTAAAAATTTTTTTACAAAGTACTTGTCAATTATATGACGATGTTTTTTTAATCAAGATTTAAAATTTATTTCTTTTTTTCAATGTTATTTTTTTTATTATAATTTATACTTTGTTTATATTAAAATTATCTGTATTACGTTAATCGAAAAATTTCATAAATTACGGTTTTCAGTACCATTTATAATTAAAATTATTATTTTTTTTTAGAAAAATATGATATTTAATGATAGTGGGGAATAAAAGTTGTAAAAACTTCATATTATCTCTCTTTAAAGTACAGCTATATACTATTCGGACGCATATAAATTTAGATTTATTAAATTAAATGAAGCGAATAAGTAAAAGTGTTGAACGATAATGTGTTTTTATATGTCATTGAAGCTAGTGTTAAAATATTTTTTTTATGTAATATAAATGTATTTCATAAACGATATACATTGTATACGATTTCATGTCTTATTATATATTAATTTTAAATTTGACAATGTTTTTATTATAAATCTATTATTAATGACAGTAAATTTTACAACATTGATATGTTAGAGTTTATAAAAATTATTTATTGTGCAAATCAATTGTAAATTTATTTGCCATTATATCGATAACGTTATAATAAATTATTTATTAACTATTTGGATGATATGAATTTAAGCCGTAAATTCTAAAAATTATATTCTTATATTTTATATTATAAAAATCATGTATTTTGTAATTAAAATTTTATAAATTAGAGCCGCTTAATTAATACTTGAAATACATTTGAAATAAGACTCAGGCATCAAATATAGTGTCTAGCTTTTATAAGATCCCAGTAATTTTCATCAATGTTATTTTGATTCCATTTTAAAATTAATATTATTATTGCAGGCCTGCATCGATCAAGATTTGGACATGGTTGAATTCTTGGTCGAACAGGGCGCGGACATTAACCGAGGTGATAACGAAGGTTGGACACCTCTGCATGCTACAGCATCTTGTGGTTTCATATCTATTGCCAAGTAAGTTCGTTAGATGACGCACCGACTTTGAATAAACTAATGATGACCGATTGATTGTTTGACGATCTAAAAACGGATAGCTTACCTTTGTCATTGTACTTCAGTCGTTCCATAAAGAATACGTATTTAAAGTATTTTTTCTTAAAGTTTTTCGAAAGAAGTCATTAATGTATTGTTCTTCTTTTTTCGGGTCAATGTTTATGTTCACAGTCATTTTGCTTTTACGTCTATTTACTTCTCATATCATATTGATGTTAAATAAGGCTGTAATAATATGTGTTGTTTTGTTTATTTTAAAATTATATACTATTTATATATATTTTAAAATATTAAACTGTTTAAAATAAGGCTTTTTATGGAAAATATTTTACATAATTTTATTGCATTTATGCTAAGATTGACGATAGAGCTATTTCATTACTTTCATTTTATTTTAGGCGTTACCTTATTTATTAGATTAATTACTAGTTTTTAAGCATAAACGTATATGCTATTTTCAAAATACAATTTATTGAAATTTATTTGGACTAAATATCTATTTCGAATACTTTTAAAAATAGACGCACCTTTGAGTAAACTAATTGGACTTTACTTTTTAAAAGCAATAAAATTAGCAATATTAGTTAATTATAACATATATTATAAAGGAATTATGGTAATTAATAAGGATTCACAAAATCTTAAAAGTCAATAGAATTGAATGAAATTTAAATAAAATAATTAAATACAATGGTAAGACGAGACATTTTTTTCAAATCAAATAGTAAATAATGAAGTATTAATTAATTGTACAGTATTAAGTAGTTTGAGCACTACTTGCAAGTCTATTTATAAAAAGACAAATTTTTAGAAATAAACTGAATTATTTTAAGTTTCGGACTAATATTATAAAATATTACTTAGACTCACGGTGCAAAGTTGTTCTTATTTTGAATGAAATTTTGACAATTAGTAGGATAATGTTTAGCTGTACATAATAGGCACAATAATAAAGTCAATTATTCATTAAGAGAGACCCTTTGAGTGTGTAAATTGGAAATAGGAGGTCAATTTATAGGAGAGGGAAAGAAAATCTTTAGCTATTGTATCGATTAAGCGGCTTAAATGTAGCTAATTAATCTCAGTCGCTCCTACGTCAATTTTCGTTGTCAAGAACAATTACGATAATTGTTTTCATTCGTCCGTCATTTCTCTTCCTCAGATACCTGATAGAGCAAGGCTGCAACTTGGCCGCTGTTAATAACGATGGCGAGCTCGCCCTCGATATTGCCGAGAGCGATGAGATGGAGGTGATGCTGCAGGAGCACATCAACAAGGCAGGCAAGTAGTCGCGTGATTATGAAAGAAAAGCTCTTGCGAAGCGGAAGGGGAAAGCTTTCTCAACCGCTCTCAATCAATTTATCTCTACTCGATCGTCCGCTTTTCATCCTCTACTTATATGCTTACATTGTCTTATAATGTCTGTGGCTTTATATAGGAAGGACATAAAAGGAGGTCTTTTTCCTAGTATAATAATGCCATTTATATTTAATTACAACGATTCATTATAATTTAATGACAATATATTGTATCTTTCAATATATAGAGCGTTTACGGAGTAATTTTGAGCGTAAATGTTTAATTATTACGAATAATTGCATAAAATGTTCGTTTCATAATTAAAAAAAAAAAAAAAAAAAAAAAAAAAGGAAGTATAGTAAATATTTTATATATTAAATAACAACGACAGTGCATGCTGCAATTTTTTTGAATGTATATATAATATATTTATATATATATATTTTTTGAACAAACATTTTATGCTTATTTATTCAAAAGAGTTCGAACTGAATGTCGATCATTAGAAAATTATGAATAAAAAAGCAAAGAAGATAAAGAATGTGTATAGAAAAACGTTTAAATTTCATTAAGAATGAACTTTAGTTTGGAAAGTATGTGTGAATGCAGATTTCTTTGAAGATAAGCAAATCTTCAGTATCCTCGATTTGAACACATTCTCAATTAACATGAATAACTTATAATAGGTATCGACTGCGACCAAGCGAGGAGTGAGGAAGAACGCTTGATGCTCAGCGATGCGAGGGCCTGGAGGTCTGGGGCACCCGGCAAGGATTCCATGCATCCGCGCTCCGGGGCTACAGCGCTCCACGTCGCCGCTGCAAAAGGATATAGTGCCGTCATGAAGTAAGTGCGCTGTCTCGGTAGACTTTGTACTTCTGAGCTTGTTAGGTTGCAGCCATGTTAAGAATACCAACGAAGCTCTGCTTTTAGTTTCCAAAATCAAGTATCATATCATATTAACTGAGCTTTTTTAACTTATGAAACGCACGTATGAATAATTTTGTTATCAATTTTTATCGTGTTTGTATTATATGAAAGTTGTAAACATTTTGTGAAATTTTTACCTTGATTAAACGCATTGCAACTACTTTAGATCTCCAGTATCATTCAAAGAAACACAAAGTATGTTCGATGAATAATTATTTTAAGAATACACTATTTTTCTCTTTATACATGTATATTTACATCATAAATTAATTGAACCTGTAGGAATTTCAATTATGCACTTATCTATTTTATGAAATGTTTTCAATTTTATATATTATTGAAAGTTTACTCTGATAATATAGAATATGGGCAATAAATAAAATTGAATACTATTTAATCGGTTGTAATTTATTCTTATCATTGGGATATCATAATAATCTACATTATTAAACGACATTATATTTCAGTATTTTGCTGCAAGCACGCTGTGACGTTAATGCGCGAGACAATGATGGATGGACACCATTGCATGGTGCAGCGCATTGGGGCCAAATAGATGCTTGTAAGCTGCTCGTAGAGAACTACTGTGATATGGATATTAAAAATTATGCTGTAAGTTAATTCTATTGCAAGGGGATTATAGGCAAAGATATTTTATCAATATTTTCCATTTAAATGGATATTATGTACAAAAACAGACTTCATTTATTACTTAATGTATCTTACAGGGCCAGACTGCATTTGATATTGCTGATCCTGATATTGATAAGGCCTTAGAAGAACTGAAAAAGAAACAGGAAGTCTTATTAAAAGAACATCCACTAATTATTAATAAACAACCAGCGATACCAAAGAAACGGTATATTTAATTATTTTTAAAGGATGATTCTACATATTTATCCTCAATACTTAAGTGGAATATTATTTTTTAGAGTATCAACGAATAAGGAGAATCTAGTTATTGATCAAGAAGGAACAGAAACGTACGAGGAAGAAACGCCAAACAAAGTTAAGAAAGTTGAACTAGAAATTCAATCTGATAAAGAGGAATCAAGTGTCGGAACAAATAGTGACGTTGGTGAGTTGACATGTTTTATAAAACGTCTTCAACCTTTTGTGGACGATTATGTATCAAACTGTTGCAAAGATGCTTTTAAAATTTGGCTTTTTATTATTAAAATATTCGCATTTACAATTTTATAAATGAAATTTTATTTAATATATAATTTCGCATATATCATTGGAACATTTACGATAAAAGATTTTTGATATATTTAATTTTTTACTATTAAAAATATTTCAAGGCTTTTTTTTAATTAAAAAAATGTTCGAAATGTAACTTCAAATTTATATTTAATTAAAATTTAAATTATTTTATAAAAATAATCTATAATGACAATTTCACAAATACTTCTTACCAATTTAATCACATCGCCTATATACTTAAAAATTAATCGAAATATTATATAAAATATTATGCGGTGTAAGTATCAATTGTAAAAAAGCCTGTAAATATATGACTCAAAGAATAATATCTTTGCAATAATTATAAATACAATGTTTGATTCGAATATACATAAGGATTAGACAATGTGAAAGTAAAATAATCCTTACAATACTTTTCCTGTTCCTTACAAAATTACCGTTTTTTACTACGTAATGACGACATTGTACAACAATCTTTTCTTATCGCAACTCTCCCTAAACTATGCTGCATGGATTTAGAAGAGGGAGTCAATACCGATGTGGAAGCGAGCGATGGTGAGAGTGAATCTGAGACTAGCTCAGATACACACACCTCCACTTCTTCCGATCAATCTAATAAATCAAATCGATCGAACAACTCTACTTGTCTTACCGACGACGGTGAGTTTTGCTCTCTCCAACTCCAGTCCGGAGCTCTGTATCACCTTGTTTTTGAGCCTTTGTTGCTAATCATTCCATTTTTTTCTTTTTGTTGACTACTTTGGTTGTTCTGTTGATTTCATAAATCGTTTGATATTAAATAATATTAATCGTTTAATATAAAAAAGAGTTTATTTTTTTATATTATCATAGGCAAGTATGTAGATAAGAATTTTTTTAATTTTTACAAGATGCATTTTTTTTACAGATTTTAATCTGAAATTAAAAAAAAATAATATGCATTTTGTCTATAACTAATTATTCATAATAGCATTATTATTAATGTAACCGCCCAAATTATTATTATCAATATCAAATCAAATAATCAATATTTTATGTTTTAAATTACAGAAAAGAAAAATCGGGTGAATCGTGAAGAAACAGCGTTACATAGTCCACAGTCGCCGGATACGAACAAAGTTCTTTTTCAGGCACCTACTTCACCGCCTAAACAGCAAACTGAAAATATTGAAGAAGGCAATGTACCATCGTGGCGGCGTTCAGGTTCCTTTAGGAATCGCGGTCTTGATATTGAAGCTGCTAATGCAATATCAGCCAGTATGTATATTTCTTTATCATTCATTATACGTAATATAATTTAAGTAATGAAAAATATCAGCTATTATTTCATTAAGATGTAGGAGGTAACGTGATTTATAATTGATTATACTTACAAATAACAATTTTAGTCTTATTTTATTTTGATGAATGAATTATAAAATAAGATAAATTAGTTTTTATTTGATTTTCATTTCATATATCTGATTTCCTTTTACTCTATTATTATTTTTTACATTTATAATTTTTTATATGTTTTGATAGATATTGATTCGTTTATAAAATTATTTTTATAAATTATTAATTATTAATCCGTAGATTATTTTTTGAATGTTTTTAACTTATTTCTTTCTTCAAGGAATCGAAGAGCGTGAAAAAGCAGCTGCAAAATCACCAACATCCCCTGTAAAAGTTCCAGAGGATTCGGAAGTTGTATTAAGAAGAACTCATAGTTTTGAAACAGATGAAAAGTACGTACTTGTAAACATTTTCACTTTATCTAATATACAACGAAAGTCTTTAAGATTAATATAATTAAAGTATGAATTTTTTTGTTTTTTTTTTGTTATTACTTTATTAATATACTTTAGAACGCAAAAAAAATCGCACGTGTAGTCTAGTAAATAAATATCAATAAAAATGTTCAAAATAGAAGAAAGTATTCTGTTTGTAAAAAAAATAATTTAAAATTATTTGATTCATTAAAATTTCATTATTCAACTCATCATTCTATACATTCCGTTCTTGTCAATATGTATATACAAAAAGCTATTTTGCTAAATAAAATTTAATATTATTGATGTAGATTAATTTTTATCGTATAACTGAGATTGACTGTTTGGTATAGTGAGATAAAAATATACTTGTCTTAAATTGAAAAGGAATTATACTCTAATTTCGTATATCGAAAAAAAGTAATGTGTAAAAAATGTCGGCAAATAAGGGAGTAGAATACAAAGTGTCATAAAGGTGTTAATACTGGCACGAGTTTCATCTTTGAGCGGCATGTAAGTGTGCATGGCCAGAATGAATGTTACGCAAGGTCTATAAACAGTGTCTGTCATTGACAGCTCGTATCAAGACGGCTTTCTTGCCCACTTAACCAATGCGGCTATCCAGCGAATCTTGATTATAAAAGCGCGAGGACCGTTCAAGCAGCATTCCTGCGCGACTCTTACAGGTACGCGACGCCCTTAAGGCAAAAATTCCGATTGTCTATTCATTCTGATTACATGTCACATCAAGGAATGTTAGAATCAAATGCCCTCGTTTGGTAATTTTGGACTTTGAAATAAATGATTTTATCTTCGATTCATTGGGACAAAATTAACCAAGCCTTATACTGTATGAATTTCCTTTTCTTACGTAAGCAAATGTAAATGTGAACTTTTGTTCCATTGTCTGCCTCATACAACCTTTGATATTCGTGCATGGCGGTCATTCATGTACAGTCGATGTACAGATCACTCGGTGACGTTTAGAGCTGTGCATTACGACAACAAAATATTTAGTTCAATCATTACATAAATCTCATTATTAAAAATAGTCTTTCTTGCAGATAAAGTAGTTATACAACATTCATTCATAAAAACACTTACAATGAATGAAAGTATTCATAGACATCGCGAGTATGAAATTATTGATAAGCTGCGCATGATTAACGTAATATTTCTCATACTTTTTTCATTGTTTGATAACAAACAGTATTTTTCGATTTAATTATATATTATATCGTGCATATTTCTCTACTCACTGTTTCTTAATTTAAGTAATCTAATTAAGTATTATTTTAATTTAAAAATTGCATGTTATGAAAACTTTCTTTTTCATATTTTCTTCATTTTTCCTTTTCAATATAAAAAAAAATAAAAAAATTTCTTTTTGAATAAAATTACAGTTAATCTTTTTGTGAGATTATATCATATATATATATATATATATATATATATATATATATATGCTAAAAGAATAAAATTAAGTGAGAGTATAATCCAGTCACATCACGATTTTATGGTTTTTAATACGATTAGTAAATCAAATTTGTATCTGCTCATTTATAAGTTACAACGATTTTATTTCTATAAAGATATTATATTTCTTTGCTGTTATGTAAGTGATGTGTTATGTTCTGACAATCTTTTTTTATACGAATTTTGAATAAATAAAGACTTTTTATTTTTAGAAACCGATGTATCAATCAATGTACGTGCAATATTAGATAAATTAGTATTGTTTCGTTAAATATTATCATAAAATAAGGCTTCCAATTATATTTTAATAATTTAAAAATTTTAATAATTTCAATGGTATTTTACAACATTTGAATTATATTCATAATTGAAATAAAATTTCTATTAAAAATATTTCTTTATTTATTATAATCAGATTGTTACTGCATTAGGATCTTCATGGTATGCATAAGTTGCAAATAATTCTTATTTACAATAAATTTCATAATCGACATTTGAGAATTTTTTATTTATAATTAATTGCGTTATGTTAATGTTATCTAAATTTGATAAGCAAACGTTTATTATTATGTTTCCAGGAAAAAGGATATAAAGCTGAATTTAGACCTTACTCGGGTATCTCAAGGTAATAGCATGCAATCGCCAACCACAACGAACAAGTCTCAATCATCGCCGCCTATCACTACGAATCTAACTTCTAACACCGTCACCAGCCCCACACCGACAAACCAAATTCGCAGGTACTTCACGCTCGTCTATTATTTTCTTGTTCTGATGAACATGTTTTTTTATGTAATTTAAATTGGACACTTTTTGTTTAATAAATTTTATATTTTCTTGTATAGTATTTTGATAAAATAAAAAGTAGGTTAATATAAATCTACTATGTAATTGAAAACTGGATTACTTGTGAAAAATGAAAATCTCTTGATCAATTTAAATATTATTCAGGTTAACTTCAGTTGACATTTATGACTCCAGAGATTAATATTTTTTTTCCTATTTTTATTTATCATATCGTAATATGATTCAAATTAACAAACAAATCATATTTATTAAAATATTTATTAAATTATTATTTAGGAAGAGCATTGAACGTTATGTAAGTAAAATAAGGATTTTATTAAACCGTATAGATGAAATATTATTGTAATTTTTTAATTTTCTTACGAAAATTATTTTACGTAAAAAAACATAAATTCTAGTCCTAAATATCTTATACTGATAATTATTATTATACTGAAGTATTTTAAAGGTATTCTATTGCGTACATAAATATAATTGAAATTATTTATAAATATGTTTGAGCTGTAAATTAGTTGTGTTAGAAATATTATACTATTTTGATTTAGTTTGTAGATATTAGATTATTTAGTTAGTGCATTAAAAATTCATGAAAATATATAAATTTTGATTTATAATATTATTGCGATATGACATTAATTTTTATTTAATTTTTTTTATATTCGTTTTTCACCATTAGATTAAAGTGACGATAAAAATAGGTTAAAATATTAATCTAACTTGTAAGTAAAAATAAAGTGTTGATATAACGTAATAAAATGAAAGTTTAAAGTAAACAAATGATAGATATAAGTTGTACGAAAAGTGTCCATTAAAAATTAAAGTAAGGCCTTGTATCGTTAACTGTGAATAACTGTTCTATTCAGATGGTTTTGAGTAAATGGTATTTCGTATTGTCTCGATAGTTCGTTTTCATTGCATATTATCAAAAATTACTTTTCATTTCTCATTAGAAAGCAATCGATTTTACGCTACTTTCGGACCTCGTAAATAATCATTGAAAAACGTATAATCAATTATTTCGTTTCATTATTTTCAGTTCTTGTTAACTCATAGGATATAATTTCTCCTTTTTAAATTATTAGAATATTGCTTATTTAGTTTTATTTTATTATACTAAAAATACCGATGACTTTTGTATAAAAACGCCTTGTAATAAATTATATTAATGTACATTTTTAATGAGACGGACGTATTTGCAATTTATGCATAAAATATAATAATTAAAATGTTTTATTTTCTATAAATATAAAAATTAATTTAAATTTAAAATAATATTAATAGTTATGATATGAAACTGAACGCGAGTATAAAAAATATTGAGGACAAAAGCATTGTATTCTGTGCAAAATAATATTTATGCAATATGATCGAGTAGCATACCGAGCCCGGTCCAAGTTTCGCCAACTGCTATATCTACGTCGAACAATTCGACGACTGCACCTGCGACTCCTACCACACCAGGTGGGAGCAAACTAAGTCCAGGAAATATCTTCAAAAATTTTTTCAAGTGCGTACTCACGTCGCTCTATCTCAAAGACTTACATAGTTGGAAGAAAATTTTAATAAAAACAACTATTTCGAACTTTGGCTTTTTTTCCACGATTAAATTTATTCTCACACTGAAATGGTAGATATTAGACATATTTTATATTAAACAACAAAAAAAAAACACAAGAAATGTATGTCTCCTTTCAAGTCCTAAAATAATAAAATCATTTTGTTTATTATTATTATTATTATTATTACAATTTTTTATTTCGTTTTTTTTATCTTAATTAATACTTGAAATTGATAATTACGTTTGATTTTATTTATAGTCAGTCTATTTATTGTCTTATTAATTCAATATAGCCAAGAATGTTATTTGTTTCCAACTATGTATGTAATGCGTGTGAAGATTTACATCTACATTTTTTGAAATTTTCATACTTCGTTCATATTAGCTTTTGTTGATTTTTCTTTAATACAGCTTGCAGTCAGATAATGTTAAAGAGTGTGCTTTTTATGAGTGAATCGTTCTTTTTTATATCATTTTATCCACTATTATTTCTTTGTAATAAAGTTTAATTTTATTGTAAATCAAAGCTTTAATAATATTGACTATATTTTAATTGAAAAATTAATTTGATTGCATAATATTAATAAATATTGCATTACAACATGTTACTTTTATTTTCATGAATGTTGTATTAACCAATTCTACATCTTTAGACAATCATTAATTTTTTATTTATTCATAATGAGAATATTTACATTATGTTTGAGTCACTGTTAAATATTGCGGTAAACCAGCAAGTAAGTTAATGATGCTGCAGTGTTTCTTAATTGAGTTCCTCTTGCAGGTTTATAAAAATATCTCTACGCTTCTAGTTCTATAAACTTTTCCCATTATTTTATTATTTTTAGTCATTAAGTCAAATGTAAATAATGATTAGTATTAGATATTTTTAGTTTGGTTTTCTTATTAATTAATTCGAATTGATCGTTGCAAAATTAATTGCCCATTGTTTAATAGGTTACATACTCATTCTATCGCTGATTTAGTTTTATCATTTATTTTTGAATAACACGTAATTGATTATTAATAACTATTGTTAAAATAACTGGACATATTAAAAAAAAAACTTGAAATATTTATAAATAAATAGCTCATTGAATATGTAATTAATCGACTTGAAATTTCAAGTTATATAAAATTATTTTAGGTAACATATATTTGAAATATTAAAATTCACAACTATTCTCTTATACTACTTATAGAACAACTTTTTTAAATTAATAACATAAAAGATAGTTGAATATAATTAAATATTAATTTTCTTTCATCATTAATTTGTTAATTTGTTAGTTTAATTTTTAGAGTAGCCAATCATTTTTTATTTCTATATTCATTTTTCTTAATTAAAAAGTTACGCCATATTGGCACATTCTTTTATCGTTATTGTAGTTTATTATATACTTACGTCTTTTTATCTTGTTTTATTATTAATAACGTATAAACAAGTTAAAATTTTTGCTAATAAGTTGTTATTTTTTAAAGATACATGATTATAAGAAGCCGTTAAAAATAATTGAAATATTTAAAAACAAGATTAAAGTTGTATTGTGGTACTGCATAAAATTTTGTTAATGTAATTAATATCGATTATTTTCGCTAAATCAATATTTAAAATCTTCAATTTAATGAAATTTTGAACTACTTATGCGAAAAGTTACACGTTAAAAATTTTAAGTTTAATAATACTTTTCAGAACAGTGATTTTAACAATTATCTATTGAGTTATAAATGCATGATACATATCAAATTGAATCTTCTCTAATATGTTATTTTAAATAAAAAAATTTATCGCAATGCATGAATGTCCTTAAATGTTCGGGGATTTTTTTATCATTCTCATTAAATAGATTTAAAATAATTCTGGCTCTAAAAAACATGGTGTAATATTATTTCACTAACTTATAAAAATATTGATACTTTTAAAGAAAATTTATTATAACAAAATTTATATATTTTTATTTACTAAAACCATTAACAGTCAGAACAGATGCATTTGCATTCATGATACTGCGTGAACTTACATTTTTTATATTATTTACAAGTCTACTTGTTACTTAATCTTGTTTAGAATAAAAGTAAAATAAAAATTAATTTTCGAAACATAATGTTTATTAAAAATATTTATTTTAATTTAAAGGTTTATTTATTCTAATTACTATTTTATATTTCAATTTTAAAACTGTGATTTTTATGAATAGCAGAAAAATTAATTATAATCTCAGTGTTTTGAGTTTGTTTGATCTATTTGATGATATTTATTTAAATATTTATTTAAACATCTATTCTATATGATATTTATTTAAACTATTCGAATAACATTCAATATAAATAATATTATGGTAGTAAGGCAATAACAGATTGATCTTTATACTAGTTTTTATATTTTATATATTTAGACTAAATTGAAAAATTATTTCATATTTTATTTACATCAGAACTTATATTTATCTGTAAATGACTTTTTGATTTAACTAATTTTAGATAAGAATTAACTGAGAAATTTATTTACAATTTGTTTGTAAATTTTGCAAAATAAAATTTTTATTTCAATTTCCTTTTATTCTAATTATAAAATTTTCGAGATTATTTGAAAATTTTCCGTTATATAGGAATTTCAGATTTAAGTATTTATAAAGTATACAAGATATATGAATTGAGAAAGAATAAAGAATATTTGAAATACTGGAAGAAAAAAAATTCTTGGTAATAAAAAATTTTGCGTTGATTAATATGAAATTGAATAGAACATAAAATAAAATAAATATTTTTAATAATTAATTGTCGTATCTGTGAGGCAATAGTTGAATAAATAAAGTAAAGCTGTGGATTGTTGGGATATATTAAGGTATAATTGAGAAGGTCCTCAGAGTTCCGTATTCGACATTGTTATTGCCTTGCTAAAATTAATAATCGGGAAAACTATGGTAGATGCGCTATTAAATTCTAAAGTTGCCTCGCGTCAACCTTCTGTTGTCGTAGGTCATTCGTTCCGCCGGTACGCGATGAGGAGAGCGAGACCCAGAGGAAGGCCCACGCGAAACGAGTTCGAGAGACGCGACGCTCGACCCAGGGAGTCACCCTCGATGAGATTAAGAGTGCCGAGCAGCTCGTCAAAAAGAAACAGCAGCTCAACAACGACGTCGGTCCACAATCCGGTCCGACGAGCACTGAGACCGCGACCACGACGACGGTGACCACCAGCAGCACTACAGCACTCAGCCAGGTAGTACACTAAATTCTTTTTATTATTCGTTGCTAGACACGATTTGATATATTCATATGTATTCATATGCAATTCCTAACTTCGAATATTCTATCCTCTAGCTCCGACTTTACATCTGATTTTCTTAAAAGAGAAAATTTATAATTTTTCTTAGGTTTAGATAAGAGCTCAGAATATTCTGTATTTTCTATTATAAAAATGAAAATATACCAGTAGTAGTAACTTCATAAATATAAAATTCAAACTCACCTTTATCATATATATCTGTTTCATACTCTTAATTTCTTATAATTTAATATCCTTGGATTTAAGTAACTTGTATTAATGTTTAATGATAAAATTGAATATCTAAAAGTTATTTTAATGGTAAGTTTATTATTAGCAATTATAAAATTTATTCTGATACACTTTGTTTTGTGTTTGTCAATAATATGAGGCTGTGCATCTGTGATTAATGGTATTAATTGTTTACAATTTTTTTTATTTAACTATCGTGTGAATGTAATTGTTCTTGAGAGCAGTGTAATCTCCGTCTTAGCTACTAAAATGCGGATATAGCCTTCGAAATTTTAACAAGAATGTTCGTAAAATAAATTTCGTATTAATTAGGAAAAAAATTTAGAATTATTTATGAAATTGTGGAATTACATCTCAAGTAAACGCCGCAAAGTGAAACAGTTATGATACGAATAAACTGAAATAAGCATTCAAGATTTCAGTGCATTAAATTGCATTCAGAAAATTAGTTATTACATAAAATGACATGCTCTGTAGGTAATGCAGAGAATTAAATTTTTTAGTAAATAAATGAAAAATTAAATTAAATAAGTAATTTCTTTATAATAAACAATTTTTTACGCAATGAAATTTGTCCTGTGAACTAATTTAGAAAATGTATTTATAAATAGTGATTCTTACTATGAGTTTATGCAAGCAGTACATCCGATAAAATCAGCTTTGTAAAAACTTTTAAAAATGAACGTTAAGTATTTTACTTATATTATAATAATTAAACTACATTTTTTTTTTTTTTTTTTTAATAACATCTATAAATTATCTTTAGTAAAACTAATTATAATTTGTATATATATCCGAGTTTTTTTATTTACTGAAAAAAAAAAATTTTGCACAACAATGCATTGATATAATATACGTTTAATAATGTGCATTGCACAAAAAAATATGAATTTCAAAATGTGAAATATACCTGATTAGCTATTTGAACTAAAAGGATATCATGTATAAAGTAGAATAAGAAGTAGGCTTTACGATTGATGTAAGAAAGTATGTGCATATAGATTTGTCCATGCTTAGAAATTTAAGTATAATTATAATTGGGAAAATTAAATTGAGTAGCGCTAAAATCGAAGACAATTACACAATCACACGTACTACACGAAAAGACGGATAGAATAAGTTTCGCATTAGAAAAAACAGAAAATGTATAGATAGATGGATAGATAGATAGATCGAGTGCGACAGATGCACAGGCCAGTGAAAACGAGACAAAGACAAACAATGTAATGAAAGATAATGAGGCACTGGCTAACCCCATGTCTTAATGCGGTAGTCCGTAGCTCCTGTTACGACTGTGACGACAACGGCCTCGATCACAGCAACAATAACGACGGCGAGTCCGACGACGGTGAGCCTGAATAAGCAGTCGTCCCACCATCATCATAATCAGCAGCAGCAGCAGCAGCAGCAACAACAACAGCAACAGCAGCAGCAGCAACAGCAACAGCAAAATCAACATCAGCAGCAGACTCAGCAGCAGCAGCAGCAGCAGCAGCAGCAGCAGCAGCAGCAGCAGTCGCCGTTGACGGCAAGCGCGGAGGTCGAGACGAATTTGCCGGAACGTCGGCCCTCCTGGAGGCTAAAGGTTGATGCCGGCAGCAAGGTCCGTGATGGATTGGTACAAGCGAAGGTAGACGCTGTCGCTTGCGAGACGAGTCGCGACAGTGATAACTGGTGTGCATGGATGTTGAATTTGATCGGTTGGGATTACAAATAGGACTGTGTATATATTAATGCGCCTAGGCAATGCGACCTCGCACCCATGCACGTTATTACACACACGCACGCAACATTTTATACGTTTCAATTTCAGCCCAGACCCGAACACAACGCATATGAACTTTACACATACAGCTACGACAATACAAGCTATATACCCTGGGATCTTTCCTTTACTTATTATCTCCCATTTTTATTTTTTCTCACTTCTTTTCTATTTCCTTTCAAAAAATGTTATCTTTAATTCACAATTGCGCTTCTGACTTTTGGATGAAGTTTTAACGAAGACGCAACGCTTGCTTTCATCTCGGAATCCTGACTATGAAGTGGCATAATTTTTATGTGAAATATACATTAGGGTTTAATTAAGCTGTAATTGAACGTATTCAAATGTTAAAACAATTTTGTGCAATACTTATTATTATTATTATTATTATTGCTGTTCTTGTTTTTGTTATTATTTTTCTTTTAGATACATATATATATAAGTCATTTTTAAATTAGTAGGTAAATTCAATTTAGAAGGGATTTTTCCCCAAATTTTTTTTTATTTTATAAGTCGAATTATAAATAGTAATAAATGTAATTTACAAATACTTATTAAGCATTTATCAAGCTTTAACTTTAAATGATTTATATTCCAGTATTAAATTTTAGTTTTATTTAATGTTTAATAATTATATATAATTTAATCGTTTAAATATTTAATGAGGCAATTTTTATGCTCCTTGTGAGATAATTAATTTAAATAACTTAATTTTTGAGTAACAAATCTATTACCACTAGTATAGTGTTTACTAGTATAGTAATAACGTAAATGTTATTTAAAGCTTAAAGGTTTTCCTTTCTTTTATGCTTATAGAATTTTTAGCACGTTTTGTATTCATAACTATAAAAAATATAAAATATTAAAGAAAGCGGTAACATGGTAATGATATGTTTTGTGATCCAAATCCTTTGTGTAGATTTTTAATAATTCCAGGTAGATGAAGAACGATCACAGCCCCTATTTTTTTGTGCTGTATTTTTACACCATTCCCACATTTATTGTTTCCCTTGTTTTTTCTTACTTGCGTACACTTCTGTTTTAGTATTGAAGGTATGTTTTAATTTTGTTTGTTTAATAACAGCAGCAATAAATTTGTCAAATTAAAAGTTAATTGTAAATATTTTTGCGTACAATGAAAAATCCGGAGATTATAAATAGACCATGAACTTAATTATAAAACAAGTAATTTTAAAAACATTTTATAGAAGTTGAATGAAATTTTTAATATTTGGCCTTTTCGGAATTGTATTTTGAAAGTATATAATTTTTACCTTTAAATCGTACGATCATCGATGCTGTATATTTTGAATCTTCAATTGAGGCGTTAACTTTTAATCACTAACGTTAATTTATAATGTTTGAATAAATAATGATGCTTGAGAAATATGAGTAAAGTATTTGATTTATTGAAGAGATAAACAACATAGGCGAAGAATATTTGATCTGAATATTTATAGATGAATAATATGATGAAAAAATACGAGATAAACGTTGCGAATGAATCGGGCGCAGATATAAACAGCAAAGTTCTCGCGTAGTTAGAGTAATTTTAAATTATATTTGTCTCCCTGGATTTTTTATTCGACGCATTATAAAAAAAGGAATGTTGGGATATTAAAAGTAAGTGCATGGTTTACTTTTAGAGCATGCTACTACATAATATTTTATATCTATGTGCTTAATGCGACAATTAAAATTTTTTTCTGTCGCTACACGCAAAATGTTTTTGTCACTGTAAATACATACATACACTTAATAATCTTTGTAAATCTATAATGTTAGTATTAGCATTAGTATTGCTATTATTAAAGTTTCTATTATTAAAGTTTTTTGTTTTTTTTTATTTCTATTTTTTTTTAATATTATGAGAATAAAGCTGTTTAAAAGTTGTTAAATTAAAAAAGGCTTATTTATTTCTTTATGCCTCAGACACCGAGTACCGAGAAAATAATCCAGTCCTCGTTCGGTTTTTAAAGAATCGGAAATGTATGAACGTAGGAATAGATTCAAAATGATGAGACGATAAGTTTGTTATTTTTTCGGTTGGGAAATTATCTTGTGCTTAATTATTAGAAATTAATAATTAATAATAATTATTAGAAATTAAGCAATTAATATTTTTAATCTTAATAAAGCAAATATTTCGGTAATTGAAGATTTTTAAGGGCTTTGATTAATTCAACTAATTCAGAATTTGGGACTTGTTTTGCGAGTGTCGGTGTTCAAAGAAAGTGCGGAGCGGGAGTATTATTAAGCGCCCTCGTTTGAAAAATTATGAACTCGGTTGGGCCGGGGACAAACATCCTCAGCTCTGTTTTGCAATTTTGTCATTTAGTTCCAGCTAGAGGACGCGAACAACAAATCCAGCGCTGGGGACACAACGACGGCGTACATAAGGCGACCTTCCAGCGGGACGAGTATACCGCGGCCAAGTTCCGCACCCATCGATACAATCTCCTCGAATACCGCGGAGACAACGGTTACTCTACCTCTTAGAAGACCAGTCAAGCCACCGGAGGACAAAGGTGAAGTGTTCACAGTGTACATTAAGCTCAAATGAACCTAACATTCACAACATTTTCAAGGGGAGGCCCTTTACACCATTCTCATCTAATACAGATTATCGCTTTTTTTATTATTATTGATAAAACGAACATATAGAAAGAAAAATTACAAAAAAAGACAGTGTTTCCTAGAAGTTTTCTTAGAACGCAGGTCGTAAGAGTGATAAAAGATTGAAATCCAGTGGAATTCACACACACACACATAGACACTTTATATTTTCACTCCTTTAGCTTTTCATTAAAACAATGGATGGAGTCTAATCTTTGTCTTCTGTATACGTATTATTTATGTTCTACGATAGTGGATGTGATTTTTATTTTACATATATTTCAAGAATTAATTTAGGTAAATGATTAAAATGTTATTAAACAAGGATGGAGATTTCACCAATTCTATTAACGGGAGATGTAAGATTATTTAAAAACTATTTTTAAAATAATAAATTTATTAATAGAATTGCTTGAAATCTTAACATAAATGCATTCAGATTCTATACATGAGTGACTATTTTATCTGTTTTGATTTGTGAAATTACGGCTTTAAATAATATAATTATTCGATCAAAACTTTCATGTTAAAGTCTGAAGCAATTTCATTATTTATTTGTTTATACTAAAAACAGTTTGCGAATTAAAAATATTTTTTTAATTGTTTTAACATGTTGTTTAAATAAGCTTATTTGTATTGCTTAATTTTAATGAGCATTTTTATTAGATTTTTCAATCGTATGTCACATAAGAACATAAATAAAATAAATAAAATATCTATTCAAAATTATAACCGGTGATAAACTGTTTACAAATCTACGAATAGGTTATTAAATTAAATTAATTAAATTTATTTACGCAAAGTGTACCCTAGAAATTATTATATTAGAATATCAGATTTTATTAACAATTATAATATTAAAAATATATTTCTTAAAATCAGCAATTTCAGTAAATTAATAAAAAAAGTTAAAATTAATTTTTCAAAAGAATGAAACTGATTCATTTAAAAAAGATATTAGTGGTTTAATGAAAAAAAAGGTAATTAAATCTTATTTTATAATTACGTAATCTCATCACATAATTTGCAGTAGGAATATTAAAGATATATTTTTTACATTTGAAAGGAATATCATAATACTTTTAATCTTTACCATATTTAATTAAAATATTTCAGATTACATATACATTTTTACGTACCTACTATACAAGCCTAATATTCACATTTATTTATTTATTTATTTATTTTTTTTTTATACAAATGAATACATTTAAAATTACTGTTCTAAAAAATCTAATTATTAAATTTACACTCAGCATCTGATATTTGAATTATTAAGTATTTATTTTATAAACAACAGTGTTTTAAATTATTGTAAATTTTATATATTTATTGTCTTTCGAATTGTGACTATTACAAAAATCATAAAAAATATATAAAATATATAAATCTTGAAAATTGTATTTTTATTATGTTTAAAAACATTTTTTTTGTTTACAAAAGACTTAAAGAATTTTATATTTAGAGTAAACCCTGTTTAAAAACTGCAGCTAAGAGTATAGTAATTAAAACATTCTTATTTATAGGATTCAGATACACATTTAGTTAACAAATTGAAACAAAAGTAAGACATAAATATTTAAAAGAAAATGTTGCAGTCTTATTATAATATTATTATTTAAAAAACACAATATTATATAATATTTAAACCTTATAACAGCCTTACGATTACACAATTAACTATACTTGTAAATTAATGAAGTTAAATAAATGAAAATATAATTAATATCCTTAAATCATGATAATTAACTGGTATTTATTATTTGATTTTCTCGGTTAGTTAATTAATTAATTATTGATAATTATTTTTCTTATAATTAAGTAATTTTAGACGTATTAATTAATATATATATATATATATATATATATATTCAAGCATTTGAGTATTTAAATAACCGATTGACAGATTATTGATAAAAAAACAAAACATTTTTAAAAAAAATACAAAGAATAGCTTAACAGTTTATTGGGTTCGAATATTTTTGGCTTGCTGCCTATAATGAAATAATCACAATGGGAAACTAACATTTATAATAATAATAATAATAAAAACACAGTTTTATTTAGATTCAAAATTAAAGAGATTACCTTTCTCAATCTTGATTCATCAATGTTTTATTGTTTTTCTTTAATTGGAAAGAGAATTATTTTTTCATTCTAACATTTTTTAGAATAACACTGTGTACAAGGTTTTCTTTAAATAATAAATTTAATAAAGAGAATACAGTTTTTTAAAAGTATTAATATTTAAATCTTTAGCGTATATAATAATAATAATAATAAAAAAATTTATTTCAGAACAAGATAAAGAAAATGATAGCAGAAATGCACAAGCGACGCAGGCTGTTATCCAGAGGAGGAGGAGACCAAAAAGAAGATCTACCGGAGTCGTTCATGTCGACATGGATGTTAGTATTTCTTTCTTGTCCCGAATTATAAACAACTATAAATGCTTTTTAACATTTGAATGAAATGGTCATTTTGCCAACTACGCAATTGCAATTTTTATTCTAAATTTCTACTAAATTTCAAAGGGTAGTAATCTATTATTGATGTCGATGCGTTAACAAGTTTTTATTTAAGAATTTTATGAATTTTTATGAATTTTTATAATTATATCTTGACGTAAACTATCAACGTAACCTTAACTTTCTAGTTAAATTATCTTATTATCACAGGAATTATATTATAAAATTAAAAATTTAGTCAATCAAACAATAAATTTTTTAAAATTTAGATTTATAATAAGTACTATATTTATTAAATATTATTACAATACATTCTATAATTTTTCTTGGAACAATATATGTTTTATATGTTTATTAATTCACTATTAATTGAATGTCTTAATAACATCTCTAACAGACTGCTAAATAATATTTATTTTACTTAATAATATACAACCAAAGAAACTAATTAATGATTCATATACATATATAAAAAATTGAATCCAAATAATCTTTTAAATTCATATTTCCTTATTAAAATAAAATATAATAAAGGATGCTAACTATAATCAATATATGTAGTATATTTATCTGCCAAATCCAAAGATTTCTGCTAAGTAGAGGTCGATGCATTTTTAAGATAATCTTGATTTCGAATCTTCAAAAGATTTTTTTACTTATAAATGTTAATTTATATATGCTTGATAAGAAGAACTTGGAGAACTCTAATGTTACATTTAATATCGTATGACTTTAAACATATTTTCATTTATTTATTAATATAAATCTATGATTATAATAATTATCATTAAACAAAATGACGCAATCAATAATTTATAAAAATGGTTATCAATAATAAGATAGAAATCATTATAGTTTTTCATTTATAAAATTTGAACATAATTTTTAAAAATGCGTTTATATATTTTATATTATCGAATAAATAATTCGAAAAGCTTATAATATTATTTTCAACGTTGAAACAACTGAAAGGTAGTTTAGATTTATTACAATGTTATGAATTAAATAGAAATATCTATTATTAAGATTTTAAGGTAAAGTAATATGGATTCTAAGAATTTATGAGAAGTACAATTAATAGTAATTAATTTCAATTTCATTTGTATTAAAGGAATCACATGATCGTAGTAAATTTTTCCTTTTTAACTCGAGGAAACAATAGTACATCCAATTCGGGAATTTTGATCGATAATTGTGTATATACACCTTAAATACTATCGATGCGTCAATGACGCGTGGGTCGGGAGTAGAAGCCAATGTTTCTATTTGACGTCAATTGAAAACATTTTCTATTAATATGCATACCACTATGTCTCCAATTTCTATTTTCTAGCCTATTTAGTGGCCTTCGAAAAATTTCGTTATGTGGCACACGTGTTATAAATGCACTTTTTAATTTTGACATGTTTTAGGAAATTGATCCGGAAAAGCAAGATGTATCAGTCGTTGGCGATTATGAGGAATCTAAAATCAATCACAATGAAGTAAGTTTGTTTTATATATTTTTAATTTCATTTGATGGATAAGGGAGCAACTTTTTATTTGGAATCCTTATATATCGTAAACAGGACAAGCACTCATTTATTGATATTTTTTTACCAATATCACTAGAATTAAATTTTTTTTTAAATATATTACTAATTTAATTATATATAGGTAGAAAAATGGCTTTTAATTTGCAAATATTTTATTCTTATTTTTCAATTTCGTCATGTAGTTCCTTTATTAATCACTACATTACGAATAAGTGAGTGAAATTTTATAGACAGAAATTTTTTTAACTCTTGAAAAACAGTCTTATAACAATTTTTTTTACTATCTGTGATTACGCATTGCGAAAACATATAATAAAATCATTTAATTTTTATTGAACAGTTAGTATGTAAATTTATTACTTTTTTAAAATTATATTTCTTATTATTATATGATCCATATAGTACTGAACTAATAATCATTTATAATATCGTATAATTATTATTATATTATTATTATTATTATTATTATTATTATTATTATTATTATTATTATTATTATTCCATTTTTTAAACTTCTTAATTAATTAAGCTACGATGAGACTAGACCTTATATGATATGCATAGAACTATTTTAAATATTATGTGCTTATTTTATTACTAATATTTATTGAATAAATTATTATATTTAATAGCATGTATTATAATTTATTTTTCTAACTATATCATTTTTACTTAATTAAAGTAGGTTTCTGACGATTCCTGATCAATACTACTAATTTAAAAGTATATGTTTATATTTTGAGACATTATATTTATTAATTGTACAATACATCTGTAAATCTATATAAAAGTTATATAGCGTGATAAAATATTATAATTATATATAAATTATAAAAATGTTATGCCGGGTGTGTCGAATTTTTCATAATTGCACAAAAAGAAGTTCTTTATTTTATTATTATTATTATTAATATTATTATTATTATTATTATTATATATGTAGTTTTTAAATCGTAAGCATAAATCAGCATTAAATAACTATTACGAACTGAAAATCTGTAAATTAGATATTACAAATAATTAAAAAATTTTTTTTTAAATAGTTTAAAAGTTACAGCAGTTAACGTGTGTGTAATTATCGACATTTCTCAGTCGTTGCATCTTCTCGGTTTTATGTTTGTAGTTTCATAAACAGAAGAAATAGGGATCTTTGTGGTCTTATGGATATTTTTGGAAAATTGCTTATTTTTATAAAAGAATTCTTATGTATACTGAGGAAAGACTTTGTTCAATAAGCTCTTTAAGATATTTTCATCACATTTGCTTGTAAAATGCTTGTAAATACTGTTTTTTTTTAATTTTTTTTTTTTTTTATTACTTTTTACATATTTAATTATAACATTTATTAATCTCTTCTGTGAATAAATTTAGAAAATTATATGACATATACAATATAATATATACAAAATCTATCAAAATTAAGTTTAAATTAATTAAATCCAGAACTTTCACAATATAAATTTATAAAATGTTATTTTATGAAAATATATAATAACTATACAGTGGAGAATATATTAATATATTTTTAACGAATAGTAATAATTGTATATATGATTATGTCTCGTTTTGCTTTTATCAGTTAATTTCTTATATTCCCCTCTTAGTTGCACAAGGTGCTGCTTTAAAACACAAATATAAATATAGATGTTTCTGTTCCCCTAAGATTATCGAGTTGTATTCTTGAGCCGATAAAAATAGCCGGGTGTAAAGCTCTACACACACATACACTGCATTAAGTCTGTCAGAAAAAACTCGCGTAAAATTTAACTTTCTTGCTATTTTTTAATTTTACTAATAATAATTCATTAATGTAATAAAGCTACTAGCAGTCAGCACTTATTTATATATATTTTTTTTTTTCTGTATATTTTAATATTTTCTTTATTTTAAGTGTTAGTATTTCTGTACTGAAGTTCGGTAAAATGAATATTAGAAAAAAAAGAAAATGATTTACCAATTGAAAAGTAAGATGGCATCTAATAAATATCTCTTAAGTACAATATATATATTATGTCATGAAAATTAAATTCTTTTTAATAACTAAAATGTGTTTGTGTGAGTGTATATGTGCTAAATTTTTAAAGCTTCAAATTCATTGATGAAGTTCCCGGGATACTTGATATGGATGGAGGTACAATGTCGGCAGTTGCTAGTTCTATTACTTCTTTATGACCCACGCTTAACGTTACATTAAATAAAATAAAAAGAGGGGGAGACTAATGCGACTGAAAAAGAGAAGTTGGTAGTATTATTTTTAGTTTTGATATCGATCGTGATATTTAAAGACGAACCTACATCTACAAACACAGTAGATTACAGGAAGAGTTCATGAGAGAAAAGAATTTTCTTAATACAAACTTCTCTCTCTCTCTCTTTCTCTCTCTCTCTCTCTCTCTCTCTCTCTCTCTCTCTCTCTCTGTGTATGTGTGTGTGTGTAATATATGTATATATAATGTATACGTATATATATGTACGTATGTATACATCTAACAAGTGAAACAAGTTCTAATTTTATAAAATAAATTTCGTATCTATTGCTTTATGAGTCATTTATGGTTACAAAATGTAATACTTTTTAAATAAATCAACATCAAGAGAATTACTAATAATAATGAAATATTATGTGAAATTAATAATTTTGAATATAAAATATAATATACATATTATTTCTATAAAGCAAATCCTTATTTGGCTGGTCTAATTTGTTATTAGATACATAATTCAACTCATCGTAAAATAGGATATCAATTCCTTAAAAATGAGTGAAAAGAAGTATTTAAATAAGTTAAACTAACGAAACTTAATTCTGGTTAATTATTATTCCATACTTAAAAGTTATTATTAGTTGAAACAATTTTAATTCAATTAAACTTGTCTATTTATTAAGTATTTTATAAAAGTTAATTGAAAAATATTTTTAAGAATAAAAATTAATGTTTCAAAATGAAAATAAAAATGATTTTTCAAATAAAAAATTAATCGAAAATTAATTTATATACATTACATGAAAAAGAATAATAAATTAATTTATTTTGAAAACATTGCTTATTGAAAAAGTTTTAAATTATTTCAAACAAGCTTTGTTTTTACTTTACATTTGATAGATTTGAAAGTCAAAAATTGCAATTGCTCGCATATGCTGAACAAGTTAGAGTATCAAGCAAGAAATTTAAAATATTTAAGTAACATGTTACACATTTTTATACGTTATATAATTAATTGATAAGTCATTAATGATTATTTAAAAATGACCTTTTCGAAGGACAGTTATTGTTAATATTGTTAATACTGTAAAATAGTTTGTCCTGAAAATATTTAGCCATTTTGATATTGACATGAGAAGCAAAAATATTTGGCAAAAAATATAAAATTCAATTAAGTACATTTTTATAAAGATCTTTGGCAAGATCATCTTAAAAATTTGAAAAACTACTATTAATACTAATACAAAGATGTTTAATATGAACGACTGGTGATTTTTTAAATATAATAATTTTTAAGTAAGGTATGTAATATTCATTTTTTATTTTTATTAATATTAGATATTGATTGTGAAAATAATATTTTTCTAACAAAATTATTTCTTTATTTTAAAATCTTCTTGTATTATTTATATTTATAATTTTTCTGTAATTATTCTTTAATATTAGCTATGAATTTTACAAATAAAATTTCTACATTAATGTTAAGTTCTTCTGTAGAAATATATAATTGCAATTCTTTTACAAATAAAAAGATTGATATGAAAAAATTAGCAAAATACCCTAGTAACAAATAAAATTACAGACAAATACTTAATGCATAATTAATTGAATATTATATTTAGAAATTAATTATCCCAATTAATTACAATAGCTTTATTTTCAATCAAAATAAGTTTAAATTATAGCAGATACTTTATCCTTAATATCAGACTTGCCAAAAACTGTATCTTGAAATTAAAAGTTGTACCGAAATAATTTTAAATTCTTACACCTTACTCAAGAATATGATTCATGCGTATCGATAAAAAATTTACAGCAACAAGTACATAAAGTAGTCTAATAATTCATAATACAATGTCTGAAGTGTGCCGTTTGTGAAAGGCATCGATACAGCTTTTACTTTATGTATATATGTTTATGCAAAGTAGGTACGTAAGTTAGTATTAAAATTTATTCAAATAATGATATTTGAATATTAAATATAAGTATAAAGAAAATTGATATTATTTTGTCTCTACGAATTGAAATTCGCAAGCCACGTGTACGTGATGATTGTTAAGCATTGTATTATGTATCATACACATAAACGATGATATATATATATAATATTACTATTATCCTGTTAGGGGATCTCATAACGGATAAGAATCTCTTAATATTATTTGTCCGTATTTCTAGGAAGAGACAACCAGGTCCAAAGAAATACATTTTATTTAATTTGAATTCGAGCTTACGTGCTGTCAGATATTATTCATTTGATATTTGATATTTATAATTCGCTAATATATAATATTTCTAAATTTATTTAAAATGAGCATGATTATTCTATTTTTGTATCTCAGAATCTAGTCTTGATATTAGCAATAGCAATAGGTAGAGGGCTCATACAAGTATCTGAGTATAAAATGGATGAACTTGGATACATTGTATGGAGTATGTTGAAGAAGAAGCATTTAGATAAATGTATTAGCTCGAGGACAGTTTCAAAAAGGTGGAGAAATATCTGGCTAGTATTTCGGTAAAACTTCTATAAGCTACATTAGTAGCGCGTAAATAAGTAGCTTTTTAATTTAGAAATAATCCTATAATCTCGAGATTAATTATAATAGCGAGTTGGCTAAAATGGTATAGCGACGGTTCTCCCCGCCCCTCCCGAGACCAATCTCCCTGGGCGTCGCCGCGAACAACGAATGATCGCTATACGTAGAAGAGTCGTAGAGAAGCCAATGAAATATAGGATGTTATATAGGGAAGAAGAGGAGTTTGGAGAGGTGATAAAGGCGAATCCGTGTACTGGATCGGATCGGCGGGGGAGCCACGTGGGGATAAGCGCAGCTGATTCGAAATATCTTGAAGCCCTCGCATTCTTTCTCATTCTCCTGGCTTCTTGGCATTGGTAGCGCTTGCGCGTAAATATTCACACGGACGACAGAAGTAGATCAAGTATGCGAGCTGCTCAGCTTCCTACCCGTCGGTCGAAATGCGCAGCGCGTACGTATAGGTGAGAGCATGCACGTGTTATAACGAGGCCGCGGAGCAAGTGCACCACCGCACTCCTTATTTATGGCTGCGATTTTCATCCCAGCTTTCAGAAGGACTTCGGATCGAGATAAACGAACGCCGGATATGGACCGACGTTAATCCCATGACCTTACGCGTGTAATCGAATTGCTCTTGTAATCCATCCATTATCGAGCAGTCGTCATTGAGCGAGGATCGATGGAGAGCCGCTTTTTTTTATCAGTGCACTACTGTTGAATTTTCAAGGTTACCCGAAAGATGGCACAAGTATTATAAAGAATAATATTCATCTGAAAATAGTGAAAATAACATTCAAGATCTGACGTGATTGGTAATGGCTCACTTCGATAATCAATTCATAATACCACCGTCTTTTGGAATTACTTAAGTATGCGTCATAATGTCAAGACATTAATAATTAATCTAAATGCAAAGCCACCGATCCGTACAAGTCTTCGTTGTACTGAATTACATTAATTGCATTTAAAGAGAAAACATTTTTTATATTGACTACAAGATACAGCTGCATTCGAAATTATAAATACAATTGCTGCTAATAATTTTAAATTATAAGATTTCTAAAAAATTTTGACAGGTGTGTTTTATTTATCATGTTTATATGACACGTAGTCCGGCTAATAATTGGCTCAAATATAAATTAGAATCAATAATACTAACAACGCGTTCATTGAACAAAGGTAATGTTACTACTACTTTGCATGTAATGCATAATTATTTAAAAATAACAAAAAGTAACAAAAATAACTATAACGGATTTAGAATAAAAATGAAAAACTTCAAGTGTATTTTAAAAATAATATTAGCGAATAATGAACTTAATTATCTGGAATTGCGTCATCGTACATACTTTATCTGATAAATAAATATATATATATATATATATATATATATATATATTATACAAGCAGAGAAAATTCTAAGCTCACTGACCAATACGTGTTTATAAGAACCTATAAGATAGTTACATAAATTGAACAGTAAGTGTAAATGTAAAAAGAGAGCGGGAATCGGCCAGCTCTCGTAATGAGGATACCGAAGGTAATGGATCAGAGCGACATTCGAAAGGTCCTTAGGAAAGCCATAACAGGCGCTAAAAAGAAGACGGCATTAGATCGCAGAGAAAAATATTTGTATCGTGTGGTTGTTTCGGAGTGATAATTTCCCGAAGCTCGTGAATTCGCGTTTGGGAAATGCTGCTGGTGTAGTCATTCACGGGATAATGACTACTTGGTCGCACGTCGGTCTCACTCGAGCTCCGAGTCGGCCCGCATCATCCGCCGAGAGCGAATAAAAGCGCAAACGGCGCAATGACGTTTCTTTGTGCAAGCGTTGCGCGATTAACATCGCGAAGAAAATGACGCTCTGTTACTGAAACGGCGCGCGGCGATTGACGACGAGACTGACTAGCGGCAAAAAGGGGGGGGGGGCTTTGCCAGCGATCGAGCACGAGACCGAGGGTGATCATGAACGTGCCGTGAAAGCGCGAGGGGACAGAAATAGGTGAGCGCACCAGATTGACTTTTGGAGCGGCCCCGCGTACGTACGTATTTGACATTTACCGGGCGACGATCTCAAAGACCTCTGCGAGCAGCCCGCCGTCCTCTTCCGGTACCTACCCCTTCCGTTTTTTACTGTCTACACCTCCTCGGACCTCCCCCAATCCTTGCCTCATTCGCTTCTCCTGCTTCCTCCCCTCCCCCCTCCCCAATACCTCCTTACACCACCGCCACCACCACCACCAACCTCACCCTCGCAGGATCCACGTGCTCGCTTACCTCTCATTTGCGTTTTTTCTTCTTCTTCCATTGCCTGGAAAAAGCAATTTTTTTCAACTGCAATCAATGCACTTCGAGTTTCGACCAAAATAAATATCGATGATTTCTTATAATATTGAACACACGACGAATGATTTTTAAAAATTTAATTAGAATGCTTAATTGTATTTGCTTGGGGACAAAATCTAATCTTTTAGTCTAATCTTTTGATTTTAGTGAATGATCACTAAAGTACCAGCTACAGTATTTAAATTTATCTTTCTTACATCTCTATTAATTGCCTTATGTAATTAATCATTATCGACACTATTAGCTAATTTTCCTTAGAATAATAAATATTGGAAATTATTTTCAAAAGATAAATCTTTCGTTTGTCAAAGGTAAAATAGAAAAGAAAAAAAAATACAAAGCATTGAAAAGAATCACGTTTGTCACTCGTAAATTTTTCGTGGAAAGTAAAACAAAATATCAAGTATAATTCTTAGAAAGATTTTTCAACATCACAAAGAGTTGCCAATTATTTCATAAACGTTTAACCATTAACCCCTCGTTCTTCGTTTGTTTAATTGAATCCCTCGATCAATAAATCTCTAACGTGAGGGTCAACTTATCTTTGTTTTTATATCAATTAACAAAATACTGCTTTGCGAGAACTCAAATTATATGCACAATACTTCTTAAGAGATAGTATAAGTATTCAGTATTTTAAGATACTTATATTTCAATAAATGACAAAAATAACGGTATAAACAAATTTTATAAAACAAAAACAAATAGTTCTTAGTTTATTTTCATGTCTTTTACTGAAATTAATTACGAAAATACGCAAATGCGCATGTGTAATACTTATTTTACGAACATAATTCAATGGAATTTTAAAAATACGAATAATGTTAGAAGTTAATTGTTTATGTACTTAATTAAATAAAAGTTATAAGCTAAGTATCACTTGAAAGTGCATTACATGCTATGAATAGAATTTGGTATAGTCATTTAAAAATCTTACGTACACATAGATATATATATATGTATATATATATATATATATATATATATTATACATTTTCGAAAACTACCAAAAATCAAAACAAAATTTTCATAATTACCAACATTTGGTTATACTAAAAATTATATTTTCAGACATATTATTTTTGTGCATTTAATTACTATAATTAGCTAAGACTGACTGAAGTGGTTCCATTAATCAGAATTCTTGCAATTTTAACAGTAAATTCTGTAAAACAAATTTGGTAATTATTTGGCCTAAAAGAATAATATTCTTGTACCAATTATGAAAAATGGAAAATAAATTAAATAAATTGTTTTTCTCATCTAATAAAGTTTAATGAAAATATGAAAAAATCCTTTTGTATAGTAGACAAAACTTATGATCTATAATTTGTGAAATTGGTTATCTTCGTATAGAATTGTAAAATTTAATATACTCAGTACATGTATAAAATTATCTTTGGATAAATTTAGTTAAACATATTACAAAATAGAATTCGCTCTTTATTTATAAAGAAAGTACAGTAACGTAACTTGGAAAGTTACTAAGTGGCTCGAAAATATGTATAGGCGCTCTGATCAAAGCGCTAAAATTTCTAGAGTTCATGATTCAGCTTAGACTTAATACAATTTTAATTGCCTACTTCGTGTAATACCAAGGGCTATAAGAGAGACAGAAAGAGGGATAGACAAAACGGATACATTGAATCCGGGACTCATACACGCGTAGTTTTGCACGATCATCTCTGCCTTGAAAACGCGTTGCCCTGTGCATACACGACTTACTGCCCGAGGCTACAAATAACTCGCATGGAAGTAGCAGAGATAGAAAGAGAGACGACCGACGAATAAGAGAAAGATAATGACGAGAGGGAGCGAGCGGAGTCGGAGGAGGGGAGCTCATGACGACGGAACGGTATGAGGGAGGGTAGGGTAGGGTTGGACGCGGCGAGAGGGAGGGAGGGAGGGAGAATCTCAGTTACCTCGGGAGCAGCGAGACAGTCAGCAGAGCGCGCCAGTCAAACACTTGCTGTCAAGTCATAAGGTTATTGGAGCCGCGTTTCGCTTGCTCCAATTCCCCAACACTTATCCTCTCCCCTTCCCGTTAACTGCTGCGTATGATTATTTAAAACGAAAGCGTCACTAATTGATTAATTGTATCGGGAATTCCGCGAGTGCTTTATCGAACTAATAATATGCAATGGGACGAACCGTCAATCGATCATTAGAACTAGGCTGAATCGTCAGGAGCTGTACGTACTCGTGAAATATTAACTTTTCTTTCGATCGCACCCCCCCCCCTCCTGTAAGACGATAAAAACGCGGATACAACGGATTTTCTCTGATTCTCGATAATAATAATACTAATAATAATCAGAGTCTTGAATAAGCTTTCGAGTTTAAATAGCGTCTGTAAAGCAAAAATCAACGGAAGCGTCATTTCTAATTTACATTATGTAGATAAGTCGGATGTTCTTAGTTGTCCTTAATTTTTTTTTTTGAAGCCAAACTAGCGGATTAAAAAAAAAGGTTATTGAGGGGAGGGGAGGTAAGAAAAAATAACAATATAATAATCCCAAAGAAGATGTCGACGTACCGTAAAAGAGCCCAATCGAGGCCGACGACGGCCGCGGGTCTTCGGGCGCAAGCTTCTGCCAGCGGAAACTCGATTTTCCGTAGCCGGCCAAGAAGCATAAGCGGACTCTTCGGTAATAATCATTCAAGTGGCTACTCGAGCTTGCTGGGCAACTCTAGCTACACAACGCCGAGCTACATCAACAAATCCTCCCCGACTAGCAGCAGCAGTTACAAAAGCCCTTACTCCAATTCCACCAGCAGCCTAAACAGTTACCAAAATCCTTACACAACCTACGGGGGCACTGCTTCCGGTTACGGTAGCCTTACTTTGCCCTCCAGCAGCCCTAACATCAGCTCTTACGGTCTGTCCAGCCCCACCTCCAGCTACAGCTACTTGAACAGCTTAATCAGTAGAAACCCCTCGTCAATCAATCGCGCTGGTAGTTTTAATAAGCAGAAGCCGAAGCTCGAGACGACTTTCGGATCGAGAAGCTCAAGCTTGCAGAGTCTTGCTGGATCCGAGGGATACGCTGTAAGGGACAGATTGTTTTTTCTATTTTTGTACAACTACAAAAATATACCACTGCATCCGCCCACGCTAATAATGTCTAATCATATCCCCATGATGCATAATGACGCCTGACCATACATTCCAGAGCTTTACAAAAATTTATCCAAATCTTTTTTTCCCTCCCACTTTCACGAAATCCCATTGCTTACTCAACAGTTCTATTCTATCTCTTAAACTTATCCTATTGACATTCGAATCGTGTATTCGAAATTAATATACGATCAAACAGCACGAATCGAATTATCTATTCTTGTTCATTTTTATTAATACCAAATGAATATATGATTTACAACAAAGTATAACTAAGTTTACGAGCCACCTCGGACATTATTGTATCAAAATCAAATTTTTATCAATATTTTACACGTAATAAGATTCATCTTTATTTAATTTTAATTCGTTTTATAAATACATATTTTTTATTATACTATTCTAATTCGTCACGTAAATATTTATGTGTGAAAGTTAGGATAACTCAGTGTATAAAACGAAAACGATTTTTCTATGTAATTAAAATACGATTTTTCTGATATGTAAACAAAACATTTACTTTTAGAAATTATGAAAGAAGATTTTGGCACCAAATTTAGCTTTTTCGTGTAATTTTAGTGTAAAAATTTTGAAGATATATCAATTTAATTACATTTTTTTCAATTTATTATTTAATACAAGATGAGTTACTATTAATTAATTATAATAGAAACTATATTGCGAACAAATGTATTTTGAACAAATGTTTGTAATTACTCGTAAAGTGAATTGATATATTTTTCATTCCTCGTGTTAAACTACGAATTACTTATAACGAAAGATATAAAATATATAAAATAAGATAATAAATAGTTTAATCAAATAACAAACTGTTAATACCAATATAATCATTTAAATTACTATCTCTTGTATATTAATAATTCATTACTGTTGAATAAAACAATAATTTAATCAATTGTATTATAATAAAGTAAAAGGTTTCACTGCTTTATAAATAAAAAATGTTGTTAAATAGAGCTCACGTAATAAAAAAAGAAATTTTATTACATTTTATTCTCTAAATTTAATTATGATTTAATAATATTACATTTTAAATCATATTTATGGACTAATGAAAATATACAAATACTTATAGAATAAAAAACTTTTATTCGTTTTAGTAAATACTTAAAATCTCAAGAATAATTTATTATTATAAATGTTATTGAATATTAACATTTGATAAAATCAAGCGATCGATACTTTATGAACATCGGTTAACGAAATCATTCATTTGAACAATATTTAATTTTTTGAAATTTTTATTGGTATAATATAATAAAGTACTTATTTTATTTTTCATGAAAACATATTTGCGGTTACGTAAGTAAATATTGTCTTTCTTTCATGTGTTTTATTATATTATTATATTGGAACGTCAAGTATAATTAAGTACTAAATAATTTTGCTCTATATTTATTTATAAATGAGGCGTCTTTTCATGTTTGGTATTCATATAAAACTGTCGTTCAACCTGTGAGTGTATTAAAAATTTTGTTAGTGAAATGTGACAAAGTGAACCGTTTGATTTATTAGTAAATAAATTTAAATGGTGCAGTACGGAAAATTTATTGTTTCGGGAAAAAATTTCTAAGCCTATGAAATGCTGTGACAATCGATTTTCATAATTGACACTCTGAGTTTATTATGCATTCGTCAACGATTGAAATGAATTATAAATAATAAAGTTTCACGAGGGCGAGATCATTTATTTGATCTTATAAAGGTTAACGTTGCGAGTAAGTACATTTGATTATGTATGGATTCTGAAAATGCTAAAGAATTTTTATGACATTAACGGGTTAAATCAAAGAGAAATATGCTATAAGAATAATGAAATCTGTCTGCATAACTCAGATAATATTTCTAGATAAAATTCTGTTTCAATTATCACTTATAAATCTGTCACCTAAATATTTAATATCTTCTTTAGCTTTAACAATTCGCTAATATCCGTATGATCTAGCGTATTGTCGGCACAGTTCAGTTATTTACTATTTAAATAAATAGAACGTTTTAAAATTGCAACTTGAAATTCGGATTGAAGTGGAGCGACCTGCTACTAAGGTCATCAGACTTGAGTAACTATTATTATTATTATTACTACTACTACTACTACTACTATTATTATTATTATTATTATTATTATTATTATTATTATTATTATTATATATCATTATAGTCTTTTACATCTTTGAGCATAAATATTGAGAAGTGAGGATATATGTTGTTGTAGTTGCTGTGGAGGAGATAATGTGAATAAGTAGCAGAGAGAGTTAGAGAGGGGAAGATGGGGGTGGGGGACCCTGGTGTCGAGTCGTAAGGGTGGCTGGCAGATTAAATATGTAAACTGATGTGGAAGTGGTGACCTAACGCTCGACTGGATGTTTCAGAGTGGACACGACCGTTCAGGGCGCTCGAGTAGGTTGGGCTCCGTATCGTCGCTGAGCTCGGAAAGCGGCGGCTCTTCGACGCGGACGAAAGCGACACTTAGTGCCTCCGGCTCCGAGAATGGTGAACTCGATTATAAGAAGCTTTACGAGGAGTCGCAGGTGGAGAACGAGCGGCTGCGCGACAAATTACGTAAGTCCGAGGAGCAGTTGAAGGAAGCCCAGTCAGCCCAAAGCAAGTCCACCCTGTCGGAAACGGAGAAGCGCGAGCGCAGGGCAATGGAGAGGAAACTCTCCGAGATGGAAGAGGAGCTGAAGGTAACAACAGACCCTTTACCTTTCCTATTCTCTTTCCCTAGGTTTACTTGCACATATTATTTTAATGGTGATTCGGTTCGATTCCATGCCTTTGACATTTGTTTTCCTTTCTTTTTTTTTTCTATTCTTTTCTATTCTTTTTTTTTCTCTTCTATTCTGCTGGTATGGCATTTGGAAGGCAAGTAGTGTTTTCATACGAATAAGTTTAAATTTAATGAGCTTTTATGAGAATTAGAAATTAGAAAAATTATAAACGGTTAATTCTTTATTAATTAGTAATTGTATACCTAAGGCGTAATATTTAAAATATTAATGTATACAATAATAGTGCATTTAATGCATTTAACCATAATAGATCATAATAATTTATAATATATCTTCCTTCTCTAGAAACTATTTTATCTTATTGGTGGAAATTAATTATGTAAAAGTTAATCGGATCGACGATTTCAAATTACTATCAATATTCAGTATTTCATTCGAAATAATGAAAAATATAATAAAAGCCAAATTTTTTTGTGCGAAAATGTCTTTTTAAGTTTCAGCAATATCTAAATATTATAAATACATTTGAATTAAAAATTTTAAATATAAGATGATTATTTAATAATATTAAGAGCTTTGAAGGTTTAAACATCGTAGATACGTAGATATCATCGTAGATAAATCACAGATATGTCTTACGGACAAAGAAACCTACTGATTTTCTTTTAGTGATATTTTGCGTTACAGTCGAACTTAAACGATGAAAAAAGAAAACACTTAATTTTATATATTAATTTTTAAAGTTTTAATTTTAGTCAATCTATACATATTAGGCTCTATTTAAAGTTCTATTTACGTCATTACAATACGTTCCAATCAAATTTTCTTATTAAATTCATTATTTATTTTTATTTTTCCTTATCATGAAGTCCAGTTTTATTTAATTTATTTTATTTTATTTAATTTCATTGGAGTCAAGAAGAACGCAGCTTATGGAATGCAATCAACGAAAATACGTTTAAAAAATCCATATTTACTAATTATAAGTACAAAAACTAAAATTCCCAATTTATTGTTGAAATTAAATTTTTTAAATAACTATTTCGAACTGTCAAACATTTTGATTACTATTCTAAATACAACTATAAATATTCTTACTGATTTAATTAGCAATTTTTTGTTTAAATTGCGGTTTATTAAATATGATAAATTAGATTTTCTTTTCATCGATTTATGATGCAATATAATTTAGATATTCTTTATATTAGATATTCGTCATTTAAATATAATGGAAAATAAAAAATTATCTTTTCTATATCTTAATGTATTTTCTTTGACTCTATTTTTGTCTTTGTTTAGCGTTTTGAATGTCTTTCTATACATTTTTTTAAAACCTTTACAATACAGTATATATTCGTTTAATATTTCTACTAATTTACATATTCTCTGAAATAACTAAAATAAATAAATAAATAAATAAATAAAAAACAGTAACATAACAACTTAAAAAGGTATACTTTTATAAAATTCCAGAATTATGTATCATTTTACCTTTTTTTTATTTCAATACTATAACTTCAATTATATAACAAAATAAGTTTTTTATTTGTTAAACGAATATTTAAATAAAAATGCTGAGCTCATTGGATGCTGTAAATAAATTTTATTACTATAGTGAATTTCAATATTTATGAATAATTGTTGATAAGGTATTTGAAGAAAGACTTCATTTTAAGGTTTCGGTAAAAACATTTTTTTTTTTTTTAATTATGAAAGACGTATGAGTCATGAAATAATTTAAACAACCTTTTTTTAATGATCTAATTAAATTGGTTCTTTTTTATAGATAGAAAATTCTTCTGTGAAAATCGCTATTTATTGTAAATTTATCTGTTAATTTAGAAATAATTTAAGAAAAGACTTGACGCATTGTTCTTACATTTTTTAATTGTATTCTGTATTAACTAGTTACTTCTCCACGTACAATTATTTGTTCAGCAACTAGAGAATTATCTTACATAAAAAAATAGTTTTTCTAAACATTCTAAATTATATGCAATATGTAACATTGTATACAATGACTTCGTTCATATCCATGTTGAAAGTATTTATTTTTTGAATTCATGTTGATGGATTTATCAATGAATGCTAAATTTGATTATGGACTTTTATTATATTATACTTCGATTTTAATTGAAGGTACCAATTTTTTATTATCGTGCGTTGATATTTTCCTTTTCGTATTGAAATGGAATAATTTTCATTATTTCAAAATAATTGATATTTTTTATTAAAATCATCCCAAGTAATTTTGTAAAATATTTTGTAAAATGCAGTTTTAATGTTTATGAAAACCGGAAGTAATTATTTACGAAATATCATTTAATTTAATATTTTTATATATTTAAAAAAATTGGAAATATACTTTATATACATTCTAGAAATGTTTAAAATGTATCACAAAAATAATTGTCCTAAAAGAATTTATTAATATTTCATCCAATTGATTACATTGATGTACATAATCAAATTATAAATTGAATATATATAATATGGACATTTTTTTATCCTTTAAATAATAGAATTAGCGATTATTGTAGTTGTTTATATTGAATTAAACTAGAATCGTTCATGAATGTGATAAAAGATCTTTTGAAATTTTCAAAGTTATAGTTAATTTGAATATATTATAAACTAACACACTATCAATATAAATAATAATTAACTTAAATCAAAGTAATCACATGTTTATCATTAACATACTAAAGAATTTGGAGCTCTGAGGTACTTGGGGTATTTGGGCTAACTATTTAATTATTTACAGCAATTACAAAAGCTCAAAGCTGAAAATGAGAGATTGAAAGCCGAAAATCGGGCTCTTACCCGCGTGGTATCCAAACTCACCAATACTGCTAAATAGGTAAAGGACAAAGATAACGACCAACATATCTGCGTTTAACAAACTGTACATTGTACCTTACGTGCAATCATTAATTACAATTGTTTCTTTTACTTTTCTCTTATCTTAGTTTAATATTTTTGTTTAATATACTTGTTTTCTATTTAACTTTTTTGTTAGTCTGCAATTATTAAAAAAAAATTTTTCTTGAAATTTTTGTTTACTTTTGCTACACTTACCATCTCACACCATTACTAAGCTTTTATTTGCAGACTTATTCCATTTCGACTGTTATTTGCTCGACGTTCTTTTAATCAGCACTCGGTCACAAAATTATTATCTATCTTAACAACTCTATCAACAGTTTATTTTTTAAATACATTCAATGTGGCCAGAGTTGAACAGCATTAGCCAAACGCTTTCATTTTCTTAATAAATTATTAATTGTAAAAACAAATTAATAAATTAATAAATAAAATCGAGATTTTCGCCACGTTGAATTTATTAATTGTACTACATTTTTGCGCAAATTCTTCTTAATACTTCCGTGTCATCCGATAGCAGTGACATATTCTGAAGAATGTGAATAGATGCATGACTCATTGTTAGATTTTTTGCACACTTTAGAGAATAAAAATGCAATATTAGGTGAGTTATGATAAAAACGCATGTATTACATGTAACAATTCATTTATTTATTGAAATATATATTTCAAGAAATTGTGTTAGTTTTTTTTTATTACAGCATTTAGTAAATAAAAATACCTACCGATACATACTGTTCAATATTATTTTCACGGCACAACAATTAAATACAAAAATTACAAGTTTTCTAGCATTATACATGTAATATTTTATATTATTCGTTAAGAATATATTAAGAATTAATTAATGTAACGTAAAAATATATAGCAGCTTAAAAATTGTTTGTTTTATATTTTCCACTTAATGTATTCAATTAGATATAATTTATTAATTTTATACATCCCCAAAAATTTAATATATAATAGTAACGTCTTAATAGTTATCATCTTTTTTATGGCACATGTTATATGTTATATAATATATATTTTGAAATTCTAAATTTTCATACGTTAAAATCAGCAATGATACTTGCACGTATATGTAATTTTAAAAATAATGTAAGAAATATTTCTTATTCAAATTTGAAATTTTTTTTTTTTTAAATACGCAATAATAAATTCTGGTCCTACACTATAATTAAAGTAGCTTTGAAGATTTATCTACTGAGTATTAATATTAATACTATTTATATACCGAGAATCGGCAAAATCGGCGATAAGAAGCATTATAATTTTGCGCCATCAAAAACGATACACTATTTAATAAATATTTATATGAATATTTATTATATCATCGTTGATGAAAGTCCATTACTGATTACTAATTCGCATTTGTTAAAAAGTTTATTTGTCTTTTGTTGTTTGTATAAAAGGATTCGGCTCCCTATTTTAAGTGGCCTGTGCGTGAAAGCTATACTTAAACAAAAAAATTCAACTAATTTTAGTTTGGCCATTCACAAATTGCAATATTAACCCAAGCCTATATCGTTTTACGTGTTTTATGATTGTATCAGCCCCATACTCGTTAGGGCTGATAATCTTAAAGAAGCATGAATAGAAAAAAACCAGATCTGCAGCGTGTTTCTTTCGTCTTTTAAAGCTTTTATTTATGCATAAACACGCAAGCACGTAAGCCTGCATTCACTGGATCAAATACATACACACGCCGACAATCAGCATCACTTACACGCTCAAAGAATTGTCATTTATATACGTATGCGTATGGACATTTTTATTGAATATACATGTACATACGCACCGTTTCAAGCAAGAAGCAATTGCCAATTTCTATTATGTATACTTCACTTGATAACAAGAAGGATGATCTTCCGAATCAGTACATATATATATAGTTATAATTTACATTAAAAATTATACTTTTATTTATAATTTTAATATATATATATATACTCACAATTAATATTAAATAAAAGTAGACATGCAACATATCGTTTATTTAAGCACATTTTCAAAATGTGTTTATTCATGAATTTTATCACTCTATCTTTTAATTTTATTGTATTTCGCCTAAAATCAAAACATATAAATTTATTAGATTTGATAATGTTTCATTCAATATTTTAATAATTTCCTATAAGTTAATATAAAATATACGATGACATATTTTTAATAAATATTTCAAAAGTTAGAAACTATTTGTGTGTGCGTGTGGTTGTGCATATTTTTTACATATGATAGTTGTATTTTATATAAAAACTGTTTCAGCTCCTATAAAAACTTCCGTTTTCTACTTTTAAAATAAAAGTACACATAAATAGGCTTACGATAGCAAAAATAATTAAAGGTGTTTAAATATAAAATTAAAGTAAATAATAAATTTTATTTAATAATAGTTGAAGCCTAATCAATATTTGCATTTAAATTTCTTTCATGATTCAAAATAACAGCGATAAGAAGCAAATTCTATTTTTCGTTTTATTCTGCAGTATAACTTTTTTCACAAACTATATACGTTATATAAAAAAAATAGGAAAGATTTACTTGCATATTGTAATTATGTTTATAATACAGTATTTAGAATATTCGTAAAAATTGTCATTGTTAAAAAAGAATAAATATTGATAAAGTGAAATCATTTATGTACTATAAGAAATTATTATTATTATTATTGTTAAAATATTAAAATGTAAGCATGCTATTATTCTTTTGTTTTTAGACTTTATTTCATTTATTTCAATTAAGGATTTATAAACGCATTGAATTAACAATTAATTATTTTAATGTTATAATGTTTATTAAAAATGTAATTCATAAAATTTAAATATAAACTTCAAATGTTTTATAATAAATTTTTTTTTTAATAGTGCATGTCACAATTTGTTATATGAAACTAAATGTTTACATTACAATACCTACTTAGTTTATCTCTAATAATTATAAAATTTGTAGAACAATACAGTTAAATTCTCTTTTTTATGAAAGTTCGATTTATTTCAATATTCTTTACATTATTTAATATTTTACATTTAATTATCAAAGTTTTTGCTATGAATTTATATCGTATTTTTTAAATTATCGAATGTTAAAGAATGTGTAAGTAAAAAAAGTTTTTTGTAGGCTTAAATCTGTTTCTTTTAGATTAAAATTTTCTATTAATAATTTTATTGTTTCTTTTTTAATAATTTATTTTTCGCTTAACTTTTTTCTCATGTAAACGTAAATTTCACTTCATTTAAAGCTTTACCTTATTTTAAAGGATGTACATAATAATAGAAGTACATATAGTTTAATAATTGTTGTATTAATGCAGAATACATTCATTTACGTCCACGTTTTGAAAATGTGCCTTAAGTAATAAAACAATTTTATTATACAACACTACTTTTTACTTTTAATTCATCTCAAAATAAATATACCACTTTAGAGTTTATGTCGATCATGTTATTTATACTCATTGTTTTCATTATATACAAATATTCGCTGTGTATCATATACTTTCAATATTAGTTTTAACGTCATGGGAAACTTCTGTAATTAACTGTTGGATTATAATATAAACTGCTTTGATCTCTTTTTCAGATGATGGAAACATTGAAGTGCGAAAATCAGAGGCTAAAGGATGAAAACGGTGCTTTGATACGAGTTATCAGCAAGCTGTCGAAATAAATGATGAAAATATACTTACAAATCGTAGAGAAACGACTATATTTAATTGATCAACTAAACGTTAGTCGAAGAAGTAAAAGAGATAAAGAATAATTACATACCACAGCTGCCGAAATTATTTCTCTCAACCGTTATGATCCGAATTTTATTCGATTACGAACGAAAATTGCGAAAGTTAAAGAGCAAGTGAGCAACGGAGAAAGCGAAAGATAGGTAGATAAATAGACACATAGATAGAGACGAGGGCGGGGGAAGAGCGATCAGATAAATACGAGCACTTTATTAACATTAACAATACAATCTTATATAGGAAATGGATTATTTTTTTGTGTTTAGTAATTTAATTTATTTTATTAACGGGAAAAACCAGTTGCTCTTGTGGCTGTGCTAGACGAAGAAGAGAAAAAAGAGTGAAAAGCAATGCGCCGAAACGCTTTATTCATTGTCAATTCTTCAGCCTTATTATCAGCGTAATATAATTGTCCGATATAATATCAATAGTTAAAATTTTCTTTATTGCTCAAATATATACGTTGTCAACAAATTTATTTGAAATAATATTGCTCTTTTCACACTACTGGAAAATCTAAATACATTCATATTAATATGTATTAAGAATGAGTTTCATACATCCTTGAGTCAATATACATTTGTGATTTACAAAATTTTATAAATATTTTCAATGATATAAAATTTCTTTTATATCGTATAAATTAAAAATCGCTGTGCAATTACAACAAACTATATTTCCCAAAGCAAGTCTTTTGCAAATCGATGGAAATAATCATAAATTAATTCATTACTCTCATTATATTCATTATAGTTTATAAGAACAGTTAATGTATTCCTTTTAATTTTTCTATTTAAATGTCTGATAGTAGGTATTTAAATTGTAAATGTATATTAACAGAGTGAATATCTGAACTGTTATATATTGAAACTGTTGTAATAAAAATTTCGCAAAATTAAATAGTCATGGCATTTTTAACATGAATATTACAAACTAGACTTTATTACTTCGCTAATAAAAAAAAAGTAAAAAGTGAATAAGGATCTTAAATATTGTTATAAATTTTATAGAAGCATATTGTTTTAGAAGATTAAGATTGTCGAAAATCATGTTTATAATTCACTTTCATGATCCCTGTAATTTCGTCATGTAAAAAGGAAGAAGAAAACGACAATATTACAAGTTTAAGCTTAATATGAGTTGCGCTAAATGATAATTATAATTATTTTCAGCTATTGTTTCTTTTTTACGGATATAAAAAGAGATATAGGTAATATTGATGGTGATTGTTTAATAAATTGCACTTGTTTAAAAATGTTCGACACGTTTTTGTCGTCCGCTTTTTATCGTGTAAAGCACAACCAATATTACAAAACGTATAACAACGGGATTTGCGTCAAAATAAAAACTTTAATAAGAATAACACTAATAACAATAGAATACGCTTTGAGCGTGATAAACTATTATAATATTATATTTTACGTGTTTGTAATGCAGAGTTTTGCTTAGTGGGAAGCTCTAAAAACTGTCACGTACATAGTAATAAATTTTTTGGGATGTAACTTCGAGTTCAAAACTTTCGTGTTTTACATTCTCTTACGATTTATAAAAAGAAAAGGATGAAACTGAAATAAAAAGTGGAACTAAGGTAAAATACCTTTTGCGATAGGATGTCAAATCGATCAAGATAATTGTACTTTTTTCTATAATGATTAAGTAATGGAAGCAGTTGGAAAAGGATATCTTCGTTACTCAATTTGGAGAGCGTTAATGTGAAATTACAAAGTGTGGCCTTTCTCAAAAAGACTGCTTTTTAATATCAAATGTTGCTATTGCAATCTCGTGGTCAACTGATATTAATTAAGAAATTTCATATACTAGTAACAAGAACAAAAGACAATACAGTAATTGTTATATAGAAAAAATTGTATTTGATTAACATTACATTACATTACATTACATTAGTTAAAATATTATTTATTTTCCATTAAATTAGCCATGATTTTTATTTAAATTTAAAGCTGAGTAATATGGAATTAATAAAAAAAAATTCTACATATAGTAAAATAATTTGTTAAAAATGTTTAAATATGTGCTTTTTTACAACTGATTTATTCAGTTGTTTAAAGATCAATGATTAAAATTTAATAAATCTTTTAGTACTTTGCCTCTTTAATTTTTAACTACCGATCACGAGTTTACACTTTTCCTACAGAAAAAAAATTAATGAAACTACTGCACACTTTTGCCTAAGGTTTATATAATAAGCTGCTTCTAAGAAGTATTTTACATGAAAATATTGTATTGGATTTACATTGTTCATTGATGCGATTTTCATATATATACATATAGATATATAAGTTTTTTTTAAATACCAGCGAATTTTGAAACATTAATATGCAGTTTTATGCGGAAATCGCTCATCCAATTTTTGTATAACAAATCCGAAGATATCGTATGATAGACTACTAATAATAATAATACAACCTTCGTGATTTTTGTCTAATTGTATACAATAGTGTAAAAATTATACGAGTTTAGTTGTTTCATAAAAAAAAAGTTTTTAATATGAAAAACACGAATTATGCGTAACCATTTCTTATGTGGGCACTTTTATTTCATTGTATAATAATAATATCTATGTGCTTATTGTATTATATAGTTTAAAAATAGCGATCGAGCGGATAATGTACGATAATGACTACGATGTATCTGTTCAATTTTGTGTTAATTTTATTTCTCCTGAATAGGTCAATGCGAAAGGGTCATGCGAATGTTTGCTTAAATGGTTTATTTTATTTTACTATTAGTTTTGAAGAGAAAATTATAAAAATAACTTGCCAAGCCAAACTTATAACCTTAATCGATTTACGTGCTATTTTTGTTTCCCTTTTGACATTTCGTCATTTAAGCCAAATATGAGGCATTTATTATGAATACTGTTATGATGTTAAGTGTAAAGCAAAAAAAAAAAAAAAAGAAGAAGAAAATACCAGTCTTTTGGATTCGTTTAAGATTGACATCTGATAAGTATCATTAAATTCAATCCGCAATTTGAAATTTTAATGAATATCCATATTAATATCTCGACGTATGATTTTTTTAGCAAGCGTAATGTTGAACGAAATGTCAGTATCGGGTCGATATGATCTGTTCGTCGATTATGATAACAAAAGACGTACACAGAATACACTTACATAATATACCGCATACACGGACACATGAAACGCGCGCGCGACACACACAAGCACGCACGACACACACACAGACAGGCAGACACAAAGTCACCACCGCACACGCTACAAAAACAAGATGCACGGACGCGTACTCTAATTGCGAATAACAGCATTACAGCTACACCGGGGGACTGAGGACTCTAGTCTCCAATTTATTGTGCGACAAATATTTATTTCCTACTTCATTTTGTACTTGTAACTATGAATGCAATTAAAAAATTTGAACATGTGTTTTATATTTTCAATGATTTTATCTATTACCATTAACAGTTTTTACTATATTATGGAATATTAATGAGTTACTGTATATTTTGTTTTCAAATTAAAATCAATGTTGTCATGCATTAAATTTTTTCTTAATTCTATTAATGATTAAGCGCCCCTACTTTTATATTTCGATTTTAATAGAAATTGAAACGTTCGACAGGACAACGAAAGACTTGTATTTACGAAAGAGCAAAAGCAATTTTATTAAACGATCCCTTCCACATCGAATTATGTATACATGTAAATCTCTCTTTTCCTCTCTTTCTCTTTCTCTCTCTCTCTCTCTCTCTCTCTGTATTTGCGTGTTTCAAATAGACTTTAAATGATTTTATTAAAAGTAATAAATTTATTAGTTATAAAATAATTTACACTAATTTTTTGTATTTTTTCCATCTCGTTTTACTTTATTTATACATTTATATATACATTATTTTAACAGTTCGTGCAATATTTTAACAACTTGCGACATATTTGCCCTATCATTCGTTGACTCTTTGATCATACGAACAAAATAATTAAATAATTTTGTTTTTCCATTTTTATATTGAGTCACTTGGTGTTGGTATTTATTCAGATGCTCTTGACAAATTTTTCGCAATTCTTGATCATCGATAATTTGATACCAATTGTGTTTTTTAACGATCTGCGATCCAAACATAAATAAAATTATGATTAAATTAAAACTACATTTAAGGCTGAATTAAATGAAATAAACTGTTACCTGACTAGGAAACATATTTTCATTATTTAAAATCTCAGGGAGTATGTTTTCAAGTGTCAATAAACTAATTTTCCTGGCTTCCAAAAGATCTATTAATTCACAAATATGGTCCTGTATTGAACAGCTATAAACAAATTGTTTAAATTATACATTGATTAGAACATTAATATAGAGCAATGTCAGAAATATTCATTAATACGTACCAATAAGATAAATCTAATTTATTTTTATATATAAATGTAAGAATTTGGTAAACTAAGATTTTAGCAACAACGTTTGGTCTCCTTTCACTATTACCTTTAACAATATATAAAAACACTTGCAGCAGTTCTGGAAAGTTCTACAACATATTAATTTATATAAATTTTTTAAATATATTTTTGTTTTATCAATATAGAAAATAATACTCACCACCAATACAATTATTAATGGTTTTGGAATATTATATTCTGTTTCCAGTTTAACTCGGGTTTCTTGGGGCAATTCCGGTATTTGTGTCTTTAATATTGTTGCATCAACTAAATTATATTTATTTTCAGAATTCTCGTTTACATGTATGTGCAAAGGAGGTAAATTAGGTTCTGGCATAAAACGATAATCCTGTTAGCAAAAGTTAATAATTACAATTTTAAGAAAATTAAGGAATGCTTATTAAGAAACGCAATCCGGTTTTTAAAATATTTAATCGAACCCCAGCATAAATTAACGTTATAATTTAAAAATATGATCAAATTTTCATTAATTAATTATGTAATATTTTATAAAAACCCTCAATAATAATCTTTTCAATATATTGTTATACTTAGAATGTTTTTTTTGTAAGTATATTTTTTATTACCTGATAACTTTCTTTACTTCTCATTGAAATGGTTTTACCAGAACCTTCATCCCATGCACGCGTCTCATTAACAATGACACCCCCATTTTCAAGAGTAGTAATTTGTCTGTTAATTTCATACTTAATAGCTGCAGCAACTGCTCGTACACTTCCTATATTTTTTACTTCTGTTCGAATCCCTAAAGGTTCACTGGGTTTATTCACAGATATATTAGCATCTACTCTAAGTGCTCCCTCTAAATTTCATTAATAAAAAATTATATTTACGCTTAATGACTTATTTTAATATAATAGTGGTTAAATATACCAGCCATTTTGCAAGAGCATGTGTTCAGTCTTTGTAAAATAAGTACAAGCTCTTTAACAAGTGCTACTGCTTCGTCACCGTCATTTAAATTTGGTTCAAAAACAAATTCCATTAATGGAATTCCAGCTCTATTTAAATCTATTAGATTTCTAAACATACAATTTTTAATTTGCATTATTTTATATAATTTTTTAAAATAATTTCATATTGCTCTATATTGATATTTGATGATATTGTAAAAATTAATAATTGTATGTAAATTTTCAATATAAATTTTTTTTACAATATCTATTTTATATAAATGCTTTAAAGTAATCAGTTACTAAAAAGAATTAGTAATATATGGCAAATACAAAATATTGTAATAATTCTCAGTATTTTTTAGTGCTAATAAATTTTTATAATTAATAGCCATGTATATAAAATGAATATCTAGAAATAAAAATCTTACTTATTTAAATAATCATCGTGTATAGTTTTTCCACTATCTTGTTCAATCTGTATTTGTTTCAGTTTACAAGATTTGGAATAAGGCATTTTATGAATTCCAGGAGTAAAAACATGAAAATTTATTTCTCCATCTACAGCCACTGGTCTACGTTGTTGGGTAATTTGGTAACCAGCCTGTTTTAAATAAAAACATTTGGTATATTATTTTAATGTTATAGAAAATTGATATTAATGTTTATATTAGAAATTTCCTACTAAGTAGATAATTAAAAATAAATATTACACTTGTTCTTAATGTAAATACTTACAGGTAAGTCAGCATAGAAATAATGCTTTCTATCAAAAAATGAAATTTCGTTTATTTTACAAGATAAAGCTAGTGCGGTAAGTACACTTGCCTCTACACATTTTCTATTTAATACCTATGAATAGAAATAAAATCAATTATATTGTTTAAAATAATTAATGTATAAGTTAAGCTACCGGTAATGTTCCTGGTATTGCACAATCAAAATAAGCCACACAGGAATTAACTGGATTACCAAATGCAGTACTTGCTCCAGAAAATAATTTTGATTTTGATGATATCTGGGCATGAATTTCCAGTCCAACAACAGAATGCCACTGTTTCCTTTAACAAAAAAACCAAAAAAAAAATATATATATATATATATATACATATATAAATATGCATAAATAAACTTAAATAAATAAATTTATAAAAAATATTAATAATTAAATATATTTTTTTAACAATAATTTAAGTCCAAATAATTCTTTAATAACAAATAAGAAATATTTAATATTAAACACAATATTTTGTTAAAGAAATGTAATGATAGATTTAAATAAATAAAAATAGATTATAACATAAAAATGTAAGCCTTACTGTATCTCCTGTTTCTCTTTTACTTTACTGCATATGCATCTATTAAATATAAAATGACTTTGCTTTATATTTTTATTGTTATTGACAGAACGAAAAATAATTAATGACTTCATATTTGCCATAACTATTTATTAAACAAAATTTACTTTACGGCCGCATAATAATATTATGCATTATCCGGCAATATTCATAAGCCGCTCAATGCTGTTACGGCTCTGGCACTAATCAGTTTTTATTTCTGTAAAAAGATAAATCAGGTATGCACATTAGCGCAGTGTTAGCATAATTATGATTCTTTAGAAAATCGTTAAAGTCGATAAGTACTAGTGGCCGGATTGTAATTATCGATCGATTGTAATGCAAAAGCTTTTTAAGGAAAAGTCCTTCGAATCTATGAAGAAAATGTCAATTCGCGGAGTGATTTTATGTTATTGAAAACATAACCTTAAGATCTTCGTCGTCTGAAGATAATTAAAGTTTGGTTTGCAAACAGACTAAAAAGAGACAATTGCGATTCATCAATTGGAGTCATTTCATTGTGCCACGCACTTTGTCACTTTTCTGAAATTTCATTACAATATTATCCACGTAAACGAACCCGATTTGTTCTAGATAATCATTTCATTCAGGAGCATACGAACAGGTTTACTTCATAGTTTTAAATTCTCGGCTGAAATAAAACAAATGATACATTTGAATCGCTTAACTTGTAGATTTATCGAATTAAATATTATTATTTCAAAATTTAAAAGCTACGCAAATAAAGTTAATGGTAATATATTCTATTATTTTCTCTTTCGCACTTTTCTATCTTTTTTACTATAAATTGTAATAGTAACCTAAATTTAAAATAGTTTCAGCTTTCTTTTTATATCAGTTATTTGATAAACGATAAAATACATTGGTCATCTAATCCTTTAGAATAATAATAAAATAAAATGAAATTTTATCTTTTTTCTTTAAATCTATAAATTGTTTAAAAATAATGTTTTAAAAGTATAATATTTCTAATAATTCTATAATAAATATTACCAAAAAATAATTTGTTTTATAAGATTAATACAATTAATATATTGTATAAATTTAGTGACATTTTTTCCATCTTTCTTTTTTCTTTTTTAATAAAGTTGAACTTTCATTTTACTTGCATGTAATAAATTATATCTTAATATATTTAAATTACAATGATTGTATTTTTTAATATTTTATAAATAAAAATATTTAGTAATATTGAATTATAATGTATTGTTGTTTTTAGTTTTCAGAATAATAACTGTTTCATTATTGCCAAATTGGTTATAATCATGGCTAATTACACCTTTCGCTGTACTTATGAATCAATAATTTTTCGAGCTAGGAAGATGAAGATGGCTTTACCAATGCGTATGTTACTTTAAGCTGAATATTATCAATGACTATTTTGTCTTTGATGTATTTATAAGAGGCTTTTGTGCTAGGAACTAAATTTTTTTAACATTTAAGTTATTTAATTACAATATCATTTTAATTAGAATCATGTTAAAGTTACCACAAAATATGTTTTTTTTTAAAATAAGCTCTGCACTTGGTTATGGTTTATCATCGTTGATGATAACTGTTGTAAATAAAACAGTTTTAACATCCTTTGATTTTCCTTCATTTCAAATTTTGGGTATTGGACAAATGATAGCAACAATTATGGTTCTCTTTATAGCAAAAGCAATTGGTTATATAGATTTTCCTAATTTAGAAAAATCAACTTTTAGAAAAATTTGGCCTTTACCATTAATTTATATTTGCAATATGATTTTTGGCCTTGGTGGAACGAAGCAATTAAGTCTTCCAATGTTTACTGTTTTGCGTAGATTTAGTATATTAATGACAATGATTGGCGAATATTATATACTTGGTGAAAAAGCTAAAGCATCTGTGCAATTAAGTGTTTATACAATGATTTTGGGAGCACTATTAGCAGCTTCAAACGATTTGGCTTTTAATTTAGAAGGATACATTTTCATTTTACTCAATGATTTTTTTACTGCTGCAAATGGTGTATATATGAAGAAAAAACTGGATTCTAAAGAATTAGGGAAATATGGTCTTATGTATTATAATTCATTATTCATGGTAATTCCAGCATTGGGTTTATCATGGTGGACAAGTGATATTGAAAAAGCAATAAAATTTCCTCATTGGGCAAACACAATGTTTATACTGCAATTTATAATGTCTTGCTTTTTGGGATTTGTTTTATCATATAGTGTAATACTTTGTACATACTATAATTCAGCTTTAACAACTACAATAATAGGATGTTTAAAGAATATATCTGTGACATATTTAGGAATGTTGATAGGAGGTGATTACATATTCTCCTGGATAAATTTTGTAGGACTCAATTTAAGCGTTGTAGGAAGCTTAATTTATACTTGGGTTACTTTTCGTAGAAAAGAGCCTACTCAGCCAAAACATTCTATTTTATTGGAAGAGCAAGAAAATAAATTATGTGAGCCATAAATACTGACTTAACTTAAAAGCTTTCAATATTTTTAGCAAATTTTGATATCTTATGATATTAAATAATTTTTCTTGTACATAATATTTATATTAGACGTAGGTAATGAAATATTGGAAAATTTCTTAGAATTTGTGGATTATTATTTTAAATACAATAAAGTATAATTTAACACAATTAGTGTCATATAGTAATTTCAATGTAATGCAATAAATTTGATATGAAAAAGAATCATGTTAAAATGATTTTAAATGAGCTTAAAATCATCAATATTTTTATAAAATAACACATTAATAATATAGAAACAAAGATCTTTTTACTTGACTCTGTAAATATATTGTTAGTATATTATACAAAATTTATAACGATTTATAATAGGCAAGTTATTTATTACTATGAATAAAATGAATCAATCTTAATGGAAAAAAGTATTGTAAAATATATTTATTATTCTGTGTAAGTCCTAGTGATTTATAGAAATACAATTGTATGTGCAATGTGTCGATTTATGACATATTTTTTACGATTAAATATTTTTTTATAAAATGTACGTGGCCATCGTTTATGTGATTTTGCGAGGATGGCAGAGCTTTTATAGTATGATATTGTATTTGTCTAATTTGACAAAGTAGCATTGATTAAAGACAACATAATGATCGTACCAAAGTTGAGTTACTGTTACCAGGATATTCTGTGCCATAGTACACAGTGACTTAAATGATTATTTCCTTTTAAATAATTTGTTAAAACATTAGCTTTTTAAATTATTATACATTGTAATGAAATTATTTATGTTCCTAGCGTTTTACGTGTAGAAAGATATGAAAAAAAAAAAAAAAATAAATAAAATAAATTATATGATAAAACAATTACCAAGTTATTTCATTATGATTCTTATAAATAATCGAAAGTATTTTAAATCAATTTACATTTAAATATTTTGGAAATGATAAAAACTAAAAATTCTATGACGAAAACTTAAATTTTTTTAATAATCCTACTGTTACAGAAAATAAATTTAATTAAAAATTTTATGCCTTCTTTTATTACATGACATTATAAGATAAGAAAAGTTATTATACACGCAATAAAATTTATTTAAAATTTTTTTATTTTTACTCGACCTCCAAATAAAGTAATACTAGTTATTTAATTAAGCTATTATCATGTCAAATATTTTTTTTGGAATTATCTAATATTAATATACTACGTATGATTTGAAAGCAAACATATTATCTTCTATTCATTATAGATAATGAAATATTTATACAATCAATATTTTCAGAATTAAATTATTAAAATACTAATATAAAAGAAATAAAAAATATTTAAAAAGAATTTATTTAAAATAATATCTTAACGTAAGGAAATATATTTGTTTAGTAAAGTAATTTGAAAAATTAATGTAGAATTTGTAATTACTAAAAAAGATCGTTGTATAAATAAATGGTTGACCATAGAATTGCATGGATGTATATATGAATATGAATATAGATACACAAGTATATTCAAAAGCAATTTATATACACTCTTTTTATTTTCGACGAATTATATGTAATAAAGCATGTTTATTAATTGTAAATATGATCACGTTCAGCAAAGAAGCAGAAGTTTCTTTTCATATCGTTCAATCGGAACGTTGTTTTATTTGTTATAATAATATGTACGTGCTAAGATTTTATCATTCAAAATCTTCAATGAATATTGTATTACCGAAGCTACGATGTTATTTATAATATTTCGCTAGATCATGTACATTAGACTTATACAAATAAGTTTTTAGCGGTATTTAAATACTGGACATTAAATTCTTTAAGAAATAAATTTAATTATACGCTATGTAAAGGTTTTGAAAATAAATAAATAAATAATAGACTGAGTTCTTTTTCATTTTTTAATTGTGTAAAAAAAATCGGTGCTTAATCATAATGAAAATTGACCGCATTAAAAGGTCGTATCTGTAGCGCAGTTTAGTAACTAGAAAAGTAATTAGTTAATGATTGTAATGCGAAGTAATAAAAACAGATAAAAAAAGATACAATACATCGACATATCATTAATAAAAGTATCTCTATAATAAAATAGTAATAGAAAAAAAATAAAACTCGAAAGGCTCGTGACAATTAAATTAAAAAATCCATATAAAATTTCAGACTGGTCGTCATGTCGCAAAGCCTATTCACACGAGGCCTTTGTCAAGGACTATGCGAACCATTACGTGGAGTTGTCGGGCCTGCAGCGGATCCTCTTGACCGCCGGATCAGCGGCCGTCTCGATCCTCAATCCATTCCGCGGAGATATGATCGCCTGTCTCGGAGAAACAACAGGGGAACGTGCTCTCGTACACTGCCAGCGTCAGATGCTCAGTACTCCCGAGGGGAGACGCATTATAACCGAAAAGCCTAGGATCAACACCAGTAGTCTCGACCTTGAGTACCTCGGTCAACTGCCGGAAGACAGTCTTGGCAAAACCTACTGGAAGTTTTTAAATGCCAACGTAAGGACACCTTGACCGCTAGAACCATTTAAAAATGGTTGTCAAGCATTCGAGAGAGGTTTAATCTATAGCGAGGGATATAGTCCCCCCCCCTTCGCCCCAAATGCGCAGGTTTTGTAAATGCAAACATTGGGTCGACAGAGGGTGTCACCGGACGACAGATCCCCTGTACAATTCGTCAATGACGTTGAACTCGCCTACGTGATGCAGCGTTACCGGGAGGTGCACGACATATTTCACGCAATCCTCCTAATGCCGACGACGATGCTCGGCGAAGTCACCGTCAAATGGATCGAGGCCCTTCAGCTCCGACTACCGATGTGCATCGCTGGAGCGATTTTCGGCTCCGGCAGACTAAAACCTAAGTAATCTCACACTTGTCTGGCTTATTTATCATTGCTTCAATTATTATTCCTTCTTCTTACCTAACTTTCTAAGCCTCTAAAAATCTACCGCATCTGCAAATAGCGTCAGCGTCTCCTTAATGTGATCATTTTCTTTTAATAATACAGACAACGTCATCTATACCTGAAATACCATTTACCTTGGAGTGTCAATACTGGTAAAAATTCGAAATTCCTTCTAGGAGTGTATTTCGAAGAACGCTGGGAACAGCCAATACAAGACTTTCATCGAGAAATGAACATTTATCGGCTTGTCTAACATCATTTTTGCAATTTCATATAAAAATAAATAGTTTATTGCGTGTACATAAATACGAATACGTATTTATGCATGTATAGAAAATTACATTAGCATTTAATATAGTATTATATAAGATATTACTTAGTATTTATTCTTTTTTATAGGATATATATCTTTATGTATAGAATAAATTTTTATTTATTTAAAAGTACCTAAAATTTATTTTTAAAAAAATTCCCTGTACATTTTAACGAAAATTGATTAATCGAAAATTTACACAACATGGGTAATAATAATTTAAATGAAGATGTTCTATAACTGAACCATTTCATTACGAATTATATTTGTTATTAGTTTCTAACCATTTATAATAATGTTCCATATTTATCAAAAACTGACAATAATAAATACATTATTATTAAACATAGAGCAGTAATTTGAAAGCAATACCTTACAAAAAATAACGTACGTTATTTTAAATAAAAAAAAGTTGTGGAATTGATTTTTACACGTAAAACATTTAGTTTCTTTCAATAAAATTTTAATAAATAAATTCTTTATATATTATATTATTTCTTGCATTATTGTCATAATTGATACGTTTTTCTGTATTTCACTATTTTAGTAATAGAAGTAACTGATATGAAAACGAGAGAAAGTTCGTGGGAACAATACGAGGGGTCACGCTCATATGTATAAATGAAGGGATTGTAGGATATTATTGTTATAAAAAAAAAAAAAAAAAAAAACAGGCAATATGTAATGAAAGCTGTCATTGATCGGATTTCAAAAAATCGAGGCAGACTCGACGAAGCCGTTCGTAAGTGTCCCTTTTCAATTGTCTCTTAGACTGGATCATTAGTTGGATATCAGTACAAAGCTTATCTGCTTGCTTATCAAGATATTCGTCTTGACTGGATGGCTTAGTATCATCGGGCTCACTGAGCTTCGGTATTTTTTCGCAGTTGATCCGGTTCCTCTTGTAGCAAATGTGTTTGGAGAAATCAGCCTCGCAAGTAGAGAGTCGGCCGAAAAAGTCGTCGATATCGATGTCCTCGGGTACATGACCGGCGATGAATTCTGACAAAGCGACGGAGAGGTCGCTCCGGCCGTTCCTCACGGCGAGGGCTATCGAGGAGAGGATCTCCATGCTCTCGGTCGCGAGTGTCAACTGTTCGAAGGCTTCAAAAGCTTGCTGTTGAACGCTCGGATCATCGTCGCTTAACATGCAATACATTAGATCGGCAACAATGATCTTGTGACTGTCGCTTAAATTAACGGCGAACTTGTTAAAGGCTTGTGAAAACTCAAGGCGGAGAGTGCTTGAGGCATATGGATACATCATTATCATCAACTCCAGTACCTGTATAAATGTAATTACATATACCATAAATACAGCTTTTTGTAATTTTTATGAGATATATAAATGAATGATAATATAATAGGTAAATTATAAAATTTATCTCAAATGCGAATGATTATTAATATAAGCAAAACTGACCTCGCTTTGGAATATTAATGTTCAATGTCGAATACACTTTTTTCCTCATTAGTTTTTATATAATTACACAATAATCCATATCAATATTTTTTTTATCATCTATTACAGTACTTTTGTACAACAATATATTTCATTAAGAATTAAATATTTTTCCTTACTCAATCCTTTTACTGCTTAACTAAATTTTATAAAATTATAAATAAATAGTTTTTTATTTACCGAAGTTAAGTATTCAACTTGTTTTTGTCGAGGATTTATCATTCTTAATAACAACGTTATAAAATCCTCTGATAGAAGTAAAACCATGGAATCGCAGTCGCTTAATATATTAACAAATTTATTCAACAATTTAACAGAAACGTCACATAAGCGATCATCTTGTGGCAGATCATTCGTTTCAATAATTGCAAAATCTTTCATCTATGGGAAAATTTAAATTAACATAGTTCGAATTCAAGTATAAGCATTGTTATATATTAGCAGCGTTAATTTTGAATAAATTTTTTATATAAACATAATATAAATAAGACTTTATTCGTAATATCCAAAAGATATGCAAATGATTTAATGGAAGTATGACTGGAAGCATTTACTTACAAGTGCATGGAAATTATTTAATGAAGGTTGATCCTCTAAATTTTTTAAATGTTCTATTATTCGATCGTATATAACGAAAACATTGAGTTTTCTTTGAAACTGCTTTTTCTCTTGCGTATCCATTAATCTCGTTACTGTGCTCCATACATGGGGATCGGTTGATTTAGTTAAATTATTTATACAATTTAATTTATCAGTATCCATAAGAAAATTAAATTGTCGGCCAATCAAATTATAGAGCATAACGACATTCATACTATTCTTTCTTTCATTCAGCATTTTATAAATTTGCATTAAATAATTAAAATGCTCATAACACATTTCCGAGGAACCTAGTCTATAAAAGAGTACATTTACATTTTTAATGAAAGTAATCTACTGTATTTACATTTAAAATATTAACTGCTCCATTGTATGTTTATAATATATTTTTAAAATCATAAATAGTAAATTATGCTTGAAGAGCATCTATTAATTTGCATAATAATTCATTTAATTATAATATTTCGTTACTTTATACTTTAAGTTCAATAATTTTGTTGTTATAAGTAACAATTTTGAAAAGCTTACCTGCAAATAAAGCACCAAATATCTGAGCTAAGTAATGAACTAAAAAAATTGCCGCTCAAGAGATACTTTAATAGTAACATAATTAAATCGGTAAAATCAGAATTGGTAATTTGACAAACTAATGTACATATATTTATAAATGTAGCTTCATAAATATTTGCATTATACGATCCTTGAGCAATATCATCTGATACTCTTATAACCAATTTTCCGACACAAATATCTGCCGTTACTAATTTACAAAAAGAGTCGATTAAATACTTATTTAAAATTTTGAAATTATAATAATGTTTCAAAAGATTTATCAATAACTTACATTTGTCAATATTTTGAAAACATGCCTCGATGATAGATTGTTCTTTCTTAAACCATTCCTGTTGCTCCTCGTTAGCTGAACCCGATATTTTTTTTACAAGTGTTAATAATAGTATATGATAATTAATAGCACTTATATGAAGATTTTTTCCACATTCGTATAAAATCTATAAATTTATCAATTTAATTATGCATAAAGAAATAACGATATATAATTAAAGTAAAGATGGAAAGGTAACTTGCCCCTTTGAAATTATTATTTTCAAAAATAACATTTAAGAAATATTCAATATAAAATGTAAAATTGCATGTAACAAATTTGATAAATTCGTATTTATAACCATTGCTTATCATATTCTGTTCAGTAAATCTATAAATTAAGGAGACGAAAAAAACCACCTTTATTTTTTTAAAAATTCATTGTATATATGAAATTAGATTAAGCATTTCAAAGCTTACGCAAATAAGTTCACAATCATGAATATAATTTCACGTATAACATCGTCCTTTATGCAATTGCAGAAAGCACCGCACAATTTTTCTAAAATCATGAGTAACATGCGGCTACAAAAAAGGGTCCGTTCGTCTGATGCAGATTCCTTTCGAATAAAATTTTACTTCTTTTAAATTACGCAACTTCTAATTTTTATGAAAATTGTAAATAAAATTTAGCACACTATTAAAGGAAAATAAAATAAATAATACGTTGCCGCAAACATACATCTTTTACATGCGATACTATGCTACCAATACTTTTAGCTAATGCTTTAAAGTGTTGGGTTACTGTGTCGGATGAATGGTTTTTTAATTCATCGGCATATGTTGTTGCTAGTTTACCAAATTCTTTCCATGTATCCATTAAAGTTTTCAAGTCGGCGTCCTCAGCCAAGATTGCAAGTGTACTTAAATAATTCAATACTAAAATGAAAAGGTAAAGTAAAAAAAAAAAAAAAAAAAATCTACGAATCGCAAGTTTAAAGATATTGAAGAGAGAAACAATGTCCGTTATATAAATACGTATAAAAATATGAGACTGATGTACTTTCTAATAAGATTTCCATTTCACTTTCTTCATTTCCATTAAATGAAATTTCTGAGTCTAAAAATTCATAGAATAAATTCAATGTCGAGATGCACTGATGAAAAAGAGAGGTTAAGAAGCTTGTAAGTAAAGAAGATTTATTTTCGATTAAGGATTTGCTTTTTGCCCTGTAATAATTATATTTATTATTAATTAGTTTTATTTTATATTTTCAATTATCTGATATGCTCTTGAGTAATGCATTCAATTTACCAAGTTTTACACAAAGCTTGCGTTTCAATAAAAACTTTGAAGAAACTCCTAATAAAATTGCTCAGATCTACAATCCTTATTTCACTGTATTCCGATATTAACTTTAAACACAAGTCCCAACATCCTAATAATTTGATTAACGTGTTACATGCATTTCTGTAGTCCTCAAAAACAACATTTTCCAAGCGTTCACTAATGCTTTTAGTTATCTAGTATAAAAAAAAAACTTTTTACTTCAAATATTAGTTACATCATTACGTTTACTAAATATTAAATTTATATTTTATTTCTCAGTCGCATAAGTAATGTTGCAACTTGGTGCTAATAGTATTGATTTAAAAAAAAGAAATTATGAAAGTGTAATATATTAGAAACTCAAACAAAATAATACTTAAAAACTAAGTATATTGTATAATAATGTAATACCTCAAAAAAATTCTTTTCCAAATACGAAAGCGCTACCTCGAATATGCTCTCATTCACAATATTCAGTGGCACATTAGATATACTACTATCGGAGAGGAAGACTTGTAATTCCTCCAAAGTATCTTCTATACATCTCTGATTATTTATAATCTCGTATTATTACAATTAGTCAAGAAAATAATGCTTATTATTCATATTCATAGGTACATATAAACCCATGAGAGTATTTCATGTTTCGTAGAGAACTTTATATAATTACTTTTAAAATGTGTGTTAAGTTGTAAAAGGATATTTTTAACAACGAAATGTTATTTTGTCCATCCGGTAGCTTAATTGGAGATTTCTGCGACATTTTGCATGGATTTTAATTATTTTGTAAGCAAAATATAATATCTGTAAATCATAAGTATAATGCATAGAATAAATTATGAAGATAATATAATACTACAAGTACTTTATACAATAAATGCAAAAGAAATTCAATATGTGAAATAAATTAATTCTTTTAAGTGTAATATTTAAATGCTCAGATTGGAATTATATGTTATACACAATCAAGCCATTGTTATAATAAAAATTAAATTAAAAAATGTCATTGATAAGAACAATAAACTAATTATTTACTTCAATTTTATCTAATTAATCTGCACTGATTGAGAAATTCCTAAAGACGTAATGTTATGTACCGCGTAAGTTACCCTTTTGTATTACGAGTACTATGCATACGAACTGAACAAGAGAAGGAAAGCGTGCTAAATATTATGTTGTGAACTTGTATGGGAACCAAGTGTTTACGGATCTTAAGTTGGCATGTCGTTCTAATCACCTTCTCAAACGTCATAATATCTAATATAAACTATCAATGTTCGTCCTTGGCTAATTGTCGTAACTTTGTATTTAATTGTAATGAAAATAAAATTATTAGCTACATTAAAGCCTTTTATATTTCTGACAAAGTACATTTCTTTCTTTCATTCTTTGCCTCTTTTTGCGACAAATTCCAGAGCTCGTCGAAATATTTTCATGAAACTGTATCGTGAGAACACAGAATATAATCAATGTCTCATTAATTTACGAGAAAACAGTAATTACAAAGTTAGTTACCGTTTTAACTGCTCTCGATCGTTATTTATTGGTATTCCAAATGTATCTTAAATATTGATTTTTAAAATAGTTGTCAAAGATACTTGTAGTTCTAATCTGATTGTGAGCATTTATAATTATTTTCACTCGATATTTTTATATTGAAAGTAAAACAACGAAAGGATAGAAATAATTATATAATGTTTGTTAGAATTATAATAACTTAACAATATTTTATAGATTTTTATTATTATGTTTTTGTATTTTGAAACGAAATAAATGTTATTAAAATAATATATAATAATTTATTGTAATTAAATTGAATATAAAACCCATATGAAATAGAAGAAGCTAAAAATTGAAGTCTAGTTATAATGAAAATTATAGTTTTAAAATAATAAAGCGTAATATCTTATAGAATAATAATTATTAGTTGAATATGCCAAAAATTATAAAGTAGGTTTTTAGGATTTCGTAGAAGCCAAATTTTTAATTATTAAAAGGTCCGTGATCGATCGGAGTATTTGGCATCAAATATCTATGAGCTAATTATACAAATGATGAGAATCACATTCTTCAGTAAAGTACGACCTATTAAACTGAATTCAATATTACAAATTTTGCAAACTATAGACGTAATTATAGGCAAACAAATTGTTTAATAATGACAATAAATATTTTATTTACTTTTTTTCAACCATGAAATTATCATTAATATTTATTAAAACTTATATATAAAAAGGCCATATCAATTACATATATTTAATCATATATACTTTATACCAGAACTAAGGCAAGTAAAAAATAGAATCAAAATGAAAAACTTATACGTTTAAATAGATTATTATTTATTCATCGAGTTCGACTTATTAAAAATAAAATTGATAAAAATAATATCAAAAATTGTATACAGTTCATCGAATAATAATCGGGAATGATCCTACTTCAACTTTTCAAGAATGAACGAAGTACTTTTTAGTATTAACGTATTAGGCTGCAAAAAGAAGGTGAACCTGATAAAAGGATAACAAAGCAAGAATAAGATATGCAAGTGGTAGTGTTGAGACATGATTGTGATGCAAGGACTTTGGAAGTTTGAACATCAAAGAAACGAAAAAGTTATAATTGTTCTAAAGTTTACTATTATAAAGCAATTTTATTGATATTTTGTTTAAAGCAATAATTCATTCAGAAGAAATCCAATCGCATTTAACATTTGAAATTAGAAGCATTTTTTACATTCCCATCATAATTGTAATTTTCACATTCTTATCATAATATTGATAAATACTATATTGAGAATTTTCAAAATCGTTAAAAAAAAAATGATTTCAAAGTATCCGTTTCATTGTAAATATAAATATAAATAAAAATAATTATAGAAATGTTTAAGTTTTAGTTTAGTTTATTTTAACTTTATTTAACAGGACAAAGGATTAAAAAACAATAAATATGAAAATAGTATATAATATTAAAAAAAAGAATAAAAAAATAAAAAAAAAAGTTTTAAAAAAATATTTAATGAGCAAATAAATTATTGTTGATTCCAGGCACAGCGGATAAATAAAATTTGTATTGATATTAATTAATACAAAATGGAAAATATTACGAATTAAAAAGTCATACTATTATTATTACGTAAAATTGATATATAATTATGAGCTCATGAAACTCAAAGCAGTAGAAATATACGATTTAAAAATGCAGGTCACGGGAATGAGTGCGCATTTCTCAATAACTTTAATTCAAACACACGTAAGCACAAAGTACGAGGCCGCTTTATGAATCTGTGAGAAAGGTAGAAGGTGCTGCCGATGTATTATTTGCTGCTACGAAGGGGAAAAACGAAAAGGAAGAGAAATATGGATAAAGAGAGAGGAGGAATGAGGAGTGAGGAGATAAGAAGGAATGAAGTGTGATTTGAATAATTGGCCCGGGGTCAGGATGCCATGGTTACTCTGGACAACAAGCTGTCAGATGATAGGCAAAGTTTTGATCAATAACAGGTGACTGCCGTGGAAAGAGCAAGAACTCGACTTGTGCCAATAAACAACGCCAACGGAGATTGAGACATACTAATGATACTAATGATTTCAAGCTTACTTTTCTCCCAACGAAACTAGGAGTCTAAGTGAGGCTGACCAAAAAAGTTCATGCGAGCAATCGTCCGCATCAACTACATGGACTCTTGCAAAGTAGGAAAAAAAACATGTACAAAAAGAAAAAAAAGAAAAAAAAAGGAAAAAACAGAGAGTCAATTATTTGAAATTAGGAAAACGTGATATTATTAATTATTATCCGTATTATCCATATTGTTTTCTTTGTGCTTGGTAATCGTTAATAAATCTATTCAAGATAAAATTTATTGAAAAGATCTTTCCTTTTTACTTATGTATGTATATTTTTTAGTAATATTATAAGCAAATTTATCCTTAATAAAAGTAATTAAATTTTTTATTTAAAACAATTAAGTTTACTTGTGCTATAAATGAGCCATTGTTATTAGCATCAATGCATATACTCGTAATTATTCATGTATTATCAAATGCAATATATTTTATTGTTTAGGAAGTTATAGCAGCGAATCTTAAAAGGATGAAATGAGCTCAACTTGTAGCATTACGAGTAGTTTTCATTTTAATAAATAGACAGATTGAAGGATAAGTAAAGTCTTAAGGGATGACTGTGTACGTGGAATAGATTTCAAGATAAAGTAAAGAACGCTTTCCTACAATTACCTTTCTAATTTAAATTGTTTTTTAATTAGAAACTAAAAATTCGTTGTCACTGTCTTAAGCACATCGTGAGACACAAAGATAGCGGTATGATGAGGGAGGAGGGGTGGAGGGGAGGTGGGTGGGGTGGAGGATAGGTATCTATAATTATAATTGTAACGCTCTTATGAAATATAAAGGCGAAGGGACGGGTGAGGGAAGGAAGGTGGGAAGGAAGGTGGGAAGGCAGGTGGGAAGCAAGGTGGTCGAAGTAAGTGTCGGTGGGCCGGGTAGGTGGGAGGGAGGGAGGACGAGGGAGGGTAGGCGAGGAGAAGGAAAGCGACAGGGGGGGGCGAGTCGTCCAAGACTCGAAGGTAAATCAGTCAGGCCAGTATCGGGGAGCGCGCGATGCCACCCTCGCCGAAATGAGTGAGCCGCGGCCTCTCCCCGCCTGTCCCCGCGATCGTTAAACGCCCGACCTCTCTCGCCCCCCCCCCTTTTTTTTTGTTCCTCTTTATTTGAGCAGTCGGACCGAGGGACCACGTCCCTCGTCGCAGTCCGCCGGTAAATTCGCACCCCGATGTGCTCGCTGCTTCCTCCCGCCCCTATTTCCGTCCCGAGTCATGTAGTTTCGTAGTCTCATGTGCTCGTCGTCCGGAGAAGCGGTGCTCCGAGCTTGTGCTTCTAACTCCAACCGAGAGGCCGAGTCCCTGTCAGAGTCCCTCTCAGAGTCTCTAGACGGCTAGAGGAGTGCAGTGCCACTTATTATGCATTATTATTTATACTTTCATTCACCGCCACGAGCTTCTTCTCTTCTTCTGGACTAAACTCGACATAAAAGAAACTCATTCGCTTCGCTCTTCCTACTCGCAATTCCAGTGTAATCTGCACACCGACTACTCGAACACGTGCTTCCTCCATGATTGTGCTCCGTTGCGCGCTCGAAGCCCTGGCTTTACTTCGTCATTCGTCTTATATTATTCGCCAGAGGCCGGCAACGCGTTTCTGTTCCTTCGATACGAGACCAATTATTCGTACATTATTATACCTATCAAACATTACGTCATTAGCGGGCCATTGCCGAAAAGCCTGCCGACAACTGTAAAACAAATTATAATAAAGCTTCGACGCCCCTTTCGTCGATTCTTTCCCTCTAAGCGGATCCAAGAAAAACGATCCCACGCAGTTCCAGGAGCGAACAATTTTTACTCTACAAGACATTTACATGTAATAGGTTCTTTGATTGAAGTTTAGCGACCCCCTTGTACACATGCAGCTTGCCATAGTAACACTCGCACACTCGCAATCACGAAAATCTAATCGCCGATTCATAGTATAGCCACGTATGTCTACTAACTTGGCGAGCCACTACTTCATGAATGAAATTTCTGTATTTCATTCGATATCTCAAGTCAGTCTCGAAATATCTTAAACAATGCACCGCTTACATTACTGAGCCTTACACCAATAATTTTTTTACTTTTATAATTATCCTATAGTATGTTTGCATTAGATAAAAAAAAAAATATATACACATGTACATATGTGTGTGTTATTCACGATACCATTCGCATCATTTCGTATTAGAGTAGGAATTTAGAATCACGTAGCCGTCATTTTATTTACATTAGAAAAAGTTGACTATTATTCAAACATTTTGAATAGTTTATATTTCATGAACGTATCCATTTCCATTAAAAAATGAATAAAAAATAATAAAATTCCAGCCTTTTTCCGTTATATACATTGCTAAATTAAAAACATCATATTTTACTTTAACAATCGTACATTAACTGTAAGTACAAGTATTATAATGAAAAACGGAAATATTAAATACGCTAAAATTAAATGTAACAGCGATTTCAAATATTTTTATAACCTTTAAATTTAGCCATTCGCAATTAATTAATTGATTAAATATGTAAAACTTTTAAATGAAAAAAATAAATCTTTGAAACTGAGTTTTACGAATCGGAATTCAGTGCTATGGATAATTTCATATTCAGTTCCGAGCCAATGTTCCGGAGTAATGCAAAATTCTCCTCCAATTGTTAAGAGAATTATTAAAAATTCATAATGAGCTTTCGTTCTCGTCTCATATCTAAATCAAAATCGATCAAGTTTCTTTGTATTCGTTTTAATCATACTTGGGTGTTTTAGGATTTCTCTCTCAGACATTAATATTCATAATTTTTCGACAAAATAATGAGTTTATTTTTAAGGCCAAACAAGTACATTTCATAACATGAATCTGAAAAAAGCCTACAGTTTTGTGTGCTTCATTTCTTCAATGTGCTTTAATGATAAATTTGATAAAGTCGGAAAATACGATAAAAATTAATTATCTCATATCTTTTTCAATAAAGTTCGTATATAAGTAAATAAACACTTATTTAAAGAATAATTAAAAACAAATTATATAAAATGATATATAGATTTTTATTAATACTAAATAAGAATTTTAAAACATAACTGATACATATTTGCTATGAAGTAAAACGCTGGTATTTAAAATAAGTTCTTAGGTTAATCTGACGATTCAGATATTAATTGCAAAAAATGAAGATGTACTTTCTAAGGCCCAATATTTATTTAAAGACTATCGTTCAAAGTTTATCAATCACTTCAGTACAAATTACAAAGTGAATTCGAAGATTCGAATATATTTACTATACATGAAATTAAGTAATTATTTATAATGAGAAAGTTTGTATTTCCAAAAGTATTTTAGCCAAAATAAATAATCAGTAAGTGGCCCATTTTGATAGATCGAAACTTGACATCCGCAGGTGCTTCCATGACTGAGAAGTTTAAAAATCTGAAGAACGGTTCTAGACAAGTAATTTAAGTAAGGATTCTAATGAAAAAAAGATAAAGTAAGGTAACACGTATCCATACAGGATGAGTAATAGTAGTACATCGAAGCGCCCTATTGGTCCAGTGAGGCAGCATTCGTTGCCGCAACCGCCTCGTCATCAACGACAGATTCGTCGCCAGAAATCTACAGAAAATGAAAGAAATCTGAAATCCTACTCGACTAGCTCCACTAGCTTTCGGGACAGATTCACTGACAATTCTAATACTTGTCATTCGCCGACACTCGTCCGACCAAAAGTTCGAGTCGCTTGGAGCGAGCAATCAGTGAAGTCTAAAAAAGATGATGGAGTTGAAATAATAGCCCATCAGATTAAAACGAGTAAGTTTAATAGGTCAGCAGCCGGACGGGATAACAAAGCTATTACGGGAAGATATTCTTTAGCCGAGAAGTCCCCGATTCTTTACTCGAGGCAGGATTTGGAAGAGAGGTTGAAGCTCGCTTGGCGACAGAGGGAAGAAAATAAATCGAACATCGACATCTTTCTCGCGCACAATACCGTGGGTGAAAGGTGCGACTCGGGTATGTCCGCCGATACTAATCCGACGGCTCAATCGACGCCAAAGAGTCATAAGAAGGTGCGGAATTCGGGGAAGCTGCAGCCCAATGATGATCAAACAACCAATGAAGCGGAGGATACGAGAAAGGATAAGTCGGAAAAGAAAATAACTGAGGGGCATGATTGTGATACGAGATTTCCTGCGAGGAGGTCGATGGAACGGCCAGTGTACGAAAGCCAACACGTCAACGATAACAGCGTAAGCATAAGAGCATCGGAAGGAAACGTGAAAAGGTCATTTATAAGCATAAACTGCCGAAACTGGAATACGGAGATGAGTATAAAGAGTAAGGAGGATGTTATTAGTGATGAGGAAGGCAAGGGGCCATCGACAATATTGAGCAAGGAAGCCGATTACTCGCAAGCGAGAGTGAGGCGAGCAAATTATCAAAATGGCACGAGCAAAGCGTTCGCTGGTCCGATACTAGAAAAGTCATCGTTGCAGAAGTGCACGAGTCGCGACAAGCAAAGCCCTGACGAAAGGGGCCGATTACGTCGGACGAGCTCGGCTCCGCCCCAAAGACGAGCGCAGGCGAACGTCGTCCAGAGCACGAGTGGCATGCCGGTCTCGTCGAGCGGCCCAGAGGAAGACAGATGGCCGATGAAAGTAAAGGAGGAGAAGCGACCGAGGGTAAAGAGTTGCATGATTGGGAGCCGGCCAATCAAATCAGCCTCGGCTGTTAAAAGACGATCGAAGGCTAATAAAAGACGCGGAATATCCGTGACCTGCACGAAAGACGGGGATGGCGAGACAGGGCCTGAAAGCGCGAGAGGCAAGGGGAGGAGTGTCAATGTCGGGAATACGTTTCTTGGGAAAAGCGCGGACGTCGTGACAATGGTGTCACTCGTTAGCTCGGCAGACAGCGACAGCGAAATGGATGAGATATCCCTTAAGGATGATGAATTAATATGCAAGCTTAGGAACAAGCTGCCCAGGACTCCGATTATCAAGTCTTCCAATTGCTTGTCCAGCCGCAATAGGAAGCCTTTTAAATCAGGTATAACTCACATCGACCACTAGCTATATTATTTATGATACCATAATTATAGTAATTTAATTTAAATAAATTTTCAAATCACGTTACTATCTCATCGTTTTTCTCAAGTTGATAATCATAAAAAAAAATTTACAATTTCTAGAAGAAACAAATTTTCTTAATATTAATAAAATTGCTGTATTAACTCAAAGAGAAAGATAGCTTGGAAAAAAAAAATATAAATATAATGGTATAATTTTGGGTTACGATATTTCAACGTTCATAAATAAAGAAAATATCCTCCAAGCTTATACTGAACTTTATAGATTACTATATTTTTTAATAATTATTTCTTATAATTTTTCTTTTTAAAGAAAAAACGAAGAGACAATAGCATTATTTATAAGTTCTTTTTATGCCCGAAAAAATAAATAAAAATTAAAATAACATAAAAAATATAAAGTTTTATTTTTTTTCTTAAACAAAAATATAATAAAATACTATAATAATAATAATAATAATAATAATAATAATAATAATAATAATAATAATAATAATAATAATAATAATAATAATAATAATAATAATAATAATAATAATAATAGTAATAGTAATAGTAAAGATGATGATGATGATGATGATGATGAGAATAATACAAAATACATAAATGAAAAAGACCTTCAATGACTGAGAAATATGTCCAATCAATACTAAATGGCTCCAGTTTTCAACAATAACCAATAAATACGTTTAAAATATTCAATATAAACAGTAGAGGATAAATTGAATTTATCTGTATGATAATGCCATTATTTACAGTAGGATAACAAAATCAAAATTTTAATGACCAAAATATTATATTAGACATTCAAAATATGCATTTAGACTTATCAGAAAACTACTTCTTTCAAATTTCAAGAATTATTTTTAATATTCATTTTGTTTCAAAATTACTATAATTAAAATTAGTATGGAACTCATAATGAATAATTTAAAATTTTATAAACAAAATTTTTTATAAATAAAAGAGTTTTTTATATATAATTTAATATTACATAACTATGCGCATTATATACATTACTAAAAAATACAAAAATTTCAACTTATACTAATTTGGCTATTGACTAAATTATAAATAAAAAAAAATTAATAAAAATAATTAATAAATGCATATAATAGAGAAAAACTAAATTAACGGTAAGTATGTAAGCATGAAAATGTATAATGAATACGGAGGTTAATTTTACGAATAGATGTTTCCACACGTTATTTACATTACGAATACTTAAATACATAATTGACTAATCTAATTATTTGAAACGCCACATGCAAACATCTACAGATTCAAATAAACATGAACTGTGCAAATTGAAACTTTCACATATTCACATATTCTTTACAAAAAAATTTAGTCATTTTACACAAGTGAACACGAACTTCAAAAAAAGTTGGACACAAGTATTTCACATTTAATAAATTGTTACATCAAAAAAATATTAATATTACTTTTACACCTTAGGTAATTATTTACTTTTATACTTATTTGTTGTTTTATTAATAAAAAAAAAGTTTATTTCATCATTATTCATTTCTTAAGAATAATATTTTCATATAATTTACACTATTTCATTATTACTGAGTCATTTAAAATAATTACCATATTTTTTACTTAAAATGTTCTGCTTAACTGTAAATATTATGAAATGAGTATCAAATTATCTATAATTTGAATAATTTCAGTAACAAAATATTAAAAATAATATCATAAATAAGAAACACATGTGCAAAGTACAATGAATTAATTAAAATTGTATACCTACTTACTTTAACTTCAAGAAATATATAAATAGCTTGTATTACCTTGTTTATCATTAATTATATATATAATACGAACTAAACAATGTTATTGAACTATGTGTATTATATTGTATTAAAGCACATATGTTCGTGCGTATGTGTGCGCTTATGCAGGTTAGCTTGAATGAAATTGTATTCTTTATGATTAAATTGTAAATTATTGAATTATAATGATTGACTTATAATTGTTTTGAATTTTAATTTTTTAAATTACAAAATACCAATTTTTTAAATATTGTAATACACTTGAATGTAAAAGAATTTTTTAGTAGCTTGATATAAGGGACAAAACTTAAGAAAGTGAAATTATATGAAATGAAAAAATAGTCTGGAATAATTGTTAATGCCCTTACGTCAATTGTCCTAGTTTTAAGAAATTATTTTTATATGTTATAATGGTTATATATCATGCGAAAATATAATTGTATTGGGATCAGTTGTAAATATTGAAATCGAATGAGACGCTTCTGAATTTACTATTAACAGAGTCCATCAATCTCTTATTGTCCTTCGTGATTATGGTAGAGTTCAGATTACGATAATAATTGTACAGAAAAACGGTCAAGGATGTACTAATGTAACATAGTATTGTTGGCCTTCAGAGAATTCTTTATTTTCTTATTTATAAGACGGGCATTTCAAGTAATGGTACGTGATTCCAAAATAATGTATATAGTCGATCAGTCTATTATTATTACTGTTATTATTATTATTAAAAATCTTCACATTAAAGGACAGAACTTTCGGTTGAAATATTTTTTCATTGAAAATTTCTTAAGTTAAACTATTTATTCTGTTCTAATAAATTTACAAAACAAGAAATTAAGCCAAATAAATTAAGTAAATATTTTTTAAAATAAATAAATAAACACAATAGAATAACATGTTTATACCATATATATGCTAGACAAAATTATGTTTTTATGCCTATATTTTACTAATAAGACTCATATGTACCTATACTTATTAAATTAATAATAATAATGATTATATAATTACATGATATGTGTAAGTATCACATAGAATTTTTATTGATCCTTTTTTATTTTATTCAAATAGACAAGTGTAAGAAAAATAATACGACGAATGGTATACTATCATAGTATACAATCTATTACTCTAAAAAATTTGAATAGTATATTTAGTGGATTATTATGTTCCTGAAATTATTATAATCATATACGATATTAATATGAATTGAAAAAATTAAAAAATGATTAATGTATAAAAACTTTATACATTATTGGTAAAAAATATTATCACTTAAATAAAGTTATTCATAAAAATAATTAATTTAAATAAATCATCTGTATAATTGTGCCGCTTTATTTATTTGATATTTTTTAATTATAAGAAGTTTTTATAAATTTGAAAAAGAAAATCCAGAATAAGAACCTTAATTCAGAAGTTAAATTTCATATCTATTTAGTTTTAATAATTAAGTATTCAGCATGAATAATTACATATTTTAACTACAAACGCATATGCATATACAGTTATAATATAGCATCAGTTTGTGCTTTATGAAAAAGAATTTAAATATTATTCTATGACCTTGATATTCATGATAATAAATAATTTGTAAAGCATACTCTTGAAGCACGCAATAAAAAAACTCAAGATCTTTTAAATATAAGAGACGAATTGCATTATTTTAAAATAAATATTTTCAAACATTTAATTTTCTTGAATAACGGTAATGAATAAAAATAATAAATATATATAAAATCAAATTTTAAATATATTTGTAGTCCTAAAAATTATAAACTGTTTAATGTAATGCTTGTAAGGCAATCAGTTTTGCTTAAATATTATATATTCAATATTACCGTCTCTATTAGACTTATATTAGATTTATAAATTCTAAATATAGAATTGCGAACCCTGACAAGGGGCTATTTTCCAACGGTGAATTAAGACTGTGCAGTAAAAGAAACCGAGATCACGTTTGAAATAATAAAAATGTATAGCAATACCGGTAAGATAAAGAAAAGTTCTTGATCGATACTGAAAGCGTTGGCTCAGTTTCGTTCCAACAGGACTCTGTCGATCTCGAGGACTCACCTCTGCGGACTGATCAGGATACTCAGGATGAGCGAAGGATGCGTTACTTCACCACGACAAAGTCGATAATAAACGGGTTCGGGCAAGCGTCAACCAATCTCTCGCCCCTCCCGATCTTTTGGAGATCGGATCAACAAATATCGTCGGTTCACGCGGCGCCGAGTCTCGGTCCGATCGAAGTAACCCTCACCGATCGAGAGAAGCGTTGCCTCGCCGTCCCCATAGACGACGTTCGTGATAAAAAGCCGAGACTTTTGAGATGTCGCAGCGCTGTTACCCTTCCAAAGTCAAAGTAAGTAAGCTTATTATCTAAATCAGCACTTTTTCACTACATCTTGAAAAAGTCTCCTTAACTCTTTAATTTTCTTAATTCAAAATATTCGTCCTAAGTCCATTTCCGTCATTTGCAACAGTTGCATTAATAAAATTTAGAGAAAATATTAACCTTTACTCAATGGTTATCTTAATAATATTTAATTAATTAAAAATAATTCATAGTAAATCAATAACGTGTGTTAGTGTGCTATGTGAATTATAAGAAGCATAAGCATTATTGAAATAAATAAAAGAAAAAAATATTCAATAATTATATTTGTATTGCAAAATGGCTACTTTCTGTAAAGTATTGTTTACAAATTGTATAATACAATACGTGGCCGATTAAAAAAATATAAATGGTTCAATTTTGTCTACATCGGATTATCATTGAGAGTTAAAGTATTCTAAGCTACATTCGCATTCAGCCAACAAAACTAAATAACTTTATTTAACGTATTTTGTTATTTATTTATAGATATTATTCTAATCATTCTTTTTATTGTTTTGTAAATGTTTTGTTCCATCAGCGTAATATTCGCAAGTAAAATGTATTTTTCAAAATACGAACAAAAATATCATCAAACATAAATAATTTACTGTTAATTAGTAATATTTACTAACTACATGAATTACGGGCCTGTAAGTATCATTATCCAGTATAATAATTATTTTTGTAATTTTTTCCAATACTGAGCTATAATTAAACGTTCGTTAAAGAATTGAAAAGGTTGCTTTTCCTTCGACGTCGTTAGTAATGATGGGGCGACGATTACCCGTATTCGGAGACATAGGGCTATTCAATTATTTATTTTTGGGCCTAGTATTATCTCTTTGTCGCGTGCACTTAACGACAAGGAAAAGGGATGATGTTCTCGGAAGTAGAAGTCAAGTCACCTTACGGAAGCGACAAAGATCAAAAATATCCAAATGACAATAATTGGCATAGATACAGAGTCAAACCTAAGACTGGAGCAGGGGCTCGCGTGATTCTATTAGAATTATTCTCAGAAACAATGTTTCTGCTTATTTTACAGTGATAGTGAGAAGCAGTTGTTAGGCAGGAATCAGTCGAGCTTGCAAGCAGGAATAAGAATACCGCAGATGACTTCGCCTGCGTCCGTCGGTCTGTTAGATAGCAGTTTCTTAAAGGTATGCGTAAATGAAAATTTTTCCTTCAACTTTTATTGTTTAAATACTTTATTTTTCATATTAAATGAAAAGTATTTTCATTTCGTGTCAGACATCACACTGACATGTGATTGACTTGAATTTACTTGAATTCAATTATAATTACAAATATTTATTTGAAATAACTATTTTCCCTTAAAAAACATAGTGTAGATGTATGCAATAATTATTTACCACTTAATTTCTCAACATTTACAGATGAGTACAAATCCTTTAATGCCGACTACGGATGTAACTGCAGACAAACATAATAATTTAGTAAGAGAATCTTATTGTCAAACACCCAAAGAAAAAGAATGTTGGCATTTATATCGGAGAATGTGCGACAAAGGAGTTTTTGTATCTTTCGATACAGTTTTGAGGTAAACATTAAAATTATTAATTTCTTTAAAATATTTATAAAGATCAAAGTTTTTAATTTAATTGACACTGATATAATGTATACTAATATGATGTTTTAACGTGTATGAAAACATACCGATTGGAACCATTTATAACACAATTTATGCATTATACTATTTTATTGTTATTATTATCATATATATTGTCTCGACATCAGCGTTACAATCGTGTTACATTTCTCGATAATTTAATAAGCTCTTTCGGTGTATTTAAATAATCTGCATTTAATCCATGTATTATATTTCAAAATAATTTTGTTATGGTTAGTATCCGTAGTTATTAAATGAAAAATTTAACACGACAATTTTTTGTAAATATAAATAAGATTCAATTTATAAATTACATCAATATTTCGAAATACATTTATTTTTCAGGGGCATGCTAACTCCGACGGAGTATCGATTGCGCCAAAAAGAAATGAGCCAAAACTGCTTACAGTCATGAAAATGTTTATACGTTTTTAACAACGATGAAGTGTTTTAAATTAAAATCAATAAATTAATGGCAATAAATAAGGAAAACTAAAAAGGATTTTAAAATGAAGAAAAAAGATCGTGAAAAAAAAAGATATTATGGATCAGAGTAGCGAAATGTATTGTACTATGATATTAAATAAAGCCTTTACCTTAAAATGTGCATAGAATTTACAGTTAATAATAATAATAATAAAAATCTCTATAACGTAATAAATTCATTTTCGTAATCGGTTTATAATTTTTTACATTCAGAGAAAGTAAAAGTTTCCGCACACATAGTAATTATTATCGTACATATTATAAAATTCAAATGTTAAAATCATTCAAAGAACTGTTGTTGCATTTTTTATTTTGAGAATTATTGAAAATGAATTTAATTGTAACAAAGAGCAAGGTAATTAAAAAATGAAAGAAATGTACTTTAACGTTTATTAAAAATAAAAAAAAAAAAAATATTTAACTTATTTAAATATTAAGTAGTCTGAGATTAAGAATTACGCGCGTATAATTGAAAGGTTTTTTTTTTTTTTTTTTTTTTTTTTTTTTTTTTAACATATTGCCATGATTAAATACGATTAAATTATAAAATTATTTATAATGCGACTGCAATAGATCGAGTGAGGCTGAAAGAAATTGAAATGCAGGCGTATAAGTTTGGAAAGCGCGCTAACAATAATGCCTCCGACTATCACTCCTCCCTCTTCATTTTTATCTAGTTCACGGTTTTAGGGCTACTGCTAGAGGGTATGCTCTAGTATACAATAAAGTACATCCTTGATTCGCCAGTTTCACTAATAATAATAAAAATAATAGAAATCCGCGCATTTACCGTCCAGGTTCGCTAAAACTTCCGAGGTGTGTAAAATGAGAAAATACGATTCGAAAATGTTCCTTGAGACTTGTCAGTGAGAACATAGGGTGATATGCACAATACACGGTAGCGTGAACTTTATGTGGGAGAAGGTCGATTGCTGTCATGACATGTAAACAACGATGTCTTCTGCGAGGAAACTCAACAGCAAAAGTAAAGCCGATTACAAGGCAAAGTTCGAGCACAAATTGTATTTGGTATGCAGGAAAATCTCCTCCATTTGTACTTCGTTGTCGTTCTCGTCATCCTCGTCGTCATTCACCTTGTCATTTAATATTGTTAATTATTTTATCTTTCTGAAAAGTTTAATTGCTTTTTTTTTGTTTTTGTTTTTGTATGTTTGTATGTTTGTATATTTGCATATTTGCATATTTGTATACTTAACGACTCCTGCCTCCAAATTTAAGATGTAAATGTGTATTATAATTTTTAATCATTAATTATAAATTTATAATAAAATCAGACTTTTACAAAAAATATAAATATATATGTAAGATAAATACTGTTAACATTATTATTTTATTTACTACAAAATTGATGCCTCTTAATTTGATGCAAAGAATTTGCACGAAAATTATAACATCTATCAGAAAATTGTTAATAATTAGATATTCATTTTTAGGCCAGAATGAGCCCATCTTCAGCCTATGATATTTCAGAATGTAATTTAGATAGTGTACCATCTGGTACATACATGTTATGCAATGTTTTCAGAAAAGATGCATTATTAATGCAATGCAATAAGATAAAATGTCTATCAGGTGGTGGTGCCTTAAAATGCCTATCGCTTATAACAGTTTTAGATGTACATTCCAATGAAATAAGTAATTTGCCACCAGAGATATCTCATCTTATATCACTTAAGGTATACTTATTTTTTAGCACTATAATAATTTATTATTTGAAAAGCACTCGAAATACTGTAATATTTTAAAATTATCTAAATAATAGATATCAATACTTCATAAATAAAATCCATATGTTTGGTTCTAAATGTTGTTGATTTTTCATTAGACCTTTAGGCAAATTAATTTATTATTGCAATCATGGTTTTTAATTAATTTTAGGAATTATATTTACAAGAAAATAATATACAAAAATTACCAAACGAAATAGTACAGTTAAAAAATTTATCTTTTCTGGATATATCTAAAAATAAACTCAAATGCTTACCAGAGATGATTGGAGATTTAAAGAATCTTAATTTTCTCAATTTAAGTCACAACAAAGCTGTACAAAAATTGCCAAAATCATTGGGATATGCACAATTAATAACCCAATTAGGAATAGAAGAATTAAAGTTGTCTTATCCTCCCAAAGATATACAGAATGGTGGAACGATTGTGATTATAGCCTTTTTAGCAAATGAATGTGGTATTAATTATTCTCCAGAAACTTGCATTCAATTATCTGAAACAACCATTAATTCCAAAAATGTTCAACTATTAACTCATAACAAAGATAATGATATTGAGGTAAAAAATAATAAATTATTTTAATTGTTATATGTATAATATTTGGAAAAAAAAGTTGAATGCTTAGCTGCACTATTATGAATTAAAATTTATAGAAAATATTACACAGAATCTATTTGCATGGCTTATTTTAATAGATAATTTACTTCTTTATTTATATTTTTTCTTACAGGCAACGCTATTGAAGTTAGACAAGATGAAGGCATGTGGAGAATATTTATTATTTTTTTTCATACATTAATCATTCATTTGTCATAAATCCATTATGATAAAAAGTTTTGAATACATAAATAATTACGCCATGTCAAAAATGATTATATGTAACAAATAAGTTTAAGAACATAATTATATTGTAAAACTGTAATAAATTAAATACATAAGGTAAAACTAGTATTGAAATTTATAGGAACAACGACAAAATACTATTCTAAAAGTAGAGAACAATATTAAGAAACAACAAAAAGAAGAGCTGGTAATGCAGAACAAATTTAAAAAAAATAAAAAAAAATTGTTAGATAAGTTAGTAGATCAAGAAATTCAATTGCAAAAAGAAATTGAAAAAGTACAGCATGAAAAAGATATTAATCGAAGCAAATTATTATCTTATATTTACAAAGGTACTTTACATTCAACCATTAAATGAAATTCATATTCTTAAAATTCAAATAGAAATATGCTTACTTTATTCATTTCAAATAAGGTAGTTTTTCGTAATTAACTGATAAAATAATATTAAATGTAGAAAAAATTGAAGTAAATAATTTTTAAATCAAATTTATTTTAGCCGAGAAAGAAGCAAATGATGTAATACAAGAATTTCTACATAGTAGTGAAAAAGAACGACAAACTTATGCTGAATTACTTGATTTAGAAAGAAAAGAGGAAAGGGCGTTACTATGTCAAAGTTATTCAGAACAATTTCTGCATCGTACAAAAGATACTGTTTGTATGTTTGAAATACATTTACAAACAAATATAGTATTAAATATAACAATAAATTTACTTAATTGTTATAGTATTTTAAAAATATTTAATTAAACATATTTTCAGATGCAATTAAACAATTATTGGAAGATAAACTATTTAAAGAGAAAAAATTTAAAGAATATGCTGCATACAAAGATTGCAATGCTCAATCGTTACTAAGTTTGTAAGAGCCATATTTAAAGATGAAAATAATTTCAATTTTATATTAAGTGCATTAATAAAAAAAAATTATTTCAGAGAAGTTAAAAATAGTGATCAACTTTTACAAGTATTGCAGAATCAAGAGAAAAATAGACAAGATCTAGTAATAAAAATAAAAGAAGATGAACATTTACAAAAAGCAGTAGTGACAGCTTTATTAGAATGCAGCGATACAAGATCTTGGAGTATAGTTCAGCAAGTAAATTTAGTACAGTCACAACTGGCAGCATTGACTAACATTGAATTGGAAAGGAAGAAATTACAAATTAATGAACATATTGTAAATTTCTATTTTAAATTTGGTTTTAAAAAAAACATTAACTTAGTTATTTTTAATAATTTTATTATATTCATTTTAATAGAATAATGTAGCTCAGGCAAGAGTTACTCTGAGTACTATATTAATAAATCTGTTAGAAGAACAAGAAAAACGAAAACAACAGCTTTTGGAAACAATGAATCAAATTGAAGAACAACGAAACATTTCGGTGAGTTGGTTTCATTTAATTTTAATTGCTACTTAATCAAAATAAAAGTTTAAACTGTATTTAGTTTACCAATTTATAAAAAATTTACCTTGATTTGAAAATATTTATTGGTTACAATGATTATAATAACCGATTTATTCGTTCATTAAAAAGTTTGGTAATAAATTATTTTATTTACAAATTTCTGTGACTCAATTAATCTTACTTAAAATGCTTTATTTATGTAGTGCAATATGTATAACGAAATTATAAAAACATTGAAAGAGATTGTATAAAATTATTTATATAATATGTACAAACGCGCAATTCTTTATAATTTGATATCCGCCTTAATAATAAAATTGTTAATAGTGTTAAATAAAAACAAAAGCCAAATATTTCGAAACAAAACAACGCACTATCGATTCAATATAATGATTAAATTTTAATTATTGTATAAAAAGCTGAAATTGTAGAATAAAAACAAAAAAGAATCATTTATTGTGCTTTACATTGGTTTTTTTTTTTTTTTTTTTTTTTTAAGAATTTTCTTAAATTATAATTGTAATTCTATACTAATTTTACAAAATATAATGTAATTGTAGATGGATCGTAAAAAGTAAATATAATGAATAAAATTTTTTAATTGTATATGGGTTTTTAAATTATTGATTTAAATGCGTGTATATTTATTAATAAGAAAGGTTACCTAAATATATGAATTAAGTAAATAAATTTAGTGTAATTACATTCGTATAATCGTTTAGACTAAAGCATTTACTAATTATTAATTTATTTTTTAGGCGTCATCGAAGGAGGATACCTCATTTTGGTTAATTCAGTACCAAAAATTAATAGATACTCGACCACAAGGGCTTTTAGAAAGCTTAGACTTAAATTTACTACGTAAAATAGCTATGGAAGGCGTTTTACACTGCTTGCCATTTTTATGGACAATAAAATCTATGCTTCCTGACCTAGATGATCAGAAATTAGAATCTGTACGTTTCACACACTACTATTATACTTGTACTGTTTTAATTACTAAACTTATAATAATTTTTTAAAAATAAAATAAATATGAAAAAAATGTATAAATATAAATTATATAATTTACTTTTTAGATGGGTATTAAAGATAAAAATGATAGAGTTGCAATATTGTTAGCATTAGATAATTATTTGTCGGAAAAAAAATTAAATTCCAATAAATATTGTTCTCCTTCTGCTCCATTAGACAATGAGACTTGTACTAGTCTCTCAGATTCACAATATGTAATTGAAGCGACTGCACCTATAGAATGTGTGGTTTGCATGGAAACCGATGTAAGATGTAGTAATTGGATATTATTTTATTCATATAACAACTTTTTAAACTAAATAGTTTTTACATACTACTAATATATTAATTACATTCACTAATTAAAAATTTCACATTATTTTTGACATAAATATTTATGCAAAATGCAATCACTTAATTAAATCAATATTAAGTTACAATTTATCTACTTATAATAACAAATAAACTTCATAATATTAAATTACATTATTATTAATTATAATTACAGTGCGAGATTATTTTCTTACCTTGTGGACATCTATGCTGTTGTGCAAATTGTGCAGCTAAGATTTTTATGGAATGTCCTATGTGTAGAACAATTATAAATCGAAAAATTTTCATCACAAGGAAATAAAATTGTTTAAATTAAACATATACTTATTATGTAAAAATAAATTTTAACTTATTAATTAATAATGCATTTTTTAAATACATTTAAATGTTTAATAAGCTTGTAGAAGTTTTCTCAATTTTATAAAAAATATAATTAATGTAATAAATAATAGACTTATCTATTGCTTAAAATAAATTATATTGTTCTTTAAATAATAAGTACAGTATTATTTATTTAGTATAAAAATAATTCGACTTAAAGCTATAAAATAAAATTAAAGAAATATGTATTTATATATTAAAATTTCATTCATCTGCAGGTACTTCAATAGAGTCATCTTCATCTTTCTTCTGTTGTTTTTTTTTTGTTGAAGCATCTTTCTTTTCTTTTTGATTCTTTTTAAAGTTCTCTAGTGCTTCTTGTAGAGGTACAATAAATTGGTCAAATTCTATATCTTCCATAGCTTGTATAACATCCTGACCACTGACCGTCTTTCGATTATTTTTTTTAGCAATTATATTGGAAGATGATGTTAAATATAAGATGAATATTGAAGCTGCTTTAGCCACTGCAGCTCTGGCTTCTTTAGCTACGGTAACACCATCAGGTAATGCTTCTCGAACAATTCTCGTTACAACGGCATTAGGTAAATTTAAATCTTCTAATTTTTCGGCCATCTAAAATAATACTTGGTAGAATTTAAATCATAAAGTCTATCATTACTAAAACTTATAGGTTATATTTTGCTACTCATACAATTGAAAGTAATACCTTTATTTCTACTTACATTTATTTTATTGTTCCTTTTTTAAACGAACGATTGTTACACCTGGCCTATAAATAATCTTATTTAATAAATTAACAATAATGATTTACAAAAACCGGTCGGTAGATCATTCTAAACACGTCGCTTCTATTCTTTCCCGTCAGCATTATTTTGGTGTTCAAAGTTGGAGGACACAAACTTAAGGGACCTTGGAAGGATAGTGGCGCGATTGCATTTTCAAATAGAACTATAGATTAAACGGAATATTTGTATTATCGACGGAGTTATACAAATTATTGCCAGAATACAAAATGTTATTGAATTTTTGAACGCGTGTTGAATAAAATTAAAATACGTATTTTTACAAGATTGGTAAAAAGATTGTACACAGTCAATATAAACAATATAATAAAATCTACTTGCGCGGTTCACTTGAATATTGTATAAATAAAACAAAATATGAATAATTATTAATTAGAATAATTTTAATTTAAAACATTAGATTTTATGAGGTTTACTAGAAAATAAAAATGTAACTTTTAACACAGGCGTTTAAAAGAAATCTTTATTAAGGGTTACTGAATACTAAACTTTAGTAACTGGTTACTAAAGTGCTTTTATTTCCTATAAACACAGATGTGATCGGATAATAAAAACAAAGTTGATGTTTTCTCATTAGCCTTCGAGTATCCCCGAGTACGTGCCCCGCGCCCTCGTACTCCATAATATTTCGTCACTGCACATATAAATTATTATAAACTGCATTTTCGAGTCGCTCACTTTTTGTTTGTTAGCTTTGACGTACGTAATCGATATTCAAATCTAGTTTGAATGGTCGCTTTATCCGAGGCGCCGCTGCCCGAAATCGATCTTTGCGTAGCCACTGCAATTATTGTCTCGCCAATGTTTATCGAATTCTTATTTTCTATTAAATTAATCTTAGGCATTTCTATTTCGCATCGAAAGATGAAATGATTGTCAACGACCGCAATAATCGAAATTCAAATAAATTACGGGTCGAGCTAATTTAATATAATTCATCAACTTCTTTTCAGGACATACCGTACCCTCTACACGTTTTATACATACACCTCATGCACGCATGCATAAAATACGTGTGCATGACTATCACCATACCTCTCTTGGATCTCGTTTTCTCTCAATTAATTGTTTTTCTGCCGTTAAGCGGAATCTCTCATCGAAAGGCACGGCTATTGAAATCCTCTTATATCTTATCCATAACAGAATCATCAATCATTTATTCGCAAGCAAAAATAAATTTGTTATCGTCAAATAACATTTTATTGCAAAGTTCTTATGCCGAAAGAATTTTTTACTGTTAAATTAATTTTAACAGTAAATGAATGGCATTTACCATATATACAAGGATAAATATATAATTCGGACAAATTATTGGAATTTGTTATTATGTTGCTGAATAATATTCTAACTTTATATATATATATATGTGTGTGTGTGTGTGTGTGTGTGTGTGTGTGTAATGAATATTGTTACATTAATTTTATAAAATCAATCATCCATTATATATAGTGCTTCACGATAGTTAATAATATACTCTATGCTTATAACTCCAATCAGACGAACTTTACCGTTTAAATTAATGTTTTCGTATTTCGCGCTATCGCCGTATCGACATCGTTACTTCCTACTTTTCGCCGAATGATGCATGATAAAAAGACATCTGTCTGTGATGGACGGGAGTTGATAGGGAGTTAGGGAAACTTACCAAGAGATAGAGCGGTACAAGAAAAAGGAGAACAGCGGCGCTTATCAGCTTGTGTCGTCTGCAATGTTTGACGCTTAAATATATAAGCTTAAATATATAGGCGCGCACGCATCGAAAGTTTTCACAGTGAAATCACTTGCATACGTGCAAGACATCGACCTCCGCATCGGAGAAAGCGTACTGGTCGTTCAAAAGATTATTTTACAGTTGCCATCAAAACCACAACTACTCTAGCGTATAAAATTCTTTGGAAAATGTCTAAGATCGAGGAGGCGAATGCCCATGTACGGCAAGCAGAAAAGAGGTGAGAATAATTCTTACGAGAATAATACGTTTGAGCTTTATTTATATAGATTTTTCATATACATTCATTTTGATATAGGACACCATTTATGAAAATATTTATTTTTTTAGTTTAAAAACAGGCCTGCTTAAGTGGAGACCGGACTTCGAAGTCGCTGCGGATGAATATACCCTTGCAGGTGGCTATTATTTATTTTATTATTTCGATAGTCATTAACGAAAATAGACTTATCCAGGCTTGTAAATATCTTATATCGCTCTTACTGTTCTAGCCACTTGTTTTCGAATTGCCAAAAACTATCCACAGTGTAAAGACTTTCTAATTAAGGGTGCAGATTGCTTTAAACAAAATAGATCGTATCCTTTAATATACGTCTTAAATTCATTTAAGAGATTCTTACAAAAGCTTGGCAAATTTAAAGCTTTTTCATTTAGTTTATTTTAAGCACATTTTTCATTGTAATTCATTGGATTGTTTTACAAAAGCTTGGAAAATTTAAAGCTTTAACATTTAGTTAATTAAGCGCATTTTTAACTGCAAAAATTGTTTCTTTATTATGTTTTTAAAGACTTTTAGTTATTACACACTAATTACAATTATTTCATTGACTGTAAAAATATTTATAATCAAATGTATTTTTCTTAAGACTTGATTTTATAATATAGATGGTTTCTTGCTGCAAAGTAGGTTTTATAAGCTTTTTCAGTTATTCTTTGAAATTTTCTGCTTATAAAAGTACTAAACAATTACATAAAAATTTTAGGAATCTTGAACAAGTTTTATTAATTTTAAAAGAAATGGGCCAATTGTCAGAAGTGCCTAAGTTAGCTCATAATGCATGCTCATTATATCAACAGCATGGCTCTCCAGAATCTGGTGCTAATGTTTTAGATAAAGGAGCAAAAATTATAGAATCTACGTTGCCAGAACAAGCTTTAGAATTATATCAGCGAGCTGCAGATGTGGTTATGGTATAGATTCAATTCACTTAAATCTACTAAGCCAAGAGAAAATATATAAAAATCTTTACAAATAATTTGCATTTTTATAAAGCATTTTTTTCGATTGTTCATTTAGCTTGTTTTTAAATATTCTTTTATTAATTATTCTCATTACCTTATTTTTATTTTGTATAAAAGTTTTACTTGGATATAATAAAAATTACCTTTACTATAAAAACCAAATATATTATCTAATATTTTTTAGGGAGAAGACAGTCCTAGACAAGCAGCTGAATATATGAGTAAAGTGGCAAGAATTTTGGTTAAATTGGGTAAATATGATCAAGCAGCTGATGCAGTTCGTCGAGAAATTGGAATGCACCAACAAATTGATCATCAACCATCTGTAGGCAGACTAGCGGTTGTATTAGTGTTAATACAATTAGCAAGATTTGATCAAGTTGCAGCTGAAAAAGCTTTTAAAGAGTGGGGAAATTATTGTGATGCATCAGAGGTTTAATTTATGAATATAAAATGTATTAAAAAATATATATATAAAGGTTAATAGTTATAAAAATATATTTTTGCCAAATAGGTACAAACACTGGAAATGTTACTACAAGCTTATGATAATGAAGATGCAGATGCTGCAAGATCAGCATTAAACAGTCCATTTATTAAACATATGGATATAGAATATGCAAAACTAGCTCGAGGTCTTCCATTACCACAACAAGAATATGCTGTACCCCCTGTAGGCGTACGAGCAAATGCAGCTCCTTCGTATATATCACCCAATGCTAATAAACTAACAGGTCAAACAACAGTTGAAGCTGAAGTGAATCAAGTAAGAACTGACTAATATTAATATAATTTTAAACCTAATTAAAATAATTGCACAAATAAAATAAATTACTATAAATTACAGTAAAATTTATTTATGGATAGTTTAATAGTAATGTTATATAATATAAATTTAATATCTTATGATATTTATTTAATAACAATATTTAAACATTAAAGAAACCAATTTTCAAAAGTTATTTCATCATAATACAATTACAATATTTTTTACAAATTTATGAAATAAAAAGGTAAAATAGTAACTAACTTAATAACAGATAAAGCAAACAAATATATTATAAAAATATAAGTCTACATTAACCTTTGTATAGAACTATATATAAAGTCGCATTACTAAAAACAGGTTATAAGACTAAAAGACGATATAAAGAATTATTTCATGATACAATTTTTCTAATATATACTACAGTAATTAATCTGTTTAAACTGATTTTTGTCAAAAGCATAACTTATTGATATCTGTAATATTAATACATTTTTAATTTCATAATTTATTTAATAAAAATATAAATTTAGATTTTATATCTTGCAATAAATTAATTATATCTAATAAATATAAATTTAACATAAATGTAGGGTTCAAGCATTACCATTTACTTTTAAAAATATATTTTATACTAGAATATAAAAAAAAAATATTTTTTTATTTTTGTAATAGAAAATTTAATTTTTATTTTAAAAATCTTATTTAGGATGAAATCAATACATCATTTGTTGAAAATGAAGAAATTAAAGAATCAAAATCAGAAATTAATTCATCATCACCTGTTTCAGAACTAAAAGATGAAGATGAAGACTATGAAGGTGGATTATGTTGATCTTATTAATTTATTGATAATTTGATTGTAGCTATAACACATTTAGATAAATCAAATTATAATATACTGTTTATTGTCTATATAGATCATGTATTGTGTTAATTTGTATAAAAAAATTTAAATTAATGATTAATAATTTATTAAAAAGTAATTCCCACATTGTACATTCATACATATATATATATATATATATATAATATTATGAAAGTTTTATACATCTAGAATCAGGTAAATTTAAAAAACTAATTTGTGAAATAATTTATTCAAGCAATTGTTAAATTTATTGATACAAAATAAAATATATTTGATTAAATGCATAATGCATACATAAAAGTATGCAAGGACTAATGGATGAAATATACTACAGTTAAAAATATTATACATATTTTAATATGTAAGTTATAAAGTAAAGTTAGTTAATTCTTAAATAATATTTAAACTCTACATTTAAGATTATTATAAATTATTTATAATTTTAAATTATGTTTTTATATATTTAAAAACATAATTTACATACATATCTTAGAGGTTATAATTGAATTTTAAATTAATATAAATATAAATATTTTACGTACTTGTTAATGTAGATTCACGTATTCTTATGACTCTAAATCTTTTCTATCTGAGATACTATAAAAACTATTTACACAATGATTGTTAATAATTAAATCTATTTAATTTCTAATAATCACTCGAAATATACATTTAAACATACTTTGCTCATTTGATACTAGAATCTTTCCCGCCTTCTAATAATTCAATGTTATGAAAACAGAAAATACTAGAGTGTGCAAACATATACGATAAATGTTTTATTTTCAACATTATTTTGTCACAGATAAATATAAAATAAATATAAAATTTTTTTGAAAACAAAAAATGATATGTCACTATTCGTGGATTTTAAACTATATTAATATAAATAGTAATTGATGATTAATTTAACAAAAACATAAATTAATTATATACAAATATGACCTTAAAATCAACAAATAAACAAATATTTATACAATCACGAGATTGTATTTCACTAGAGAATTATTTATGAATCTGCGAAATATTGAATAAAATTTCTTGTAATTAATATTACTATGTATCAGGTGTATAATCATGATAAATTAAAATTTGTAAGATATCGAAGCTTAATTTGTATTAATAATTTAATTGAATTCTATTAAAAATGTTATTGAAATTTATAGAAACGTGTTAATTACTGAACTATTGCTTAAAAAACATATCTAACAATAATAATAATTAATTTTATTAACTATATGACTTTAAGTAGTAAAACGATCACTATATAATTAACTAAGGAAAATTAATGGATTTAAATAATATTAATATTCGATCGGTATTATAATTTGTTCATATGCAGTATCGACTGAAGCATATTCATTGTCGTATTAAAACTTAAAAATTATAGTTATTAGATTCGAATGAGATAAGCTTGGCGCTGTAATCAGATAAGAACTAAACCAATGAGGATATATCCTCGTGATGACGTCAACATATTGTCGTCTTAAGTATACATTTCGGTAGTGGAAGATTGAAATAACAGAGTTTTAATTCCTTTATAAACTACAAATTATGCAAATACTGTTAGTATGAAAACATAATCGCATATTTGAACCCATAAAAATTGACGAGAGAATTCGCTCGTGACCGTAAGAAGGTCAAATGCTAAAATAGTCGCGTAATTGAACTAGTAATTTTTATACGTGCTGTCATTATTTATCAGGGTCCATTCATTATTTCCAACAGGATACGTAATTTAATATCGATCTCGTATTGAGTACAGGATGCTCCATTGAAGTTTTACTGTTTCTCAACTTGTCACTATAGTCAAACTTGTATAGACGAGAATCGAATTAAAGGTCAGAAAGACAAAGTCGTCTTTCGCGTGCTTCGCTTATATTTGCGCGTAGTTCATATACTCAATCCGGACAAGTGTGACTCATTATACGATACTTTTTGTATTTTCAATATATTTTGCAACTCATACAATTAATAAACAAAAAAGCTAAGAACTGAGCTATTTTATTTTGGCTAGAATTCTTAAATATTCCAAATAAAGAGTCTAATTTATTTTATACTTTCTTATTCAATCAATCAATTTAAGGTTCTCATTAGAGAATATCTTTTTAATTAAATATTGTAAAAATGGATGCTGGGTTTTCTTCTTATCACAATGGTGGTCCTATAAGGGAGCAGGACTTTAGTAGACTAGCTCAAACAGTCGGTACATCGATATTAAAGATATCACAAAATGGTATGTACTTATATTATTCAATATATATGTTTTTATATTAGAGTTTTTATCACTTTTTAATTGTAGTATCTTCTATACAAAAAATGGTTAATCAACTTGGAAGTTCAACAGATTCACAAGAACTTCAAAATCAACTGTAAGAAAATTTTTAAATTAATATAATTATATTAATATAAATATAAGTACAAAGTTTTAGAGCAGCATGTTCATATTAATAAATTTTTTTTTCTTATAATACTAGACATCAAATACAACATTATACCCAACAACTTGCAAAAGATACTAGTGGTCATGTAAAGGAACTTTCAATTTTGGCAAATAATTCAGGATCTACCAGTCCAAGTGAACATCGACAATATAAAATGCAAAAAGAAAGACTTCAAGATGAATTTATGACAGCACTCCATAATTTTCAAGTACATATAACATTCTATACATATTTAAATAAATATATTATCAAATCATTTAATTTATTGTTATTGTAATTTATAATTTGTACTTATAGTACATTGAGATTAAAATATTTTAAGGATACAAACGTAATAATACAATTTATTTTAAAGTACAAATAAATATTATTATTAAATAAAATAATTTAAATATATATAAAATTATAGTTCAAGTATAATTTAATTTATAAAAAAAGAAATATAGAAATTAAGAGTTTATATATATATATATATTTGTTTTATTAGACAGTACAAAGGTTGGCTGCAGGAAAAGAAAAAGAAATAATTGAAAAAAGAAAGGCAGACGTAGGTATAGGAGTTTTTGGTGAAAAAAAGCAAGAAACATTAATTGAGTTACAAGATAATAGAAGCCAAAAGCAAATTTTCCAACAACAACAACAAGAAGAGATGAATTTAAGAATGTTAGAAGAACAAGAAGCTAATATTCGTCAACTTGAAGTATGTATTATTTTATAAATATTGAATTAATAAATTATCTTATATATGAATCTCGCTAATGTGCACATCTACTATATAAAAATAACTCTTCAACCAGTAATTTTATGATTCATTTTTTTTTCAGAGTGATATAAGTAATGTGAATAAAATATTTAAAGAACTTGGTGCGATTGTACATGAGCAAGGGGAAGTTGTAGATTCGATAGAAGCTTCAGTTGAAAGAACAGAAGTATTTGTTAGTGAAGGAACGACCCAGCTTAGGCAAGCAGCTAGTTACAAAAACAAATTACGTAAAAAGAAATGCATTTTAATAGTTATTGCTGCAATTATTGTTTCTATTCTAATTGGGATTATTGCTTGGAAAAGTTCCTCTTAGAATTCGTAAGTAACTTATAACTGAAATGAGCATTTTGCATCAGGATTGAAAAGTCTAAATTGGAAATAAATCGTGATTGCTTTAATAGTTGGCTAACAGGTACAGGATAAAAACCTATATATATATATAGGAGCGAGAGCGAAACAAATATATATGTTTGTATATATGCATGTATACAAAACGAAATAGAAGCCAGGATTGTTAGTATAAAATCTAATGAGTGCTTTTATTGTTAAAAAATTCGTGATAATGTTTATGTGCAAGATCCATCTCTAGTTAATTAATGATAAGCAATTAAATTGACTGCCTAGTGTCCATTTGTATAATATATTTCACCATAAATCAAGATAAATATTGATTGTTTATTTAATGTAATTTATAGAAATAAGTCATTTCACAAAAAGTCTATTTTTTCAAAAATATTTTTATTTTTTAATATTTTTAATTTATATTATTGTTACAACAGATATAAATTAAAAATTTACTTCTTTCTATTTATATGACTACCCAAAAATTTATTTATGAATACCTACAGTTCGATTATTTGTAAATTAAGCAATATTAATTTATTATTGGGTTCAAGAAGGCTTGAATCTTATAATTAATATTTCACTTATTGTTGTTAATTTTGAATATTATAGAATATTTATTTATAAACCCTATATATTTAAGATATAGTCTAATACAAGTTCAGGCAAGTTTTTAAGCTTTACTAATATTTTCAGAACATTTTCAGATAAGATATTTAAGAAATATGTTAGAGTATTCATTGGAAGGAAACCTTAAATCTTAAACTGATATTAAAATTCAAATTTTTAATATCAACATATTTTTTCATTTATATATTTTTTAGATATTTACTCTACTAAAGTACAAAAATATTTGACTGCAAGGTCAAATCTAAGTATTATAATAAACAGTGTTACTGTTATATGTTATTTAAGATATTATTTAAGAGGTTGCCATTTTATAAATTGAAGCAGCCTTTTATGAATTAATGTCACATTCCAATATCCTCTTAAAGTATCATATTGTTTCAAATAAAATAATAAATAGGCAAATTTATAGATTGGTTTCAATTTTACCTTCTGCTTTTTACAAACTCAAATGATTTTAATTGAATTTACACTATTTATACATTAATATTTATAATATTATGGATTTAATTTGTTTATCCTTACCTCTTTTAGCATATCTATAAGTATTAAAAAAAAATTACATTTATTTGGATTCAGTATGTGTAATATTGTGAAACAAAATATGTAATAATTCCGAAGTAATTTTGACTTATTATTTACTTTGTGCATCTTATGTATTATATATATATATATATATATATATATAAATGATTGATATAATGCCTCTGAGAAAGTTACCAAGATGGCTAATAATATAAGAATATATAAGAAGATATTAAAAAATATAAGATGCTAATTTTAAACAATGATTTATTTATTGGCTTTTTAAATAAACGGAACTTGTGAAATATTTATTCTAAATATTTTGTCTTTATTAAATGTTGAATTATTTAAAAATATATAATTAAAAAATTCATTAAATATTAAATTCAATTTCTTTATCTTTCAAACGTATTAAGGGTTTTATTTTGAATAAAACAAAATTCTTGTATTATCTAATAAATGAATATTATAATTATTTACAAAGTAAATATATATAAACTGTATATTACTTTTTTAAATATTTTTTTTATCTGAAGATGTTCTGTTGAAATTTTATTATAAAACTATTATAATAAACTAATTTATGTTTTCTTATTTTTATTTATATTTTTTTTTTAAAATGTACACCCAAATTTAAAAATTACATGACTATAAGCAACATGTACATGTAATAATGTAAATGTATTACAATTATGTAAGTGCAATAGTGTAACAGTTTCATGGATCAAAGCATAATCATGTATTCATTACATTAACTATTCCGAAAATATTTTAAATAATTTATTAAAAATTTTATAATTTATTCTTTAAACAGTGTTATTATTATTCGGTTATTATTATTACTTTTATTATTATTGTTCTTGTAGTTATTGTTATTACATAATATTAGAAAATAAAAATATTTAAATTAACTTTAAAAACATATTAATACTGTCAATAATTATATTAGATATTTATATGTTGTTTTCATTTATTAAAACTCTTGAAGCTATTTTCTAAAAAAGTATAAATCTCAATTCTGTATTGCATAGTTGAAAATCAATTTAATATAATGTATGTTGAGATTTGTATTTTAAATATAATCTAATCGTATTAAATACGATATCTACTTCTTTAAAATTTCTAACAAATAAAAAAAATTAATTTTTTTCAATAAGTATATTCGTAAATTATTCTTTAAGAATAAATTTTTAATACTATATTTTTACTGTATTATAATGTATTTTAATGTATTATAACAAACTTATATAATTGAACGGAAAGAAAATTAAATTGGTTTAATAGTCTGAATAAATAATATTTGACATTTTGAAAGTATAATAAATAACTTATTATTCATAATTTGAATATTCAAAATTTTAATATTATTTGTAAATTTAAAATAGGCATACATTTCTCCGCGGATTTGTTGCAATTTTAATCATTTATATATTTATGTATAATATTTATAAATAAATAATATAGTATAATATAATAAATAATAATAGCATAAATAATAAAATAATCTAATGTTAGCAGTGTCGAGCGATGAATAAATAAATCTATAATCTTATTATAAATAGTAATATTTGGTTTTCCAAAATATTAACGTATAGCTAACGTAATTTTTTTATATAATTTAATAATTATTCATATAATACTTATTTTAATGCTTATATTCTTAATGATACCACAATTATTGTTATTACAATTATTTATGAATATGCTACTTATAAAGTCATCGGATATACATAAACATTATTTATGGTTCATTTCTATTCAATTCAATATTCAGTTCAATTTAAAATATTTTATTTATAAAGTACAATCTCTTAAATTTTGGAATTACCCACATTTTTATAACGCAATAATTATCTTTAACATGTATAACTGGTAATATCACGTGTTCTCGACACAGAATCAACGATCTGATTTATGCGAAGGTCGCAAGAAATCATGGTAATCATCGACTACTTCGTAATAAGAATTTCAAAATCTCGTTCAATTACCGATAAAAAAAATCATATCCTAATTAATCGTATCTTCTAATTGAAACTACAATAAACGACAATAGAGCTGGAACAGTTAACTGGATTCGATAAACTCCTGAATCTCAGGGGATGGCAACAATTTTGAAAAAATAAGAATCTTATGTTGACCGACAGTATTGTTATTTATTAAAATATCTTTTTGAGAAGTAAATTCGTTTCTTGTTAAATATTTTAGAATGCACGAGCAGGATTAAATAAAAAAAAAAAATCATTTGTGACTCGTTTTTATCTCCTTTTGTCTACCAATTGTGATAACGAAATATTTTTATCCGACGTTTAAGTAAAGGCTTTAAAGTTAATGGAAAACGAATTGACGAATTATCTGATCGTTTCTCTAGATGTCAAGCAAAATCCCTACAATATCCTACTTGTTAATTGGTTTTCTAATAGCCAGGTTGGCCAATATCACGGCACAGAATACTGGCAAGAACGTCTTGTCTATATTGTAGACAATTATGTGTTATATTTTATTGGCTTGATCGCGTTCGCACCATCGATATCTTTTCTTTTACTTAGATACATTCCTTAGACTTAACATTATATATATAAATGTCAAGTCGTCATAAATTATTGTTGTCCTTCGGTAAATGGAGTGTATTAACATGATGAACGTTTAAAACGGCTTAAACTAGGGAATAATCGTGTTGACGAAAAATCTGTCAAACGACAACATTAAATAATGTGGAAATTATTAATTGCAAATGTACTTCTATTGTATTTCATACAATGCAAGGTGAGTCCTTATTGTCTTCAACTTCGAACACAACAACTTTAATATAAAGTAGTTTTATTGCATTTGCTTTAACATTCAATACTTATTTCTCTTATTTACATACTTTTACATTGTTGATCATAAGTACTATTTTATCGCCCCTATCGCTTTTAGGCCCAATCATATGAAGATAAAAGATGTAAATGCATTTGTCCAAGTATTGCTTCAGTACTGAATACCACCTCAGGTGATAAAAACGTTTTAAATTTTATTACCAATGTTCCTGCTACCAAATGGTAAGAATTTAATTAAGTTCTCATACATTAGATAGAAAAATTTCTTTAAAAATGTTAAATGAAATTACTTTTTTATAATTCAGTAATTGTGAAGGAGTGGTCTTACCAAAAATTGGAGATCAAATTAAAGAAAAGGAACAAATATTTTGTCCTCGCTGCGATTGTAAATATGAAAATAGAAATACCACAATTATTAAAGTAAGAAATTGCTACTAATATGTATTTTTTTTACTATGAAAACATGTAACAAATACATATGCAAATATATATGCAAATTCAAATGTTTCTTTTTAATTACAGATTGTAGTTATAATTGTTATATGGGTCATATCTTTATTAGTTATTTATATGTTATTTTTAATATGTTTGGAGCCGTTACTAAATAAACGATTGCATAAAGCCGCTGGTGGTGTTGGCTATCAAGAACATAATAATGAAGAAGTATGTAATATAATTTCTGTATCACTGAATTTTTAATTGGCCAATGATTTTTTTTCACATATTCATAAACGAAATTATTTCAACTTTTTTTTTTTTTTATTATGTAATTTATTTTTTGTAAAAAATATTTGATATTTATCCTATAGATGTGATTTTAATTCATATTAAAAACCAATTTTTGACAATTTAGAAACTTATCGTATTTTTTCTTAATTGTACATTCTTATATAGATCCTTATTTTTTATTAATATTTATAAAATATTAACGTTTCCTTATTTATAATTTGTTCCAAACAATTTACTTAAACTTCTAAATACATACAACTATCATTCAATTCTTATTTGAAATACATAATATACTATGTATCTAAATATTTGTTTTTTTTTAATTTTGCTAAATATAAATTTTCTAAAAATATATTCTTATATTATTCTCATAGTAAAATATAAATATGTTTAATTATTTTATTTTTTATGATTTAAATCTACAAAATACTACATTTAATACATATAAGAAAAAGTGAATACTTGAAAATTACTAGGTTACAAAAATGTTAAGCATTATGTAATTATAGGATGATACATCTGTTGCACCTGGAATGTCGCATGCAATGGGTGTTAGAGGAAACGTATTGAATAGAGTCGGTCATCAACAAGACAAATGGAAACGGCAAGTTCGAGAACAAAGACGTAATATTTATGATCGTCACACCATGCTAAATTAAAATATGATCGGAATTCTCATTCACATTACGTTTATAAATCTTTTGCATTCTTTTGAATAATTTATTATTTATAAATTGAAATCTTTTAGTTAAGTAAATTTACAAAAATGTTTAAGCCAAAATTATTTGAGTTAATAATTGTAAATATTTACTATTTTTTTAAATGCACATGGTATTAACAAATGTATGTAGATACCTATAAGTATCAATACGTTGAAGTATATACTTTAGAAGTAATCACTCACTTAAATGATAATATTCCTTTAAATAAAACATTTTGAGTACTAGATTTTTTTTATTTTAAATGCCTAAATTGTTATTGATTTAATCAAATCTTTAACTTCGTCATATAAAACTAGTACAAGGGCACCACCAGTTCCACGTAAAATGTTTGAGAAGGCCCCTTTAAAGAAAGCAGTAAAACCTTCTGTTTTAGCAATGGTAATCCAACAGTTAAAAGTACTTGAATACATTCTTTCATTTTTTGGTAAACCAGACTGCATCATCATTCTTCTACGTACTGTATCAAATGGGTATGACATTATACCTGATCCTGTGGTTACAATCTGAAAGAAATATTTATTTTCTTTACATTTCCAAACTTTGATATCATGTAGTGTAAAGATTTATACCTGAGCAATACAAAAATTAACAAGAAAGGATGACGTTTTGGGATTAGATATGTACGTTGCTCTTATTGTGTCATAAAAACCAAAGTAACTTGCTCTGTATATAATAATTCCTTGAACACTAACAACAAATCCTCTATACCATCCAATCAAACCGTCACTTTTTAAAACTTTTTTTAGACAATCTGTCAGGCCCATAAATTCTCTTTTGTCTCCCTTACCAATATCTGCAGCTAATCTAAATATATAATAAATGATTAATACGATAAAATAGAGAAAACCTTTTTAAAATATAAAAATCTTATTCTTAGACAAAAGACCAAATCCTTTGATAGATATAAAGCTCCAGTGGCTGCATATTCAATAACATGAAAATAATATAGCATTAATATAATATTAAAATAATATAAAAACCTTGTTCTAGCAAAGTCAAGGGGATACACAAATAACAGTGAGCTTGCCCCTGCTGCACCCCCCGAAGCCAAATTACCAGCAAATTGTTTCCAAAATGCATCTTTTGGAACACCTCCTAAAAATAATGTCTTGAATTTATCTTTAAATGCAAAGTTTAACGCCTGCGTGGGAAAGTATCTAATGACATTGGCAAGATTTCCTCTCCAAAGACTTAATAAACCAGTTTCTTTAGGTACGCGAACAAGCACATCGATAATTCCTGGAATACAAAAATGGCCATGCTGCATAAAAAATTTATTGTATAGTGTTCCGTATTATAATTCATAAAAATTACTTTTTTAGGGAAAAAAATCGTTAAATGAATTCGATATTAAAAGATTAGTAACAAATTACTGTACCTTTGTACTGTTGGTCTGCCTTTATGTGCTTCGAAGTATGTTGCACTTGAAGCAATAACTTAACACGTTCTATGGGGGCAACTATGGTCTTAGCTATCCCAGCGGATATTCCGCCTGCGAGGAAATCAATTAAAAATGACTTATCGGACATCTCACTAAATATACGACCCGTAAGAGCATAATTTGTCAATAATCACATTGAAATTAAATTATTTTTTTATTAAACCTTCTAATTACAAGATTCAGTTACAAGATATGCGCGAGCATTAACGATATTCCTATCGTTTCATCATTTTTTTTATTGTTTCAGTTGTCGATTTCCGTTATTAACGAACTTCAAGCGATCTTTTTTTTTTTCACTAAATATTTTCGCCTACTTCACGCTATTAATATTCACGCTAAATCAACTTTCTTTTTTTTCTTCTTTTAATTAGCTTCTGTAGCTTCTGGAAGAAATAAGTTTTCTCTTTTTTATTAAAAAACATATGTAGATTCTTTAAATCCTTTACTTTCTACCTTAATCTTCTATTATATTTTTTTATAGCGTAAGACTAAACTCTGATTTTATAAGTTGACATTATAAAGCTTATTTTATCTAGATTTAAGTTCTAGACTTTCTTATGCATAATTCGCCATTTCTACATTTAATTGTATAATTAAAAAAAAAAATTAAAAAAAAATAATAATAATACTGTATTTTCTCAATTGTAGATACAAAATATTTAAGAAACCTGTACTTATTTTTTTTTGTTTATTTATTAGACATGGATCTCTTAATATTAACATCAATGATACATCGCCAGCAATGGCGCTCACGTAGTTTTATTCACTAAACGATTAAATAATAATAATATATGTTTTAAAAACTCCTCACTTAAAAGTAACATTAAAAAATACATTAAAAACTAATTTAAATATTTTGAAAGAAACTTTTTAATTAAAAAGTTTTTCTATTATTATTTTTTTTCAAATTGTTTATATATTTACGTTTTTCGTTTTCAACAGAAAACGTTTTAAATGTTTCATTTTTATTTATTGAACAAATATTTCATTATGTTCAAAGGAACATTTGAAATAAATACTTTGAAATAAACAAGTATATTAAATGATTTTTATTAACACTGTTTTAAAGGCTCATGGTATTAAATATTCATGTTGGTACAGAAAATTCTAATGAAATTTTTTGTAAATATTTTACACAAAATAGATGAGTAATATATGCCTACATTTTATAATTAATATACATAAAAAATTATATTTTAAAGTGCATGGAAGTTATACTTAAGAAAATTATATATAGCTTTTCCATAATTAAAATTACCCTTTTCCAATTAGTATTTGTAACTTCCAATGGTAATTGTAGTGATTTGAAGATTTATATAGAATATTTTGTCCCTGAATATTACCTTCTTTCTTTAGTTTCAAATGCCTAATACGAAAATATTAAAAACGCAAAAATTACACAAAGTTAAAAAAAACTTTCAATATTTCTTCTATTTATGTACACACTCATTGACACTTTAATAATTAATTATAGTACTCGAACAAATATGTCTTTTTATTCTATATTTTTATTTTTATTCTAAATAATTCTATATTCAATAATTGTTTGATACTCTGTGAAAATACAATATGTAATACAAAATGATCGTTATTTTACGAAACGCTCGGTACATTTATATTTTAAAAGTGAGAACTTGAAAAAATATGGCAGTGAAAAAACTGTAATTGTAATAAATAATAACATATATAATTCAAAAATTTCATGTTAGGCTATTACATAAAACTATAAGAAAAAATTTCAATTTAATAGTTAACATATATATATATATATATATATATATACATTTTTTATATATTTCATAAAGCGTATTTTTTTTTTTAATTTAAGAAATTGAAGATTAAAGTCAATTGTTTTGTAAAAAAGAATGTATTTATTATGGAATTTATTAAAAATAAATAAATAAAATCTTATATTTGCAACAGTGTATACTATTAAATATTGATAAAAAATTAAGAATAAGAATAAAAATTTAATTAATATATTTTAATGATTTAGAAAAAATTTGGTATTAATTAAATTTTTATAAATTAGTCTAAAATACAGGGTTTGTAAGAAACATCCCTTGGCTTGACAAATGTTTTTTGGCACTGCTTCTTTACGCTGCATTTATAGACTGAAAAGAAATAAAAAGCGTTTACATAATCTAAGACTAGCGAATATACTGCAGACTTATTTATAAGCTTTTGGATGACTAGGTTCACAAAATCAGTGACTTCGTACACATACTTTTGCAACATCTACACCGGTCATATTCTTCACAAGATCTGGAACGCGAGTTACAATATTTAAAACCTCTTCTGTTAATTTTTCCGCTCCAATAGTTCCATTGCCACTTGATACCATTGTTATTTTCTTTGCTTGGGATAGTGGTGCTGCCACTTCAGCAGCAACCTATCAAGTACATTATATTTAATAAATAAGTTTAATGAATATTTTTTGTTTTCCTAATATTTTCCTAATATTTGAATAATTCAAAGTTTAGTTCAACACTAATCATTATCCATAGAATTTTTTATATTCAAAATTTTTTAGATAAATACTAATATTGATAAAGATTGATAGAGATTTTATAGTTAAATATTTAAGGCAAAAATTTTTATTTTAATTAAATTAACTAATCTTGAATATTATTTTTTATTATAATTTAAATAAAGTATCTGAGTATATACATAATATTTGTTTTTGAAGCTTGGATCTAGATTTCCAATGAGAAAATTATACTTTTATATAATTACTTTTAAGTGTAAAATAATTTCCATTACCTTAGGAAGGGTTTCAAGCATCATGTCAATCATGGCTGTGTTCTTATATTCACTCCAAGCCGCAGCTTTCTTAGCCATTTGTTCTGCTTCTGCTTTTGCTTTAGCTTCTATTGCATACGCTTCAGCGTCTCCACGAATTTTGATTGCAGCTGCCTCAGCCTCAGCCTCCATAACAGTTTTTAATTTATTAGCTTCAGCCATTTTTTCCAGTCTTTATTAAGTAAACAGTTCATATAAATAATCAGCTCCGTGCAATTATACAAAATATCAAGGATCAAAAGATACAAAGCTTATTGAACCTGTATTTTTCAGCATTAGCAGGACGTCGAACGGTGGCTTCTAATTCTTTTTCTCGCCGCATCATTTCTTGTTCCTGAACAGCAATTTCTTGACCACGTTCAACAACTTTTACTTGCATTTGTTCCTCCATGATTCGTTGTTTAGTTTTTGCTGCTTGTAGTTCAAAGGCCATTTCAGCTTCAGCTTTCTGTTAATAAAAACAGATGTATTTAGTTTAAATAATTACTGACTTTAGAACCATTAAATTCAAATAACTGATTCTCAGGTTTGAGCGAAACTAATATTTTAGGGCGTCACAAAAAAATGAATACTTATTTTTAATTAATAATTGTAATTGATAGAGCACAGATTTCTATAAAAATTAATTCTTACAGGCAAATATCTACATGAAAATAGAGTATTGTTATGTACCTTTGTTTGTACTTCCACATCGTAGGCAGCCTTTTTAAGTTCAAAATCTCGTTGAGCTTTGGCAATCTCTGTATCGTTGAGAAAGCGAGAAGCCATTCTTTGCTCCTCTGCAATAGCCTCTCGAATTTGAGCATCTCTGCGAGCCTCTGCTTCACCAATTCTGGCATCTCTTTTAACTTCAGCTGTTCTTGCCATACCCAAAGCTTTAAGGTACCCCTTAAACGCAAACGAGTCGCTTTAAAGCGAATGGACAAAACAAGGAATCGGTGATATTGTAAATAAAAGCTATGATAGAATGATTTTACAGTATTATTTTCAAGATTTGATGTACGACGGTAATTGAAACAATAGGCGACTACTACACAACAAATACCAATGTGCATAGAACGATTATCAATGTGGGAGTATATCAATATCATAAATATTTTCTGAGAATATAAAGGTAATTATAGTTTGTTATACGAACAAAAAAATTAATAAAATATTTATGTTATAACTTAAATTTTTTAATATACATTATGAACAAAATTCAAAAACACCATTTCTATATAAGCATTAATAAAACTAAACGACTTTTACATCCTCTTTAACTTCTATGTATATATATACATATATATATATAAATGCTATATATATAGTAATTCTAATGCAAACAAAGTTTTGATTTTTAGCTAGCATAAAAATAATAAAATTATGTTTGCTCAGAGCCCCACAAATGCTACTCTAGTTCCAAATCTAATACTCTACTAATATAACAGTTTCATAATACACAATTACTAAAGAAAAACAAAAAGTTAACATACCTTTGCCCCCTGCAAGTAGTAAAACAAAAATATATTATATATTTTTAATTGTGAATGAAAATCAAGTAATAAATGCATAACTAATCTTATAAAATAATATGAGCTTTAAGCTGTTTATTGATTCATACTCAAAGGGGGACTTATTATCTTTTAAAGCTGTTTGCAGAATTTCTACTTAGCAATATTTATAAAAAAGGGTCTTAAATAATTCAATGTTTGATTATATAATAATAATCAAATAAAAAACTTACTTCTTCATCTCTAATGTCCTTTAATGTATATGAGACTACAGTTATTCCCATATTAACAAGATCACTGCTGGCAACTTCAAAAACCTCTTTACTAAATTTTTTACGATCTTTGTAAATTTCCTATAAAATATAATATATTTATTTCATTATGTAGAAATATAATAATTAAAAAAAAATTAAACTTCTAGTTAAAATCTTTCAACTGTCTAATGCAATTATAATTTACTTAATATAAATTTTTAAATGAATTGAATTTGTAAATTTAGTTATTTATACACTACCTCAACGGTCATACTACCCATTATTGCTCTTTGATGGCCTTCCAATGTAACAAGAGCAATATTGTGTATTTCTTCTTCCGATTTACCTAAAAACTGTTCACAAGCTGTAGACAGCATTTCCTCATTTTGTCCTTGTATTTTGACCTATAAATTATTTTAATAACATTGTAATTAAATTTAATTGAGTATTTTCTTTTTAATTTTTATATTGGCATATCAATATTATTTACCTGAGCAATACCTGTAACTGATATTGGCACACCTTGGGAAGTGTACACTGTTGGACTTTCAACCTGTAGAGTCATGGTATTGAGAGAAATCCTGTAAGATATAAATATATTTGTATTATTTTTTACTCACTTAGACAATAATAATTAAAATATATAGTTTGCATGTTATTATCTAAATAAATATATTGAAATTAACTATTTTTTCAATATTGAAGCAAAATTAATTATATTACCAAAATACTTATAAAATATTAACACAATATTATAATCAAAATTCAATTTTATTACCTTCTATATAAAAAAATTATGTTATGTTATTAAAATAAATTCTTTTTTGATAATTACTTTTGAACTTGCTGCACAATTGGCCAAACAAAAACTCTGCCTCCTGGAACTAATAGTGGTTTGCTGTAACAACATCCTTTAAAAAAAAGTATTTGTTATTTTAATAAAAGTCTTATCTCCATATAACATAAATACTATTTTAAATGCTACAACTAAATTTTAAATCTATTAAAAATTTATATATTTTTTAAAAATTGATAATATATTTAATGATTTTTTGTCATTTAAATAATTTATTTATTAAGATAAATATTATGATCAAATGAAATTTAACAATGAAAAATATTATTCGTTTTACTAAAAATTATACAACACATTTATTAGTATAACGTAATATTTGGGCATAATTCCTTTAAAATGTTATTATTAACACAGTAATATTAAAATTTCAATTACTAATATGTAAAGCAGGAAAATAAGTTAAAACAATCATTTCTATCAGATGTGACTTGTACAACAAGTGATTCGAGATTAAATAAATCAACTCTATATATTTTTGGCGATATCTCAATAATTAATAAGTGAAATGTTAAAAATGTAAGTACCATTATAACATAAAATAGTCCATTATAATATTTGTATATCTCACGGCCATAGAAAATGTGATTGTTCAATGAACATTTTATATGAACATATTTATACGATGACATGGGCGAGATGTCACCCTTCTGTCCCTGTTAGGGGTAGAAAATAATTGAAAGGGTTTATTTTACCTGATACAACGAGGGCCTCGTTAGGACCACAGGTAACGAAGCCGCAAGTGTTCATGTCACCTGTAAGAGAACAATAAATAATAACGTACGTCGGCCCGTCTAAATTCACTTGCACGTATTATCTAGTTAAATGACGCCCGACGGGAATCGAGAACTGCACGGAATTAACAGGAAAGGACGCCGAGGCGCTTTTCTCTATTGCCAATGAGCCGATCTATACATGTTTCATTGCCTATATATGTTTCCGAGGGCCGTGAGTCGAGTGTGCGCACGTTTTGTAGGGCCGCTGCGCGTATAGACGGAGGCACGAACGCAACTATTACTTGCACCTAAATTTCGATAAAAACATATTAATAATAAATAATTATTGTAATGGCTATTAACTTTTGATTTTATATGCCGAAATGTGAGAGAAATATCTTTTGTCTGAAATATCTTTTTGCGGATATTACAAACCGTAATTGCGAACAGACGCGCGAGCGCAAGACTAATTCGCTGACATAGTTTTGCAGATAAGAGTAGTGCCGGGATCGGGAGGGTGCTAAATTCATAAATGTGTTAATTCAACATAATCCACAGGAATGCATAAGCGCCGAATTTTAGCATTTATTTAAGACACATAAAAACTTGCTCTACGTATCACAATGCTCCCGCATACACGTATTATATCAAGACAAAATTCTTAGATGAGTGGGTGGGTGTGTCAAAGCCAATGCCATGTCATCGAGTCGCGATTCATCGGGAAATCGTTGCATAAACTCACGGCTTTTATATCTACGGAACGAGTATCCTATACTCGGGGACAGCCGACTTCCAAAATCAGGATTCCAGGTGTTATAGTTATAGTTTTTTGGGTCCAACAGATAATCCATCGTCGAGGGTTAAGGGCTACATAAACAAAAACAAAACGCGCTCCTTAATTTACAGCAAAAACTGAATAGAATCTCATGTACGGGAATAATTTTCCACTTAACTCTTGACTCTAATTTGTATATAAGATTTTTTTACAATTTTGTAGGTATTTGCGTAGCCGCTTGTATTTACATAAAACTATGTGCATAAAAAACAAATGAACGTTATTGATTTTCGCTGAGCATATTTTATCGAATTCTTTGTAATAAATAATTGTCCTGTAAATAAAATGCATAACCTATGTAATAGTGATTATATTAATTTTGTAAATAAAAAAATATAGATTTACCTAATAATAAAATTTAAATCTTAGAATATATTAAAAACATTATTAACAATATTATTAATATTTAGTTATTAAAGAGCGATTTAAGGAGCATTCAAATTGTTACATATTATAAATCGATATTTTAATGTAAAATTTATTTACATAAAGTAAATAAATAGATATTGTAAAAATAATTTTAATGTGCGTTTGCAGTAAAGTTTGGTTATTGAAAAAGAATCATTTAAAAGTAAAAATATTCCTCGTATCTTTCAAATAAGGATGTTTTAAGAATAAGTCCATAACGTTAACCAGTCTTAATTTTATATTATATCAATTAATTTTCAACTTGTTTTGTTTGAATGAATTATTGCTAATTTTAAAAAGATATTGGACGAATAAAATTTAAGTGAGTTACAAGTTTTGAATTAAGACATGATTCAATTAATTGTTAAATAGGCTTCAAAATTATATCGGCATTAGAACAAGGTATTTATAGGTGAGGCAAAGCTATTACGAGGCTTCTTTTACTACTTTATAGAATATTCTATTGTGCTTCCATTTATCTGCTTAATATAATTATCAACTGCCGAGACTTTCAAAATATTATTATTCTATTTAAAGATAAATAAATATTCTATATTTTTTATATTAAATAAATAAATAAATATAATAATTAAATAAATAAATTTCTATAGTTTTTATATTAAAAATTAAATTAGATTTTTATGTTAAAAATAAAAAATCTTACACATTAATTTTTTTCACCTTTATTATTATGAGAATCATAAGTACTATTTAATATTAAAAATATTATTATTATTTAAGTACATTAATGTTATTTATTTCGTAATTAACCCATTCACTTTTATAATGTTCATTCTTTAATATTAATATATTATATTTGATTTTTTTAATATCAAATTGTATTATACAGATATTTGATTAATATTGGATTAAGAAAATTAAGATAATGAAAAGATAAATGATTAACATCTGTTGAAAGGTTAAAATAAACTATTTTATGAAATTATTTTAAAATAAATTATATTTTAAATTGTAGTAAGAATTATGTTAAATTTTATTATAATTTTATATACAATAATATTACAGAGACAATGTTAAAATCGTCTAAATTGTTTTTTAAATCGTTCATAATGATAGTCATCCGTTGCTTTTTCATTATTATCTTTTCGCTTTTCTTTAGAATGTGGCACTTGTGTAATGTGCTTTTGTGCAGCTGCATCTTGCCTTCTTTTTTGTGCATCTGTATCTTCAATATTGACTACAATAAATTATTGCATTAATAAATTTATGTTTAAAAATTTTAAATTATATGAATATTCAAATTTTATATAACATTAATGTAAAAATTCTTTATCTTACATCTATTATGTTGCACAAAATTTACAGCCATATTAGTAGGTACAAATTGTGATGGGCCATCTTTTTTTCTATGCCTATCCCATAAAAGTTTTAATTTAGCTTCTTCTGTAGCTTCAATATTTCGAATTTTAGCCCTGAAATATATAATTTTTAAATTTAGAAATTTAATATTACACATAACTTAAGATAAATGATAAATTAAGTATTTAGTGTACTTACTCAATTCCAAGGTCTACTTCAGGAATACCTGAAAGCATTTGGTTTGACAACATTTCTTCACTTTTATGTGTAGAACTTTGTCTAAGATATTCCGGTACTGCTTGGAGTGCAGCTTCTTCTGGTGAACAATAAGACCCCTTATTACTACATATGTCAGTATCTTTTTCATTTTGATTTTTATTTTTTCTTTTTGAAAGTTCCTCTTCTATGTATTTAACCCTATAAAAAAGGTAATTAATATATTTATACGGATGTAAAAGTTATCTATCTTAAAAAACTTATATATGTAAAAAATTTTACATTTCTTCATCTTCATCTCGTTTGTTCGTTTCAGCATTAAATTGCGTGCCAATACCTGTATCATATGCATCATCCTGTTTCACCTTAACATTTTTTAATGCAGACATATTAACCATTCCTCCTATTTTAACTTTAAATGGGTCTGACTAAAATGTAAAATAATTAAATATTAAAAGTACTACTTATTTTATCATTGAAAAAATGATAAATGTATTAAATATACTGTATTTGTATCAGCTGCGGTTTCACCCAATGCCAAGCCAGCAACATTAACCCCCTTAGGTCTACTTCGTAACTTTTGAATAGTTTTTAATTCCTCTAATTTTGATCTATATTTACGAATCATTCATTTTAATTTTTCAATTTAAATAAAAAAAGAAAAAATTTCTTAACCAGTATTTACCGAACAATAGAATCTTCATTGTCACTACTTTCTTCTGATGAAACATTTCGTTTTCTTAAAATTTTGCGACCTTTCTTCTTGAATTCGATCTTCGTTGATACAGATTCATCGGCGCTCGACATTATTGTCAATTATTATTAATGGTCTTTTATAATTTATGTTTTACAAGATGATTTCATTTCCGTTCATTTAAAACCTTTAATAAACCAATTTTTAATAATTTAAAGAGAACTTTTATATCATAATTAATTAAGTTCAGTCGCTCACACATATAAGAAGAGATTATTATTATTAATTTACAAGCTATTTTTTTATTAAGCAATTGAATAAATACTTGACAAATAACATCAGACTGACATGAACAAATGTTTACGAATTATACTCAAACGTATTTATGTTTAAAGCTGTTCATTCAAATTCAAATTTCATCCCATAGAGAGCACTAATAATAGTAATTTCTTTACGTGGTTTCATTCAAAATTTGATTTCTTAAATTAACAAAATAGAAATCTATTTAAATCTATATTTTATAATTGGAACGCAATTTGAAATGAATTACATTATTCGATATTGTTAATAAATTCCCAAATACCATAACAATAATGTAATTATATTGATTTATAAGCTTTTTAAAAGTATATTAATTAAAATGGCATAAGTTTTAAAATACTTAAACGAAGAATAGCCTTTAAAATTTAACTTTTATTATGAAAATGCATAAGCTAGTTTGCTGCTAATAATGAAATAAATATTTGTAAGGTTATTTTTTTAGTCTATGATTGATCTAAATATATTATTTTCATTTATATTTCATTAATTATATTTTTTATTTTAATTACTGCTAAAATTTTTTTGTTTTGTTTATAGTTTGACTATAACTGTACTGAATTTTTAATAATTACTTATTAATTTTAATATTAATTACCTATTAATTTAATAATAATTTAATAATAAATTTAAAAATTTAATTTAATAACCTATTAATTTTAATAATTTTTAATACTTTATTAGTATTATTATTACCTACAATAAGTTAAGAATTTAATTTCATTTAATCGTTATTTAATTAATGTATCCAAACTTAAATTTAGTAATGTTATTTACTTCAAACAATGAGACTTGATTAATTAAGTATTCTGAATGTTTTCATTTTATTAAAAGATACATTATCGAATTTTTAAAAGATTTGTATAAAATATAAATGCTTATAAAAAATTTTAAACATATGTGTAATATGTTTTAAGATATTTACATAATAAAATATGTATTGAGTTTTATGTAAAAATAATTCAAAAACCTTTACAGTTTTTAAATACAAATACAGTCATGTACCCCTGTACCAATATAATCTATAAAAGAGATGAAGTCATTATTATTCTATCTTTTTTCAATATCAAAATAATATATAAAATATTTACAAATTTTAATAATACATGTAAAATATTTTTGCATTTTAAAATGAATTCAGTCTTTTATATAATACTATCAATTTAAAAAATTTTCTTACAAATGGTACTAATTTTTAAAAATATTTGTATCATTCTGTACTCCATTGTTAGCTTATAAGCAAAAACATATGCAACAAAGGTCTAAGCATGTCATTGAAGTTTCAGATGTACAACAACCATTTTCATCTTTATCACAGTCATTTTTATTGAAACTGTTTTGATCTAAATTGCATAAGTCTTTGTTTCGTATGTTACAATTTTCTAAAGCATAATTTTCAAGAATATGTTTATCTATTTCTTCTTTAACTGATCCTTGTGATGCAGAATGACGATTTATTTTTATAGGATCACCAAGACCAATATTATCATTGGTTTTTGAAAATCTATTTACTTGTAATAATTCTTGATCATTCAATGAAGAATATTCTTTATTCTAAAAATTTATTCGTAAATAATTTAATAAAAAATGATCTTTAATATGAAAAGTTATTATAAAATAATTCTTACTCTTGTAATTGTAAGAGAACTACCTTTCCCATTATTATACAATTGTTGTAATTCAATATTTGTAAGTACTTTTTTTTCAAAAGTACCATTGAAAGTGGTTGAACCTATAATTAACAAAATTCAAATTCATTAAAAATTTAAACATTAATAGATTAGAAAATATTATTAAAGATATAGAAGTTTTCATTCTTTAATTATTGAAACAAATAAAACATTTTCAATAATATCTTTACAGTTCCTTGTAAATTCATGTAATTTAATAAAACATTAAAAATATTTACACAGCTAGTAAAATTTTATATGAGAATAGTATTTGCAACTCATTTGTTCTGCATTTACTTATAGTAATTTAAACCTAATTATTAAAAAAAAAAAAAAAATAAATAAATAAATAAATAAAACTTACTTTTTGTTCTACAATCGGTATCCATTTATTTAACCAAATAAACAGGTAAGAAGTTTTTGATAAGAATTAGCAACTCATAATTTAGTAGAAAATTTAGAAGATATGTAAGGCCTACAATAACGTCCTGGAATATGAAAGTATCAAATGATATACGCTACTATTAATGGCGTGTTTAACATATAAATAATTTACTATTTTACGATCATAAATTTAATCTGATTTGTGATGTTTAGCCTGACAGACCGAATACACTACTGAAGCATGCGCAGTATAACTGATTCGACTTTTTTTAATGATTATTGGTTGTTTTAAATTGGTAGAATTTTTTATGGTCACTTTTAAGATCTTTGGGTATACGAAAATAATGTATTTTTTTATATCTTTTTATATCTTTGCATAAGCTAGAATACAAATGGCATCAATAGTTGTGAAGAAGATTTTCAAAAAACCGATTGAATGATTAAATATATTTAAATATATGATTATAATTTTATCTCGGCCATTGTTTTTTTCATGGTTATCCAAAAAATTTGTGATTTATTGTTATTATTTACTTACTATCATTAATAACTATTTCGAATTTAAAGCATTTGCTTTCATCATTATTTTAAGTAATGGTTTAAGTATTACAGCAATTGAAGTTTAAAAAGTTATGTAAAATTTTCATAAAAATAAAGATATCTAGCTAGTTTTAAACCGTATATTTTTGTTAAATATGGTAAATTTATAAAAGCATTTAAAAAGCTTTAATAGTCAAGAAAAAATTTCTAAACAAAATTTGATTAAAAATAATCTCTGCAATACTTTTGTAAACAAAATTTTTTATACATTTTTTCATGTTCTTTGATATTTACTTCTAATTTTCTTCTAATAAAGCTGTTATTAAATGGACATATTATAAACATTATAATTTAAAAATACAATTCTAAATGTTATTATAATTATTAAATTGAAACGATTCCGGTATCTTTTAAACTTAGTTTCTCTTCCCACTGTTCATATCTATTTATTTTAATATATACCTTGTTTCCAATTCTATATTCTTTTTTTTCTATATGAAGTAGTATAACATTAGATATAACAGTAAATATTGCATTAAAGTGGAAATAAAACTAATACGAAATGTTTTATTTTGTTATTTGATTTCTACCAAAAATGTATTCAGTAAATGCTGTAATTTTTAATTTTTAATTATTTAATTTATAATTTGTTAAAAATCAACACAACTTTACCTATTATATATGTATATCGAGCCACCTGTCTCTTTTCTACATACTTATTTGGAAGATGTAATATTTACACTTCTTTTGAGAGAGATAGATAGAGATAGAGATACAGATACAGATAGATAGAGATAGATAGATAGATAGAGATAGAGATAGAGAGAGAGCTTAATAAAATATTTTGGTAACGTTCTGTCTATAGTTTTTTTTTCTAAAAAAAGCGTTCTCGTTTGTTTGAATGTATACGAGAGAGTGATATTATTCGCCAATGTATTTGCCATCAACACGAACTTGTTGCTTCAAAAGAGTCGCGTGATGATAGCAAAGGATCGTCTGTTTAGTAAATGCGTAAGAAATATGATAGGATACTCAATGAATCAATATTAGTTATAATACGGTATTGAATTCCCTAAGTAATCCAATTAGCATTATAAAATATAATTGAAAGAAAGGGAGTTTTGGAAGCGTGAAGCATCGTCCGAAGGAATGTAATAGCACAAGTGTAAAGGAGGTAGAGTTTAATATGTGTTGACCTTTAATTTGAGTGAGATATTCTTTCATCTCTTTCATCCTCTTGACATTATGAAAGAACATTCGATGCTGCGAAGATGGAAGGGGCAAGTGCTTTTATAAAATTTGCAGTCTAACGCGTGAAATGTATACGAGGGCGGTTAAAAGAACTTTGGTTGACCGAGGCTCGACCAAGTGCACGGGGCCTTGGAGGTGGAGGGCGAGGGAGGCCTTGAGAATTCGTAGGGATGTCTAGCCAATCGAAGCTCTGTCTCATCTTTCTTCTCGCATTCCGTGTGAGGCTTTGAAAGGTGCGTGAACGGGCATAGGGGCGCGATCTATACTCGCGATGCCGGTGACCTCGGCCGGACTCTATTCGATCACACAGAGGTCAAATAAATAAAGCCGCGCAGCTCCAGCTCTTGGCGAATGTAACTCATTTGTAATTGGACGGTCGATTAGCAGGAGACTGCGCCTACGTGCCTCGATAAAGATATTATTTAACCCCAATCGTTTGCAGCAGCCGTTATAACCAAAAGTCGCCTTGTCATTTTGCGTCATTGTTCGATTCGCAGTCTTACTTTCCTCGCTCTAATCAAATTCAATTATCGCTCTTCAAGCCCGTACCTTATTGCTTTTGTTAAAAAGCATGTGCGTTTCACGTGCAAGAGCAGTTATGTTAAGTGCAGTTTTTTTTTAACCTATAAGTGCTCTCGGAGGACCGATTAATTGCCAATATTTTCCTTTCAAACTCAGGCAGGGCTTTTGTTTTTCGCATGCTCATTTAATGCCTATACCTGCATGTGTGTATATAAAACTGTGAGTGCGTACGTGCTCATCCGGACCATCGGTACGCCTGTAAATACACACTCGTGCAAGGATACGCATAAGCGTACACACGCGCGCACGCACGCGTGCATGAGTATATGAATTCATAAATAGACAAACAAATACATGCATACGAATATAAATTTTTCCTACAAATTTCTATAAAGGAACATTCTTAATGATTTCGTAATCTTCTTGTTACTGCATGTCTTTTTGAAACATTTGCATGTGCAATTTTTTTTACCCCTTTTCAACAAATACTTGATATTATATCTTAATATTGATTTAATAAAATTTATTTTCCTATTCAAGCAAGTTATAAATAATGCATTATATATATCTACTTTCTTAAATTCAATTCAAGTTAAAGAAAATTTCTAATTGAAAAGTGGCAATGTGCATTGATCTATTATTTCTTTAGAAATAATCTTTTCAATTAAATTATACTTAATTTATATTAAATCTTAATTATATAATGTTTATAAATTTAAAAGAATTTTACGTTAATAAATAAAATAACTTTATTGAATTATATGAGATTACACATGAACAATTTAATAATTGTTTCCAAATATTAATGATATAATGAACTAATAATATATTAAATAAAATTAATTATTTTTATTAAAAAAATTTTTTAAGTTTTTTTAAATCCAATAATTTTTTAATAAATATATAGTTTTAAAATACAGCAGATTCAAAATAAGTAATGTAATTATAAATTATTTTTAAAATAGCAGTATTTAATATAAAATATTGTATAAGATACACTAAATACTTATATATTAAACTATTGGCAAATGCAATGGCTGCACTACGTAATAGAATACATGAATCTACACGACAATTGTTTAAGAAGATAACAAACTTTTTTCACCGATATTTTACATTTTTTTGGTTTAATGTAAGTTCCAGCCATCATTAAGTTTAATATTTATTGTTGATTATTAAAAATGTTTATACAACAAATTATAAAAACAAGCTAAAAGCATGAAAAGTAAAAACTTTTATAAATGTATGTAATGATAATAAAAGTAAATTAATGTTTAAAAAGATTGTTTACTGAAGCCTGTGTATATGTATTTAATACAGGTAGTTTCCAAGTATAAAATTATTTTTGACCAAGGAATATTTATTTATTTTTTATATTAATAAATTTTATTAAATAATCATTTATTTTTACATTAATATTTAATGATTATAAGTCAATTTTAATTGTCATTATTGTTATCAATTTAATTATTTAGTAAAAGTTTTTTATTAAGATTTAATATTAAATATATGAATGTTTGATTGATTTTTCTTAAGAATAAAAAAATATGTTTAATAAATTATGATAAATTAACATCATATTAAAAACCATTTACTCATTAAGTTGAAGGTTGTTTATTAATATGATTAATAATATTATAAAATAAAGATTTAGTAATATTTAGTAAATAAAGGAAAGTTTTTATATTTATACTTTATAGATTTATAGATATAAAAAATTTACAATCAGTTTACTTCTTGTAAAGATTTTGTAGATCTGATCTTGAATGACAGGATGTATTGAATTTTTTACGTTTAAAATTCATTTATTGATGCGTTGACGTTGTCAAAAAGTTAACAAATATTTATATTTAAAAACAATGATATGGGTGTATTTAATAAAAATTGAAGCATTCATAATTAAATAGATGAGAAGGATAATTAATTAGTTAAAAATTAAGGCCGGTTTTTTCAGTTAAAATGATGATACATCTATATTTTTACTATAAAAAAATAAATAAAATCTCGGTTGCGTAAGTTATTAGACACGATTGTCATTGCAAGCGTAAGTCTAAATGAGTTAGATAAACGTTTCTACGCGTCGAAAGGCAGATACGAGATCAAGGTGTCGTCAGGGAACGCATGGTACTATGGTACATCCAACACAATGTAGCAATGTAATATAAGCAGGCGTAATAATAACCGAGATCTTTATGCATGCTCGTAGAGCAGAAACTTAGTAAAGGAATACTTTACCTTTTAGCACGCTTGGTAATTACATTGTATTGATAACTTATATTAAGGCAAATATTATGTGGCTTGCTCTTGTTTGTTTCGCGGATTAGCCGCGTAAGTACTTTGCAATTGAATTGAAATTAATAATCCATTATCTATTTTGCTTTTAACATTCACGTTATTCTAGCCTTATTTATTTATTCTTTTAAAATTAATAGTTATATTATTCTCTCTACGAATAGAACAATCAACTTTAAATAAAAAGTAAGACTAAGAATACCGACAGTTTTTATCTATTTTTCATCTAAACAGCTTATTTCGTTTTATAAATTCATTTATCTTATTTTAAGTCACAGTTCCAGTAAGCATATAGTTTTGTAATAAAAATGAAGTAAAAATTTATATAACTTATTATGTCAGCATTTATTTCTACATGCTTATTAATTTATATATAAATAATAAATATCACTTTATTGTATGTGAGACTGAAAAATCATTTTCATTTAACTTAGCAGAAAAATCAGATCATGGAAAATCTTGGGTTTTCTGCTGATACACAAAATGATGATCAAGTTAGAGTGGTAACTTTGAATAAAGGAGAACATTTGGACGGAAATTTATACAAACTTAAAAAAGGTTAATTATTATTCAGAATACTTAAAATAAAATAGGCATTTTAAATGTATGTCCCGATCAATCTCAAGGAATTTGAATTTAATTTAGTTTGCATGTACAAAAGATGTATCGTAATTTATATTTCTATTGATATTGATATTTCTATTGATAGGCTGGATAGTCGAATTTAAATTAGGACCATCTCTTCTTGGATATAATGTCGATGTTTTTACAAATCATCCGCCTTTGACTAGTGATCCGTTTATAAGATGTACATATTATCAATTACCGTGGAGTCACGAATCAGCATTTTTGCGAGTTTCATTTGCTGGATCTTTTCATTATTATATACAAGACTCACAGTAAGATCCTTATCGTATCCTTATTTTTAATAAAAGAATATTTATATTAATCTTAAAAACTACTGTTTTGTTTAATTAATTAAACGTGTATTAATAATATACATGCATTTATATATATATATATATATATATATATATATTCTTATTTAAATTATTATCGATACATTTTGTAAAATTATGTTAAATAACTATTTAAGAAATAAAAATTTGTTGATAAAGAGTACATACAATTATATTATTTAGAAAAAACCAAGATAGGAAAGTACTTGCATCTGGCTATTTATTAGTCGACCCAGAATTAACAATAGGAATTAAAAATGATTCATTACCATTAGATTGCATACAATGTCAAACAGTTATTTCGAAGTTATTAGGACGATTTTCTACTTGGGAAGAAAAGTTAAAGGTTTCTCATCATTCTGGATACAACATGATTCACTTCACACCTATACAGGTATATAAAGTTAAGATTTATAAATTTACAAGCAATATTATTACAATTTAAAATTATTGGAGAAAGAAAGAAATTTTATGATCAATTTAAATTAATTTACATTGTCATTGTATTGTTATTTACTATTCAATTTATATATATGTATGTATATATATATTATAATAATTGTTTGACTCTTAATACAATAACAACAATATATTTAATTATTGATTTTTGAATTTCAAATAATGTTTCTACTTTTTTCTGTTAGACAATAGGAAATTCTAACTCGGCATACAGTCTTAGTGATCATTTAAATTTAAATCCTTCATTTCACGACTCATCAAAGAAAGTAACAACTTTTAATGATGTCAATAAATTAATACAAAAAATGCGAAAGGAATGGAATGTAAGGATAACTGGAATACATCTTTAAGATAATTAATAGCTAATTTACATAATAGATAATTTACGTTTTTTTATAGGTTTTAAGTATTTGTGATGTAGTCTTAAATCACGTAGCAAACGAAAGTCCAATTTTAATAAACAATCCGGAATGTGCTTATAATTGTATTAATTCGGCGCATCTGCGCCCTGCTTATCTTTTAGATGCAATATTATATGAATTAACGTTGCAAGTATCATCTGGAAAACTAAGAGATAAAGGGATTCCGCCTATAATTGAAACCGAAGAGCATTTAAATGTTCGTAATATAAAATTGTTACATATTATTAAAGCCACATTTAATTAAAATGTATTTATTGTTTAAAAACATTGCACTTATATTCTCATTTTTAGTCTATACGTCATGCGCTTCACACTTATTTTTTACCTCAAGCAAAAATTCACGAATTATATACTGCAAATATTGATTCAATTGTAACTGACTTTTTAGCAATGGCTTCCAATTGTAAACTATATAAAAAAAATGCAAAAAGGCCTAATAAAATAAGCAATAAAAGTATTTCTATAATTAGAGATCTTGAATATCGTAGGTTAAAAGCGACTATAGACATGGATCTTGCATTAGAATTGTACTATACGTCAAAGTACGTTTATAAAATAAAAAATAAATTAAAAAAAAAAAAAAGATTATTTTTAACTCGATGAAATATTCGTTTTTTTAATTGTTATTTAGCGACATGAACGGTGACGATGATGATAAATTAAAAGAAAGTTCAGAAGAACTCAGGCGTAAATTAGAGAAGCTTAATGACGCCATAGTTAAAGAAATTCAAGATCATTTAAATGTCGCGGTAGAAAATGTTATTATTGGTATTAGATATTTCAGAGTACAATCCGATGGACCTAAGTTAAAGGAAGTAAGTGAAAAATATCCGCTTGTACCCAGGTAAAACATTTTTTTTAATCTTTCGGTATATTCATGAGTATTATTATGTTATTTTAATAAAAATACTTTGTTTGATATTTTTACAGATATTTTACAGATTATGGAAGTCCTGCAACATTTATAGAAAGAGAAAAAATAATGTATTCAAATAATGGATGTCATTTAATGGCTCATAATGGATGGGTTATTAATGGCGATCCCTTGAAAAACTTTGCCGATTCGCATTCCAATGTTTATCTTCGAAGAGAACTTATAGCTTGGGGTGATAGTGTTAAATTGAGGTAAAATATTTAATAATTATTCCATACCTTCAGATGCATTCGGTCATTTGGATTTTATATCTAAATTTTTTGCACAATAAATTACGTTACAAAAATGAATTTTATTATAAAATGTGAAAAAAATATAGTGAACACTTTTAAGGAGCACATTTTTTGGAATACATTAGTAATAAAAAAAACTTAAAGTAATTTTAATTGTTTCTATCGGTATTTGATACAGCATGTAATGAACTAAAATTTACGTAACTGAATACGACATTAACTCCATATGCGTAAGAATCACGTAAGAATTACTATTTGAAAGAAGTATATATTATACAAATACTGTGTTATAAATCTTTTAAAATTTAGTATGTAAAAGTTATATTATTATTTATGTATGTTAATGTGTAATGTTATATCATATCATTTTGTAAATGGATGGCTAATGAAACGATGCTTTCAATATCCATAAAAGTACCATAAAAGTACGAGCGAAAATAATTCATTTAGAAATACTTAAAAATTTCTTATTGGGAATTACATAATTGCTCTAAATAAATCGTTTTTAGATACGGCGATGATGTGCGTGACTGTCCAGTCCTTTGGAATTACATGCAAAAATACGTAGTGCAAGTGGCCAAAATTTTTGATGGTATCAGACTCGATAATTGCCACTCAACTCCAATCAATGTTGCAGAAGTAAGTACATATTCATTATTTCGTAAGATCGAATTATGCTGTTAATAACAAAATTTAACACGAATTGACTTCTTATGTGTAGTACATGTTAGACATTGCTAGGACAGTCAAGCCTGATTTATACGTCGTCGCGGAACTTTTTACGAATTCCGATCAAAAAGACAATATCTTTGTTAATCGGCTTGGAATAACGTCGTTAATTAGGGGTAAGCAGTCACCGAGTCTTCCATAATGAATTACTTAATGTTCTAATGTACGGAGATTGAAGCGTCAAACAGAGTCAATGTTGGTCAGATAGTTTTTAGTGACTATTGTAATTAATGATGAAACATTGTATTACTGTAGAAGCAATGTCGGCATCAGACAGCCATGAGGAAGGTCGATTGGTATACCGTTTCGGAGGCGATCCCGTTGGAGCGTTCATTCAACCTCGACATTGTCCTCTGGCCCCCGGCATAGCTCATGCCCTGTTCTTGGATCAAACCCATGATAATCCCAGCCCTGTCGACAAGCGCAGCGTATTTGATTTGTTACCCAGTGCAGCGCTGGTCTGCATGGCCTGCTGTGCCAGTGGCAGTAATCGCGGTTACGATGAAATTGTGCCTCACCACGTCAGTACTCGTTCTTTTTCAATATTCAATAGCTCATAAGGAATAATTTAAAAACATTATGTAACATATAGTTTTCGAATGTTTTGCAAACTGCATTATAAAAAAAGTACGTACAAAACAAAATACGCTTACAACACATCCGAATTGGATTACGTCAATTATTATTAGCCACACATTAAATGTTACGATATTTTTTATTATAATATAAATGAAATTATTTATCTGAAATTTATTTAAACGAACAAGAGTTTCGTACTTTGTATATTATAAAAATATTTGTAAAAAAATTCTAATTTTGACTACAGATACACGTTGTTGATGAAAATCGACAATACGCATTCTGGACTGATAATGAGGATCTAGCTAAAGAAAATGAAAAATACGTTACGTTTAAGTCAGCTCTTTTACCAGCTAAGAAGGCTTTAAATGATCTTCATTTTTGGCTTGGACAAAACGCATTCTCACAAGTATATTAACAGATTTTCTTTATTTTTCCCAACCTAAATATTGTGTAATAATTTTATTATTATGATACAATGAAATACTGTTGCAGGTGTTCGTTGATCAAATAGATGCTGATGTTGTTGCTGTTACTAGGCACTCACCAACGAGTCATGAAAGTGTTGTTCTTGTAGCCTTTACAGCTTTTACTCCTCCAGATCCTGACTCTAATGACTTACGAAGGAAAATTCGACCCTTAAGAGTTGAAGGCGTTGTCGAAGAAATCATACTTGAGGCATCTTTAATTCATGAAAAGTCCAAGTAAAAATTATTTTATTATTATATTTCCACTTACCTTTTCAGTTTCTCTACAAAAATTTACAATTTTAAATAAAGAAAAAATGTTTAAGCTTTGGGATATTTATGATACGGTATGTATATCCACTCATTCATAGTAATAATAATATGTCTAATCATTTTTTAGAGATAATGATAAACATTTTCGAAATCCTGAAAAATATAAAAAAAACAATGATTATATAAACGGTTATTCTGAATATTTCGTTAAAATGGAGGAACACATTCAAGTTTGCAATTCTGGTATGGTTGAAAAAGTTGATTCTGGAGATCCTAAAATAACGCAGCTAAATTTTATTAATTTTCAGCCTGGTTCGGTATTTGCCATTCGGTAAGATTTTGACAATACAAATAAATATTGTTTTTTCAAATTTATACATATTTTCATATTCTTTGATCAATTTTTTTTATGTGTCTTGTTGAATCGTCTGTGCTGTATTGGGTTTACACGTACTCAGTGTATCACTTCATGCCAACATAAGACCAGCTCTAGATAAACTCAACAATGTCGTTGTGACGGTGACTTCTTCGAATAATTCAGAATTACATCGAATAATATCACGTATGAATTTTGCTGATCTCAATAAAACTCTTTACCGATGCGATCAGGAGGAACGAGAGGAGACCGATAACAAATTTGGCGTTTACAACATACCTGATTACGGGCCCTTAGTTTATGCTGGCTTACAAGGTTCTTTATATTCTTTAACTAAAAATAATAAATTTTCTTTTTTTTCTTTTTCTTTTTAATTATTAACGTCTATGAATAGGTTCCCCTCATTTACGAATATTCTTACTTATAAGGTTTTATTGATAGAATCAAATTAAAATAATCGGTAGCAGGAGAATTTAACGCATTTATAATTTAAAGAAGTTAAGTAGTGAATTAGAATAATTGCAATTTTTATATTTTATTATATTATATTATATTATATTGTAGACATTTATATAGAAAATAAAAGAATTTTTAATAATAATTTTTTAGGTAATCTAAGTTGCTTATTGTTAATTAGACCAATAATTATTAAAGTCATTTAAATAATCGAAAATTCACTCTTTAAATAATAATGTTTAGTTTATTTTATTAAAAGTTGTTTTATATCCTATAACTACTGAATTAAAAAAAATCTCGATTTTAGAATTTCAAATTCAAAATTCCTTGAATGCTTTTTATGCTCGTGTTTTTATAATCTATAAACTAATATAATATTGAATTATATACAATATTAGGAATTATTTCCTTACTCGCCGATATACGATCAAAAAACGATCTTGGACATCCTCTCTGTGTCAATCTTCGGCAAGGAAATTGGTTAATCGGTAAGTTTAAAATAAATATTTAAGTTAAAAATATGACACGAGAATAATATCTATATACATGTTCGCTGCATAAATATTGTAGATTATATCTGGCATCGCTTAAAAGAAGATGAAGGTACTGCCGATCTTGGTCAATGGCTGGAACAAGCTGCGGAGCCTTTTAAATTAATTCCTCGATATTTAGTACCTTGTTACTTTGATGTCATTGTAGTAAACATATATTCCATTCTTATCGAACGTTGTTTTACTTTAATGTCGAGGTAAATCTTAATAAGCATATAATCTTTAAGACTATTTAACTGACGAATTCGATTTAATAGATAATATTTTTTTATATTTTAGTTTCGTAAAAGAGGGAACTGATTTTACGAGATTGTTATCCTTAATTTCTGTACAAATGTTAGGTACAGTAAAATCTGCACAGTTACCCGATCTTTCGCCTAATTTAGAGCCACCAAGACCTAAAATTCGAGAAGTTGATGGTAAACGAGAGCAAGAGTGTACAACAATGTCTGCTGGATTGCCACATTTTACCGTAGGATATATGAGAAATTGGGGAAGAGATACGTTCACAGCTCTTAGAGGTTTACTATTATTAACTGCCAGGTATGAGGAGGCTAGGTACATAATCTTAGGATATGCGGGCACATTGAGACATGGATTAATACCAAACCTTTTGGATAAAGGAATAAATGCTAGGTTTGTTTAGAATTCATGTTTGTTTAATGAATATTATTAATAATTTGAAGATTTTTAATGAAATAATTAACAAGATCTTTTTATTAGATATAACTGTCGAGATTCCGTATGGTGGTGGTTATACACTATACAGTGTTATATCAAAGAAGTGCCAGATGGTTTGAAAATTTTATCTGATAAAGTCTCGAGGCTTTATCCGACTGATGATTCACCTGCACTCCCAGCCGGAAAAATCGTAAATATTAATTAGATTTTTGTTTTAATTAGCTAATTTAAAGAAGAGGATGTATTTGTAAATATATGAAATTAACCAAATTAACTAATGGCATTACATATTGCGGCTGTTAATTTTTATTTTAACTTTCGTGACATTTATCTTAAAAGCCTAGCGATGTACGAAATATTTGATTGCATAATACCTCTATTTTATTTCCAATAAAAAACTTAAGAACTTAAGTATGGCGCAGTTACTGTAACGAGGTCGTTTCAATAGTATCAGATAATTAAAAAAAATTTTAAAGAACCACTCAACTAATCGACAAAACTGAATTCCCTTGCAGGATCAGCCACTGCAGGATATAATGCAGGAAGCGCTGTCGGTACACTTTCAAGGATTGACCTTTCGTGAACGTAATGCAGGAAAACATATCGATGAATATATGACAGACCGCGGCTTTAATATCCAAATAGGGGTAAATATGGACACAGGCTTTGTATTTGGTGGCAACGAGGCCAACTGCGGTACTTGGATGGACAAAATGGGTTCTTCGGAGAAGGCGGGCAACAGGGGCATACCAGCGACACCGAGAGATGGGTCGGCCGTGGAGATCATTGGCTTGTGCTACAGTACTCTAGATTTTTTGGCTGAATTGTATAAGCAAAACTTGTTCCCCTACGGCAGCGTTCAACGCAAAGAACAAGATGGTATTTATTTATTAATTAATTAATAAAAAGTATACGCTTACAACTGATATTGCATTTTATGATTAAGGAACTATAATAACTTGGAGCTACAAACAATGGGCAGACAAAATTAAAGAAAATTTTGAATCAAACTTTTATATAAATGTACAGGAGACCAAAGATGAATCGCAATCCAATTTAATTAATAGACGTGGTATTTATAAAGATACTTATGGAGCGTCGAAAAACTGGGGTGATTATCAATTGCGACCGAACTTTCCCATAGCTATGATTATCGTATGTATACTTTTTTTTTGTTTAAATTATTTAAAAACATATTCGTACTGCTAAATTACGTTGCCAATTATTGAATGAGAAATTGTAAAATTTGCCTCAAAGTTATTATTATCATACAAATCATATTAATTATTCGTCCTTGTTTCATTGTATTTTAATATTCTAAAATTGTCTTCATTCCATAGATTTTGTAACCGAAATTAATATCTCATTTTAGGCTCCGGATCTTTTTGAGCCTAACAACGCCTGGACAGCTTTAAAAGATGTCCAAGAAATTTTATTAAGTCCCCTTGGCATGAAGACGTTGGACCCTTCTGACTGGTCTTACAATGGTAATTACAATAATGCTGACGATTCCAGCAATGCCAATGTTGCCCAGGGTTTTAATTACCATAATGGCCCGGAGTGGCTTTGGCCCCTTGGCTACTTCTTAAGAGCGAGGCTGCACTTCGCGGCCATCGTTGGTGGCGAGGAGGAATTGAAGCGTACCGTAGCATCGACCGAGGCCATTGTCTCCAGACATCTCATGGAGATTTCGACGAATCATTGGCGAGGCTTACCAGAGCTGACCAACACGAACGGCACATACTGTCCACACAGTTGTCACACCCAAGCATGGAGTGGCTCGTCATTATTGGAGGTCAGCTGCTTTCTTGCAATTATATTTATTTCTGAAAATCTATTTGCGGTGTTATTGTCTGCTGAAACGAGTCGTCGATTAAAAATCCGCAGAGACTTCACGCTAGCTAATCATAATTCAATAGCACAAAACTAATTCGTTTTTTTAATGTAAAAAATTGCTCGGGTCCATAAGCATATGTTGATTGTAGGTCACATACGAGTTGGACAAGCTGAAAAGAGATTTGAAGGATTCAACAAAGTCCGATGACGATACCAACATAAATTGATGGGACTTTGCGTGTGTTCACCACCGGTACTTACACGTAGAATACATTAGTTTAGAAAAACAAGAAGTAGAAGTGCACGACGACTCGGCGAACCTCTTCGGGTCCTCCACTTGCGACGAATTACATGTGGTCGATGAGGGCGACGAGGCAAGCCAACCAAGCACGGAGACACACGCATACATCCACGTGACTGAGCCACACAGAAACGATGATATTCATTACCCTGGCACTTATTGTAATGGACAAATGTCTGGATCCCCAGCCAACTCTCAAGGATTCAACGAAGCCGTTTTGATAACCCAAAAGTCAATTAGCGACTCGGCTATCCAACTCACAAATGGAATAATCACTTATACGAATACCTATCATGCAGTACGGGTCAATAGTAGTAACCTTAATTTTATTCCAAATGAACGCCATTCAAACAATCACATTTACCAAGATTTATCGTTTGTTGACACTGCGCCCTACGATAGTATTAACTACAAAAGCTATGATTCCACAAATATAACTAATTATATAAATAACGATGTATCAGCAAAACATAAATTATGCATTAGGTGCGCAAGGCGCGAGAATAATTTACTTTGTAATGATAGTTTACTTTATGAGGCTCAATCATTTTCGCAACAAGTACGCGCAACGCAGATGAATTTGCTAGATTTTGAAAACGTTATAGATTCTATGCCCATTTACAATTTAACGAAGTGCATGGCTGCGGAAATTTACTATAACGTTATTTTAAATCCGCGTCCTTATGATTTCAAATCAAACTCTAATTCAACACATAATATATATGGTAATAATGTCACGAGAAACGACTATCCATTTAGTAATACAAGGTACAGCAGGATTTCAAGAAAAAATATTATGGAGCAAATTTCTAATCCACCAACCGAGACTACTAATCAAATCTCCTTAGAATGTAAAGTAAATATGGATTATGATGTTGATGAGCTCAGTTTTATTAATTATGTAAGTAAAAATAAAGATGACGACGAGCTTGAACAAAATATAACGAGTCTGTTGATGTTAGAGCCACTTTTATTGATAACAAACACAACGACTGATAAGAAACTAATGTATGAAAAAAAACGTTTAGCTCACTTGGAGTATTTAAAACTTATTAAAATTTTAATCACTTACAGTTTATCTTTTGTTTTATTAGTCAGTATAACATTTTACTTAGTATACTTTACGTAATGACTAATTTCATTTGAAAATAAGGGTTACATTTAATTTATAATTTTTAGTTAATAAATAATTTTATTAATTTTTAATTGTATCTTCTTAATAATTATTTTAAAGACCTGTTGAAAAGAATTTATATTTGTACAGAAAAAGATATATGAAATAATAGCATATGTAATTCTGTTGTATAAAAATAAATTGTTATATTTCTTTTTAAATTTTTTTCATTGACAAAATTTCATTTCTCAATATAATATATTGTATTTTTATGTAATCAAATGTCGTTTTAATTTTATATCCTTTATTTCAATTAACATGGATTACATACACAATAAACATGTAAAATTATTTTTATCACTCATAATAAAATAGAAAAAAATAAATAAATTATTGGACAAAATTAAATATAGTTACATACGCATAAAGACATAATTTTGTTACTTCATTATTGTTTTAAGATTTTTAAAATCATTTCAAGAATTGAAAAAGAACAATTATTACAATTTATTTTGTGATCTTAAGTAGATACGAAACAATTTCATTAAAAGATTTTTAATATAAGAATAACTTCAACTTCACTAAACTACATATTTTTGAAATGCAGATCTTTAAAATACTTTATTTTAAAGTGAATAATGATTATAATACAAAATCAAAGCCTTTTGGCCTTCAATTCATAGTGATATAATCTATAAATTGGTTAATTTTAAAAACAACAGATGCTATTTTTTAATTAAATAGGCGCAGAAAAATAAGTTATTACTACATACATTAAATTACAGTCGAAGCTTTTAGTAGTCCACATCGAGCAATATAAATAAGTACATTACAATTTTTTTTATTAAATAATCTTCATTAAATTATACTATACGTTTATTGTAATTTTTGTTACTTTATAGATTATTTTTATTTATTATGTACAGTGTAGGAAATAGCACTGTATATAGCATTATAATTTCGTTCTTTTTATAAGCAATAATTATAATGTGCGTTTTAGCATAGTTTTAGATAGTTTTTGTCGATTTTCGAAATATTGTTTTTAAGTTAACTTAAACAACGCTTGGAAAGATTTTTTTTACCAAAATGAAAATTATTAATTATAGGTCATATTATGTTGAAATAGACTATAATATTTATTTAATTTACGTTTTCGATTGACATTGATTTATATTTCGGAGACATTCAATTAAATTAAATAAACAGATTATAAACAATTTCTAACTTTATTATTATAATATATGTGTAGCAGAAAATAATTATTTATTTGATATTATTTGATACATTGTTTTTTTTTTTTATAAATTAAAATCATTAAATGTTTACAACTTTGATTATTAAATGTCTTGTATATATTAGAGTTATATATTATATATGCATTCATATTTTTTATCTTATAAGTGGTTTTCAGCTAAAATCATTTTATACATTATTAAGGCAGTAACTTAAAAGACTATGGTCGATATTACATAATTATATAATGGCAATTAGTGACATATTTAATGCAATAAAAAGATTTATTTATATTTAAGGGAATTAGTTATCAACTGAGGAAATATGCAAATATTGAATACGATAGCTTGTTTGTATTAGTCAATAACGTTAATTATTGGACTTAAAACGTTGTATGAAACTTAAGCAATACAAACGATCACTTTTTATAATTAATCACCGAATTTCTTCATTGCTTAGTGATTTTTGTCTGTATGAGTAAATAAAAGAAAAGTAGTAAATTACAAATTCAGGTGTAAGAGGGAATAAGGCAAATGAGAAAATCGAACGATGATAGAATAAAAAAAAAAAAAAAAAAAAAAAAAAAAAAAAAAAAAAAAAAAAAAAAAAGAAAAGAAAAAAAAATGTTCTTAACATTTGAAAGTAGAAAAATGATAATTTCCTCAACAAAAAATTCGAGCAGGGATAGTTAGCTTACGTAGTAAGCGTTAAGAGAGTTTATTAGCGAGGGCCAATTGAAATAGTAATTAATTGTATAGAAAATGATCGCCGAGCTATTATATCAAGCTCAGTTGATGTAAGCTCAGTTGAGGAGATGAATGAATGAGATCGCCGGGGTATTTAAATATCATCGAACAAGCCCCTCGGTGGTGGGCCGACACGGCTTGTGTTAGTCGAGAATGCCCTTAGGGTATCCTGCGGATAGTCCGAGTAGTCCTCCACTTGTAATCGATGATCGTAGCGATCGTTGGCCCCGTAATTTTCGTTGCCGAATGACTGTGCGGTGGGACTGTATTCCGACATAGGCTCGAAGTCCCGCAATAATCCAGCCCGCGCCGACTCGATTGACTCGTCCCGTTTCAAGGATCGCACTACAAACAGACCATCAAAAACATCGAAGCTTCCCTTCGTCATACCTACCCACCCCGACCCTTCGTTAACCCACCATTCGTTAACCACGCATTAGAGACATGCCCATCCCCGACTGTCCTCGATTACCTTGACTGTACCGCGCGATCCGGTATTAAATTATAAGAGAATGAGACTGGATGAGGATCTTTACCCTCCAAGGCTTTTATTACATTCATTATAACAGACCCGGTTGCGCCTTATCCCGGTCAGCCGCTCCAGAACTCACATCTTTGCGAACGGTACATCAATTTCCATTGAACTTCAAGGAGTATTTTCATTTTCTTTCTTTCATTAAACGTTCCAATAAGAAAATTATAAAATAATATTGTACGTAAACGTTATCCTTTATCGTCGTTGAATTTTTACATTTTTTCAACAATAATGTAAACCAATGTTGAACGAACTTGAATATTAAAACAAGAACATTCACACATCTGATTAACCATGTTTTTGGAACAAAAATTATTAACTTCAAATAGCATCTTTTTTTTATTAGTAAAGTTCTTCAGCATATGATTAGCAAATTTTATAATAACAGAGAAAATTTAATCTCTAACATTAAGCTTTATTTAAAATTTCATTGTCCTTTCCTTTCAGATTAATGCATAATGTTAATCATATAAAAATTAGTAATGATGACTGTTTCCTTTAATTTCTATATTTTTAATAAATATTATCGAACAACGTAATGATAAAAATGATAAAAATAAGTCGTAATATATAAAGATCCCTTTCTATTTTAGCTGTATTCAAAATCGGCTAATTAAAAAAGAAATTTATATTTACAATATTTTTTCAAAAGAAAAAAAAGCATAGGTAGTAGGTGTACAGTTATATCAAATTTTTTTTTTATTACACAAAAATTCTCATTGTAAGTAGAATAATTTTATAATATTAAAAATAAACTGATAAAACTACGAGGTAAGCAAATAATTATTTTCACTAATAATTATAAATAATTTTAAATATATTTATATTTATCCATATATAGTTTAACAAACTAAATTTTAGAAAACTGTACATAATCATTGAGTTTTCTTTTTTTTTTCAATAGAAATTATTTGTTTTTAATGTATAAGAAAATAAAATGCAATATTTTGAAAATAATAGTTTCCGAGTTTCAGTTTTTTCACATTGTCTAAGTAATTAGATCAATGCACGTATATTTAATAAGTAAATTTAATAACAAGTAAATTTAATACTTTGCAAGAGGTTTAAAGTTTATAAAACGTTACGCAACGAGAAATGAAAGAATTTCTTAGCCGTATTCTTAATTATATTCAATAATAAAAAAAATTATAAGTAAATCGTAAATGGCTTGAATATTAAAATATTGTCTTTAAATGTAATTTTTATACTGTTAGATTTTTTTTTTAGCTTCGGATATTTTTCATAATTATTTACTTATACAAATATATTAAAAATTCAACAAATTATCTATGCACACTATTTTAAAAAATATTTATGTATCAAATACTAAAATATCTTTACTACTTAAAGATTGTTCCTTATAATAAAATTAATTAATATATACAAATTAATAAAAAAAATTTTTTTCTTTTACACAAAAAACAATTTCTGTTACTTATCGAACTTAGTTTCATAATAATTTTATCGATTTGACTTTATTTTATTTCAACTGTTATTGCATATTATTACAATGAAATTAATTAAAATAGAAGTGACTGCTGAAATTATAAATTATTACTTATATAGTTTTTTAAAAATACTTAGTAAGTCAATAAATTGTAATAAGTTTTACCTCACGATTCAGTTTAATAATATTATACCGTATGTGTTCAATTATTTACTTAAGAATATTTAAAAAGATTATAAAATATTTTGTGTGTGTGTGCGCGCGAGCGCGTATATGTATATATGTAATTAAAAAATACTTTTAATATAGCATATAATTAATTATACGTAATTTCATAAAAATGTTAATAACATTTCTTTGAAATGTCAGAAATATATAATATATTTATTTTATAATTAATAATCTAATACTTATAAAGCATTAAAAATTTGTTATAACTTCACCCAATGCTATTTAGATTGTAATTACATTTATAAACAAAGTATGAAAATATTTTTACTTCAATAATGATCTATGTAGTGAAAATTTTAGTTTTAAAAAACTAAAGTTTATAATATCGGTATATTCACACTTTTTAAATAAATGTATTTTCAATTAAAATAAAAATAAAAGCTAATTTATAAATTCCATGCATTAAAATCTAGCAAACAATGTAGCTTTTACGGACGGAACAACAATATCGACATTGGTATGAAAGTTGGTGGTAATACGCTGGTATACAAAGATTCAAAATCGTTCCATCCCTAGAGGCTTTGCATCCATTTACGTGATGGCATTGTAAATATTCACGCTTCTACTCATCTATAGTGTACACACCCGTATCCGTACTTTGTCTTGATGTTCGAAAGCGTGATGTATTTCCTGGGCTCGTTAATCTCTCTTGAAATTTTCGTCGACGACTTATTGAATCCTCTAATCTTTGACGTTTCCTTTTCTCTGAAAACATAATAAATTACTTTTACTTTATTATATATCATTACTTTATTATACGCTACAGTTTTTATTTAAAAAATAGATATCAGTGAAGATTTTGTCGACTTTATGTAAATGGAACCTACAATTTTAGACTTTAGTTAATTATGTTACAATCTGTTTCGTCGACTCTCGAAATCAATAATTAATCAACTTAAATGTAGAAATATATTATTTCTTTTCAAATATATGGCATACCTCTTTTTATTAATTCTCGACCTTCTTCAACAAGGTCGGTTGTGAACTCATCGTCGCCTAAAAATTGTTGAAAGCCAAGCATAGACAGTAATCGGCTACCAAGGCTAAAATATGTCGCTAAGCAAAAAGCAAGAATCCCCATCGGAAAGTATATATTGAATCCATCTGAGACAATTTTTATTACATCCATATGACCCATTATCTGTAAATTTATTTTTCATGTATGTATGTATATATAAATGAGAATAATGGTTAGTAACTTGTAACGGAAAAATAAAATTACTTGCGTATATTGCGTTTCCATTACTTGTGTTCTTATTATATGCGAATCCATATGAATTAAGCTCAAAAAATTCAAACACATAGGAGGAGTGAGCCGGCATAACATCATACCACTGAATATTAAGCTGTATTCATTAGTTTGATGGTGCGGAGCCAAGTAATATAAATTTAATACACGAATTTTCAAAACTGTTGAGTATGCACAGTAACATAAATAGGCAATTACCATCATAGAAAGAATCTAAAAAAAATTGTTTTTATAGATTTAAAAGATGCTCTATAATATTTAATATTAATCACCATAATTTACCTCAATTGTGAAATAATCGTATTTTACTTTTGCTAAATTTACAAATCTAGCAAATAATGACAACACTGGTGATTTATTGAAAAAAGTTACTTCTGACCATACAACAGCAACTGACAGTGTAGCCGCTAAAACAGCCGCAATTTTTTGAACGTAACTTTTGATGAAGCATTTCCAGTACCATTCTTTAAAAAATGGATTAAAAAAAATGAATGTCGTAAAAGAAAGTTTTTATGGGGAAGTAATTTATAATAATTATATAACTAAAATAAATACCTATTGTTGAATTATAGATAATACGTAGCAATAGCGAACGTTGTACAGGAAAAGTGGGTTTAAATTTTCTATCGTGACTAATTTGATTTCTCGAAATATCTTCTAAGTCAAAAATGTTATCCACTAATATACCCCATTGCGTTTCAGTTCTTTGTAAGGTTTGTAGTGATTTAATAGTCTAAAATAAAAGTTAATTCAAAGCTCAAATAAGTTTGCGAATATATTTCTATAATTAATGATAAATCTGTAATCATACGTTTCTGTGTAAACGTATTAATGCTTTCTCAGAAGGAATATCAATAGGGGTATCTTCTGGTAGATGTCTGCGATTCATTTTATCTTTAAGTTCAGCTGGTACTTTTTGAAAAATTGTTTCTAAATAACGATGAAATGGATGACCTGAATTAATTGACACATTAGCTGCTTGTAAGGACTGAAATGAAAATTAGTATTACATTACACAACACTTCTTGATATAACAAAATATAAATAATAAATGTACTAACTTCCAGGATATCATCAACATTTTCTTCAGCCTCATATTTATCTGTACTTAATTTTGCTGCTTTAAAGTAACTGTAGTGCAGTGTATATCCTGGTTTACTGGCATTCCATAAACCTCGTGGAATTTCAACAAGAGCATAACCAAGTAATAGTACTAATAAAAATAAACCCCAAGTATTTGATGCTGAAGAAGCTATTGCCTTTATTTTTGGGCTACAATTTTGAAATTTTTAAAATTTTAATACAAGACAAGAATTTTATTATTATCTTAAGAATATAAATATTTTTCTAACAAAATAAAAATTCTTACCCATCAAGATCTACACCTGGTTTCAATGCAATATAAATTAATAGAACTCCACAAATAAATAAATAACTGCCGTAATAAATAGCATTATCAATCAAAGCAGATTTTAGTTTTCCTTGTATTGTAAAATCTCCGGCTTTTATATATGATTGCATTAGTGGTAAGATCAACCATGTTAAGCATTGAGAAGTCCAATAAACAACTCTCCAGAGGTTTCTATAAACATTTTCTGGAGAGGGTACCATAGACCAAGGTTCTCTACACTCATGAGTTGGCTTAACTGTAGTATTTTCAAATGAATTTATTATAGAAAAATTACCAATACTTTGTTCCACACATTGTCGAAATACAGTCTACAAATAAAATTTGTATTGTTAATTTATTTAATTTTTACAATATCTTGCAATATAATAATCATGTTTATCAAAAATATTTTTAGTCTATTACAATTTTTTTAAATTAAAAATTTAATTTAAGATTTTAAACTATAACTTCAAAATATAAATTTGCTTCCTTAAAGAAAAAAAATGTTCTTATATTTATTTTATCCTATGTTGATAATAACATTATATAAATATATTTATATAAAGAATTTATAAAGGTTTTATTCAAAAACTAATAATTAACTTACTGAAGATACGTCTAATGGCAATACAAATATGATCAGCAATGAAAAATACCACGCCACCAAAACTGAAAGAGTAACGATTGGATGATGTCGAAACACATTTCCATATTTGTATAATAAAGTTGCAGCGAGACAGAAAGCAAGAATAACCTCAGTTAAAAGTGGTGCCAGAGACATTATACAGAATCTAAGCCTTTACAGTCACATATATTTAAGATATAAATTCTGCAAACTATTTATAATAATTCACTAAAGTCAATGTCCACTATGTTCTGTATTTTTTAATTCATTCATCTTTACTTCAGCATTTCTTTGCATTTTCTCAAGCTTTTCTAAAGTAACTGATTTCAATGGCATTAATTTTGGTTTACAAAGAATATAATCTGGCGTATCTTGTTTGTAAAGTAATCCTTGTTGCGGTAAGACAATGTCAATATTAAAATTACTTTTCCCCATTGATTCAGACATTTTCATTAAATAATAAAATGCCTGAAAACTTATTATTATTAAGAATTATATAAAAAATATATAGGCTATCAATAATTATAAAATATATATTTAATTCTATGTAAAAATTCTATGTAATTACGTTATTTTGAAATTATTATAACGAAAATGTAGTAATAAATTATTTATAATTACTTTAAAATAAAAATATGTTGTGATATAAAAAATAAAAATGATAAATTTTTGTTTACCTGCAGAATAGACTGTGAATAAATTAATCCATGGATATTGTATTAACATCAGGCACTTTTCTTTGATTCTATCGTTGAATTTCATTCATTTTTTAAATAAAAATATACAACTAGTAGTTATGATTTTAATCAGAATTAATACATAAACTTGTCACGTCATTTTTTTATCAATGTGTAGGTATATAGGCTAGGCGTGAGTATAATAGCGGTTCTCCCTTTCTCTCGTCGCATTCTCAAATGCTCCCTCCCTCTCTCACTTTATCTCTCTCTCTCTCCTTCCTCCACCTCCACTCTTTCTCATTCACGGTTTCTCTGATTTTTACCTCATTACCTTCTTTCATGAGCCATGTACGTTATAAGAAAAATCATAGAGATAGAGCGATAATACTGTTAATACATTTTTTACGTTATCAAATACGTAAATTATATATGGGTTATGTTATTTTTCTTTTATATATATTATTAATATATAAGGGAAGCGTATTGCTTATGTAACAAAAAAAACAAAAAAAAAAAAACAAAAAATTGAAACTCGACTAATTCAAGTTAATTGAATTTTGAAAAAAAAAAATGTTCTTTAAAAATGTTCGTCAATACTGCCCAATACATTATTGTACAAGTATCTTATAATCTGATTTCGCATAAAGGTTTAATAAAACGATTAAATTTTATATAAAATAAAATATTTCTTTATTTTGATAAATATCACTATTTCAATTGTAGTAAATTACAGAAACTTGTTACTAATCTAGCTTGCAGATTTTAGAAACAAATTTCAAATTCTTAATAATATATTATTGAAAAAACGCTGGTATATTAGGCGGGATGAAAAAGCAATTTATCAACATGCAAAAGTATAGGTTTTACTTTACGCAATATTTCATTTGTTTTATATTATAAACAATAATGTATAAACAAATAATCAGAAATTATTTTTGTCTTCAGTCTTACGGTTAAAAGTTTCTATAATTGTCTTTTATCAACAAGGCAAATGTATAAAAAAAAATAATTTAACTATTACAATTATATGAAACAAATATAAAAGGTCATTATATTTATATAAGATATTAAAAACGGATATAACATATGCGTTTAAGATAAAATAAACATAGAAATATATGAATAAAAGTTGATTAATGCTAGGTTTAAATTGTAAAATCGAATTCCGTATTTTATAATTAGCTATTTTGAAATATTATAATCGTAAATATTATTCAAAACGAATTATAATCAATTTTTAAATATTTTTTTATGCTTTAAGTTTGAATAAAATAAAATAAAATAAAATTTTAATCATTAATGACATTGAAAATAATTAAAACCCAAATGATTTAAAAAAGTAATACAAGTATTAGAAAAAACTAAACTTGCTTTAAAATTACATACTTTAAAAAAGTTTAGATTTTTTTTTAATAACTCAATGCATTAATTTATTTTTTAATATATATATATATATGTATAGATAATTGTAAAAATGCTTTTTTTTAAAGCATTTTTACGAGTAATAAAATTGCACAAGTACAATGTAATAGCAATTTTTACTAATTGCAAAAATTATGTAAATATTAATAAAACAGCCGTTTCGATCACAATAGTTGGAAATACCAACAATTAAAGGATCAGAAATATTTTAAAATAAGTTTAGTACAATTTCTTCGCTTTATGAAAATTGCATTATACTATGTAAGCATTTTTTTAAATTTAAAATGATATTCAATTAATGATAACTATCATTTCGTTGTTATATATTATTTTTAAAAATGATTATGTTAGTTCATTTTTAAAAATAAAACAAGAGATTATTCTCTTAATAAAACTTTGAAAAGATTTGAATTTCTAATTTCATTTCTTTTTAATTTCTTTGAATTTCATCACTTAAAAATATTACCACAAATTTAATAAATTTTGTCATGATCTGGCTCAGTTACGTAAAACGTAAAGCAGTATTTTCTTTAAAAAGTTGTACATTCTCATACTTTTTTATTATGTATAATATTAAGCATTTTATCTATGATCATTTTGTTATTTTATAATTATCTATCTATCTATCTATCTATCTATCTATCTATATATATATATATATATATATATATATATCTACTAGTAGCTTTTAAAGGCTTGCTTTAGCTTTATTAAACTTTGATGGTGTTGAACTTATCATACTTTTCATATTTTCCCTCCAGTCTGCCAATTGAATTTCATCATCAGCTTGTGTAATTCTCTCCTCCCAATGTAGCTTTTGCTTATTAGATACATTATAACTATCCATATTACTCGTTAAATTACTGCTGCTGTAAGTTTGATACCCAGTATCATGTGTAGTACTATGAACCACTTGTTGAGCATAATTACCAGACAACATATTACTTTGTTGCATGGCATAACTTTCACTAAAATTCGTTCTATAAACATCTACAAATTTTGACTTGTCAATCATGTTAAAATTGCTAATTACTAAATTATCTTTCACTTCTTTAAACTTCATAGAATTGTCAGCCGAAATTAAATTTTGAGTCACATCGCAGAATTTCTCTTCCTCCATATGTTTATCCATTTCCTTTTCTGTTAACATGTTATTTTTATCTGCAAATAAGGATTCGCCTACAAAAAAATATTTTAATTATTGCATATATTTATTTAAATAATAATTTTCCATAAATTTTTTTTTCTTTATAAAAACTATTGATAGTTTAAAAATATAAAAATTCTAATATAAAAATATTAAAATATAAAATAAATAAAAAATTAATTTCTAAATGCTTTGATTATAAAAGTGTTTTAAAATTATGTTATAATGATAAAGGGTTATTCACAGTATTAAATTTTTTGTGTTCATTGAATTCAAATAAAATACTTAAATATGTTGATTATTTTTTTAAATAATTCGTTTAAAATATTCTAATAATACCACTTATTGAAAATAAAGTTATATTTCTTGTAGTTAAAAAAAATAATTTTGAAATAGTAAAATAAAAAAATTCTTACTTATTTTTTTTGTTTTAAGACTTTTGATATTCTCTTTTTCTTCATCAACCAAAACTTCAATACTCATATCATTACTAAAATCTAATTTTACTACAGATTTATTTCGAGATTTAATACTTTGATATGACATGTTGAAACCAATATTGCTAATTGGTGATAAATTGTAAGGTGAAATGTCTTTACCATAACCAAGTGGAGTTCCATATGTTCTCTGAGTGATTGGAGAACAATTCTATATATATAAATATATTGATTAAATATTTTTTAACACAATTAAAAGTATATGTGATTAGAATTTAGCTTTTACAAACAAAATTAAATTTAAATTTTAAGAAACCTATACAGAAATTAAATAAAATTATGTTAAAGATGACAAAGCAAAAGAATATAAGACAAAACAATTTTAAATCTATTAACTGTTCTTACTTGTAATGGAGTACCATGAAAGAACATTCCACTCTGTAGTGGACTCAAATTACAATCTAAGGAACTTTTACAATTTTCAGGAGATTTTGAGATTGGACTAATCGATTCACTATGAGAATCATCATGATTTGAAAATAGTTTTCTTCTCAATGACGTATTACTCAAACTGGTATCGTCATTTTCACTATTTTGATCCTGTAATTAATATATTTCTTAATTATTATTAAAATAATTGTGCGTAGTTAAAGAAAATTTATTTATTGAACTATCATTGATTAAACATTATTATTTAAATATAAAATAGTTATTATTATTATAATATAATAATTATTTTATGATTCAAAATATCAAAGCTGTCTTATGATATTATATTACATATACCTGAGCAAAATTAAAATATGGTTTTAAAGCTTCCTCTACATTTTCAGGCAATTTTGGAGGTAGAGTTAAAATAGTCTGTGCCCAACCTAAAAATATATATTATGTCAATCTCTTATGCTAAAACAGTATAAAAAATTTATTTAATACTTAAAAATATTATTTACAGTCTTTGGTTTCGAGTGTAGATTTCACTGACTCATTAGATGCATTTATATTTTTAAAACCTCGAATTGGTGTCATTAGTTCTGATTTTTTTTCAATATTGTTTCTTTTTATATCAAAAGGGCTAGGAATAATTTGGTTTTCACTAAAAAATTTACTTATTGCATCTTGAGCATTTTTTTCTATTTCGGGATCAGAACACTGCATTTGTTGTTCAGGAAACTCATCAATTTTTGCAGGTTGAATAAGAGCTAATTCATCTATACTCCAAGTGAATCCTGGAGAACCTTTTTTCTTAGAATTAACAACCTAGAAAAAAAATGTATAATATAATTAACATAAAATTACAATATAATTAATATTAAATTAATGATTAAATTTTAATAACAGTAAATAGTATGTTGTATGAACATATCAAAAGAATACCTTTGTAAATACTGTTGGACTAATAACTGAAATATGTAGTTTATTTGTGAGATCTGCTTCAAATGGATTTCTAGCTATGAATTTTGTTAAGCCCGAAGGTGGTGTTATATGGCTTGGTAATATAGAAAAATTTGTTGAATTAGTTTGAAAATTTTTTAATCTTATATTATTCTGAATTGGTGTTTTTGTAACAGGACTTAACATGATTATACTTTCACAGCTTATTTTATTTTTGTTAGGGGTCCAGGAAGAATGATCCATTTAAAATCTAAATTATGCAACCAAATATGTAATATAAATGATTTATTATTTTATTTTATTATATATTTTATATAATTATAAATAAATAAATTTATGATTAGATAATTTTTTGTATAAACAATATAAGAAGAGTTATTAAAATTATATATAAATATATATACATCATTGAAAATAAATGTATATATATTTATAAACTTTTATAACAAATGTACATAAATATTTTTTATGAATGTTATAATGTCGAATATAATACATGTATGAATGTAAAATACAATAAAAAATATAAACAATGAACTTTTCGATATAAAAGTAATGAATATTGAATTAATTTACATATTTTATAAATATTCTTAGAATGTAATCTTAAAATGTTCAAAATATTTAGGTATTACAGAATTAAAATGTAACTGCTCTTAACAAATTATTTTACAATATTTACTTAGTAAATACATTAACCTTAAATTTTTTTGTTTTATTTTGATTTACGATTGAAATTGTTATTATTATTAATATAAAAATGTATTACTACAAAGTATAAACAAATATATTTCATACCTTAAGTTATGTATGTATATATATATATATATATATATATATATATATATATGAATTTATTTATTTATTTAATTTATATATGAATGTGTGTGCGTGCGTTTATTTTAAGTATTAATAACTAAAATTATTAGAAATATGTATAATAGTTTTACTGAATATAGAGAAGACGTAGTTTCATATCGGATTCTTAAATTGCACCCTTCATTCAAAAGTTCAAATGCGCCCATGAGTAACGAATTCTCGATTACAACATATCGATATGAGAATCGAAAGTTTACATTTCGATTGTAAATATATAAATTTTTTTATCAAATTTAAATTGAAAAAATCCATTGTAGTAAATAATTATAAATAAAATAAAAATATTAATTGCATAATCCAAAAATAATAATTTCTAGATATTTAATCGTATTTAATATTTGAGACATTTTCATGTCCTTTAATTTCTTTAGGTATATAAAATTATGCGTATTAACGTAAGTAAATATATATTTATGAAAATGTAATATAAAATATAATTTAAATATTATAAGAAAATATTATAATAGATATGTTATAAATTGACAAACGCATTAATATTTTTATAGTTTTTAAAGTTTATTAATTAAGATACTTATAAGTTGAATTTATTACAACTCAACTAATTACAGTAATTAAGAAATATAAATATATATAAAACACTTTCGTTTTACATTATCTGTATTAAATGAATTATGAAAGTTTTTAAATAAATTTTACAAAATTATACTATAAGTAATATTATAATTAAATACAATTAAATCAATCTTATATTCAAATTAAAAATTGACTTCAGTTAATCTTTAGCTATAATTATATTTGCTATATTTTACTAAATAAGAGTTGTAGATTTTGCATTACTAGTTAACACAATAGGTAAAATAGAGGTTTATACGTACTGAGATATTATACTTTCGTGAAAATATTATGATATTATTTTATGATAATTTAAAATATTCATTTGTATATCAGTATGAATGATTTTATTTTATTATATGTAAGAAAAGTATATCTTGTCGCCTAAAAATAATCGATTATTGTAATTATAACGAAAACTTTGATAGATGAGACATTTGTATACATTTACATAGAATTGACGTGTACATGGTTTAATATGACTTTAAAAGTCTATGTAAAAATGTGCAAATAACCTTAGGTGATATTGAACTTTAGAGAAGCAAAATGAACAAACTCAGAAATTTTTCTTATATTCTACTTTCTTCATTAAATTTTTAATGAATTATATAAATAAAAAAAAAAACTAAAATTCAACGTAAAAAAACCTATAGAATATGAATCATATATATTGTTATTAACTTTGTATGAATCAATATAATTAGTTGTTTTATACATTAATTAGGTAATTAGATATTAACTTTTTTATAATATAAATGACATAGTAGCTTTTATGAAAGTAAAAAATGTATATACAATTTATATATATAAGAATAAAAAAATTAATATTATTTGAGAATTCGTTTATAAAAATTCACAGTCGATTTATTCTAATTAAGTATAAAATTTTATTGTTTTATATAACATATTATAATAGTTATATATATGGGTATAATTTTTTAGTTGAATAGAGATTTATGATCGTACGGTACGTAATGTAAGAATTTTTGTTTATCATTTGCATTATAACATAATTTGTAATTATATAAAATTTACGTTGCATATTGAAAAATATGTTCAATTATGAATGAACACAATATTAATTAAAATAAAAAAGTAATATGGTATAAAAAATTTTTTTCTATTTTATTGTAATAAATTTTATTATTACAAGTATAATTATTAATATAATAAAAAAATTCTAATAAAAATTCTAAATTTAATTGTAACTATTAATTTTAAAAGCAGTAATTACATTTAACAATAAAATCTATTTTAAAATTTTTGTATAGTATTATTTCTTATTTAAAATACATAATATATATAAAACATGGATAATAGTTCCCAATAAAAAATATTGTTACAACGGGAGATTATTTTTTCATCATAGTATTACTAATATATATAATTGATAATCCAGAAACGAAATGAACTATAAAACAAAACGTAGCAACGAAGAATTACATCATTTCTTTTAACTACGTTTCTTTTAAATTTCTTTTAAATAGCGAAATTAAAAAAATAAATTCATTATTTTAATCTTGTTATTAATAATAAATAATTTAAATATGAATAAAATAGTAAAGTAATTATTATCAAAATATTATATGCATTTTTCTGCTGTTTTGTATAAAAAAAAATGTGTTTTAAAATAATATTTTTTGAAAAGCTTTATAATTAAGTAAAATAATAATCTGATTTTATTAATTTTTATTATTATTGAATTATAAACTATTTCTTTCGGAGATATATGATTAAGCCGAAATAAAATGAATTAAGTTTAATACTAAAAATAATGCAATGAACTATTGTTCAAAACTATATATTGCTTGCGTAAATGAACATATTTTGTGCTTTACTTAATTTAAAAAAATTTTTAATAGCCGAAATCATAATGTTAATATCGGTTATTTATTTTCATTGTGACGCTAGACACTTATAATTTTAATGGAAGTTAATAGTAATTAAGTAGATATATTTTTACAGTAAATATATTTATAAATAAATAAATATGTTTTACTTAACTAATAACGTCGGTAAATTTTTTTTTTATATATAATAATAACATTCGATGAAACGTGATAAAGTGTAAGCAATGTTGTTATACGACGTAAAATACTGAATATAATGAATAGGTATCATAGATTTCAATATCATATTCTGCATTTACGATTTGCAGTATTACGTAATTATGAAAAGATTTTAATCACAATAATTACTGCCGCTTGAAAATCTTTATTATACATAAGTAAATTTCTGCAAGTTATGTAATAGTAACAAATAATCAATTGTATGAATAATGATAATTTAAAGTATGGTAGTTAATAAGTAGAAATTGACATAAAATATTTTAATAATTAAAAATAGCATTATTCTTTAGTCTTTATAATTAAGAAATAACTGAAAATAACCTGGGATCACTTCTGTTTTAATTCGTTCAACGCTTATCATTAATAAAAAAATATTAAGTATTATATTTTCTTTCAAAGAATGCAAATAATAATTTATAATGTGTATACATATATACACATATTTTTTGAGTCTTTAAAATAAATTATATTTAAAATACGATGGCATAATAATATAGAAAATAATTAATTTACTCATATTTTATTTTCTGTATTCTGGTAACGTGTCATTTACGAACCCTTACATAACTCTACAGGTAAAAATTAAAAAGTAAATGTAAAGTGATCACACTGTACTAATATAAATAAATATTTTATTTTTATAAGTCCAAAACATTTTGTTATAAATTGTAAGAGAATATTTCTTTACTTTTTTCAAATTATTATACATAGAATTTTTTAATATAAATGATATCATCTTTTTACAGTTACTTATTGAAATGAAATTTTATTTATTCATTAAATATAATTTTCAGTTCATTAGTAAAAAATTAAGTTAATATAAATAATAAAATATCTTAAACGTAAAACAATTTTTTAAAAACAATTGATGCGAAATATTGCAGCTTTTTTTGCGGGCTAGACAATACCTTATGGTAAACTACTTTTGTCGTATTATACAGCGAATGTTAATATTCTTTATTGCTATTACTACTACTACTACTACTACTACTGCTACTGCTACTACTACTACTACTGCTACTGCTACTGCTACTGCTACTGCTACTACTACTACTACTACTACTACTACTGCTACTGCTACTGCTACTGCTACTGCTACTGCTACTGCTACTGCTACTGCTACTGCTACTGCTACTGCTACTGCTACTGCTACTGCTACTGCTACTGCTACTGCTACTGCTACTGCTACTACTACTACTACTGCTACTGCTACTGCTACTGCTACTGCTACTGCTACTACTACTACTACTACTACTACTACTACTACTACTACTACTACTACTACTACTACTACTACTACTACTACTACTACTACTACTACTACTACTACTACTACTACTACTACTACTACTACTACTACTACTACTACTACTACTACTACTACTACTACTACTGCTACTGCTACTACTACTACTACTGCTACTGCTACTACTACTACTACTACTACTACTAAAATTATACAAAGCAGAAACTCATATTATTGAATTTAACTAATAATAAAAACTTAATTCTCCATTGCCTTCTGAATAATGAATATTCGATTTGCACGTATTAGGCGGTGAGAATTATACAAGAATGAAATTAAAATGATACAGCGTTTATTTGCCTTTATTGCTTGTCATTTTACTTGTCATTTTAATTATATATCACATGTCTGTGCTTACATAATTACATATAACACGTGAGAATCGAATTAAAGTCTTTTAAAAATAATTAGGATCAAGGGGAATATTTAGCGAAACAATTATATGAGGCATAGAAAACCAATAGAAAGAAAATGATCCAGGAGGATACGTGGACGATCGCTAAGGAGGCGGCGGAGGGGGTGAATGGGGTAACGGGCGGAAGCGGGCGCCACCTCGAGGCTCGCGGTCGCTCACACGACAGGCGCATCCGCGCAACAGTGGATGGAAAGGTTGCGCGCACGTACGGTTCCAAAATGGCAGCGGCTACGGACGAGTTGAGTAAGTGGTGCAGCCGTTTGGCAAGAAAGAAGCCGGGTATTAGCAGAGATTAGAAATTTACTGACGGGAGTTCGAGCGGCGGGACTGTACTGTCGTGCGCCAGGATGGTCGGGTTCCGCGAATCCAGGAATGGAGGGTCCCGATCGGCTCTGGCCTTTCCCGGCAAGGGCAAGAGTCGATGGAGGGAGATCCCTTGGCTCACGGCCGGGCCTCTATTCCATCTTCCTGGGCTCGTTTCGTTCCGCTCTGGCCTCGGACGTGTCTTTACATTATCGGTGGTCCGGAGTCGCTGGTCCCGATCACGCCCTCCTTGACCTTTCCTCATTCCCGTATCCGCTTTGGTTACCGATACGCTACTAGGTCCCTACCTTTGCAGCTCCTCTCGCCCTCCCCCTCCTAACCCCCTTTCCTCGACCCCTGCCCGCCCGTCAACCCACGCCTGCGCTGCAACACGTGGTTTATCGCGAGAGCTGTCAAAGCCAGTCGAGCCTCCTGGCTAACACTGCTCTTTTTATTCTTACTCTTGGCATCCGTCTTCTCCACCTCCTCCTCCGTCACCTCCTCCAGCTCCTCTGCCATCGCCACCGCCACCGTCATCGTCACCGCCACCACCGCCGCCGCCGTCGACGACGACAACGACGATGACGACGACGACAACGATGACGGTGAAGACAACGCGGTTGTTGTCCTGGTCGTGGTCTCGCTCGCTCTCGCACTCGCGCTATTTCTTCTCATCGTCGTAGCCGTCATTGGTGGCAACCGGGACGGTTACTTAGTTCTTATTTAATGTTGTTTTGAAGAAACATGGTTACCCATCCATTGGATGCCAAAAATTCGTCTTTCTTCAATATTTTGATATTTCATATGACAGTTCAACACTGTCACGCTTGGGCTTTAAATTTTTGTTTACTTACTTTTCAATAATACGCATTGTATACGAAATTAAATTGATTGGGAAGTAAGAACATTTTATCATGTAGATTAAGCATGGATGAAGAGCGAACACATATTGATTAAACTGGGTTTATCGAGTTTGTATAATCACAATTTCACTATTGTCAGTTCTCTAGTACTATACGTACATTTACTTTTCTTTATACTTATTTATATTACACTTGTCATTTTTTTTTTTTTATATTCTTACCTCTTCATTGGTTACAAAGTTTAATAAGCTCTTTTGTATTGATACATTACTCAAAGGACCACATAAGTTTCAAGCTTTTAAAATTTAGGCTTTTAAATTTTATTCATAATGTATGTTTAATATATAGATTTTTTTATTTCTTATGTAAATTTTTTGATTGTGTTATTACTGCAAGTTAATATATTATTTATATATTGAGTATTTTTTTTAAAAGTATACAATTTTTTTTGTTTATAATTATTTATAAAAATTAAAAACTTTTATTAAAAAATGTATTAAATATATACATTTGATTCTGTAATTTATCATTGATATTTAGCATTAAGAAATAATTTAATTAAAACTTAATACAAACATTTATATTGATTAAATATTTTTAATTTTCTTATTTTGTTATTTTTATTATTAATTTATGTAATATGTACCATCAATTATCTGTAATTAAGAGATTAAAAAGACATTTAACTAAATGATGCATTTATACTTAAAAGTTCTTAGTAGTGCATTACCTTTATTATGTATAAATTAAAAATTATTTTATTAGTCGGACAATCATTTTCAGTTTTATTTTATGATTCAACTTTTCTTTTTTAATTTTAAAATCATTTCATAAAAGAAATAAAGATTTCTTTTCAAAGATTATGTAACATTTTTGTTCATAGTGATTCAACTCAAGTAACTATTATTATATCATGAAATCTAAAAATAATTCTAAATAAATATTAATTTTTAAATAATAATTAATATAATAAAATAAAAAGTTTTTAAATTTAAATTAAATAATTTTTTAATGTATGTTATTTAATGTAGAAGATGAATATATTTAAGTAATTAATCTTTATAAATATTATCTTGAAAAATTAAATAAGAATTAATAAGATAATAGGTATTTGTGAAACGTCAGTAGATGATTTAACAAATATTTTTTCATAATAAATAACATATTTATTATTAAGGGATATTTATTGAAGAAGTATTTTTATTACTGTTATGAATGTCTCATTTTTTAAAACTAATCTTATAGCATTAAAATGAAAAATGTAATTTGAAATTTTTTAAAAATTTATAATTATAGTTTTACTGGAGCGAGTTTTTCTTCGTTTGGGAACAGTTGAAACTGATGAGCAATTACAAGCTGCAATATGCAAATTTTTAACCCCAGTCCTTTTAAAGCTATCCAGTTCTCAAGAAGGAGTCAGAAAAAAAGTAATGGAACTTTTAATACATATAAATAGAAGAGTTAAAAGCAGACCTAAAGTTCAACTTCCTGTAGAAGCATTGCTTTTACAATATCAAGATCCTGCAGCTAGTTCCTTTGTAATTGTAAGTTTAAAATTTTGTCATATGAGAAATCTATTTTTATTTCAATTTTCATGCTATTCTTTAGAATTTTACAATTATATATATCAAACTTGGTTATCCACGAATGGAAATAAATAAGCAAACAGAATTAATTCCGAATGTACTGAATGCTATCCAAGGAAAACCATTATCACATCAAGATAGGTATTAAAATTAATTATATTGTTCATATAATATTTGTAATAAATATAATTTTAATACTCTTTAATATTTTTCATATTTTTAGTTTAATGAGTATAATAATGCCAGCATTAGCTCATATAAAGATACCTTTGGATCCAGAAAAAAGAGCATTTCTTCTTGGATTACAAGATAAGCCTCATACAGCCAAACAATTACTGAATTTCATGCTGGACGTGCTATTACTACCATACAGGTAAAAATTTTCTTTTATTATAAATGCAAAATTAACGTTTAAATCCGATATTTCAAAATAAACATTTTTTTTATTCTCTTCATTAGTCAAATACTTTTTAAAATTTGAAATACTTTTAAACAGTTTGATTGGACAATGTAAACAACCATTTGATTTCACACAATATCCAGTTCCTCCTGGTTTGAGTGAATATGCATTTAAACGAGCTGTAGGGGAAAATCCTCCAACACCAGAACAACTTGAACAAACTAAAGTAGGAATTGTAAAGTTTCTTGCTGGCGGTTTTTTTCCTGATTCAGAGATTCTTATTCATTTAATAGTAGCAGCTGCTGATACTCGTTTTAATGTTGCTAATTTAGCCGATTTCGAATTAAAAAAAAAAGCTTAGTATGTTAAAAGATTAATTTATTAAGAATTTTTTTATTATATAAAATTATTTTATTATATTAAATATTTTAATATCTTTAATATTTTAGCCTCTTAGATTGGTCATCCATGCAATTAGCTGCGCCACTTTATTCTTTGTTCTTAGGAACTGATGCTTTGACCACACAAAAAGAAGTAAAGCCTGAGATGAAAAGAACTGTTGCTAATATTCAAATTCGATTAAAATTGTTACATTATCTTTGTCGTGTAACAAAAGCAGGTTTCATTATTCCTCCCTGTATTCAGGTAATATTTCAAAAGATGGTAGAATTTGTATTAAATATAAATATAAATGAAATTGACACTTACAATTACATAATTATAAAGAATATTTTAATTTTAAACATTTCTGCATAATTTTCTTAAGATTCTAATTTAATGAAATAAAATTTCTAGGTCATTTTTGAATCATTGTATGGTGGTGTTAATACGAATTCTAAGCTGAAATTATTGGCTCTCCAGTTTACATTAAATCTTGTGCAACAGTAAAAACAGATATTTATAAAACATATTAAGTAGCAATTAATTAATTTTTTATTGTATTTAATGTAATATATAATCAAATTCAGATGCAGCCTGACACCAATTTTTCGAGTTTCAAAAGTTATTTTGAACGGCATGATGCGGTTGATTGATGAAGAAGCTGAACTAGAAGCTAAAAAAATGGCTTTTACTATAATTGGGCATCTTGGTCACAGAATTCCAAGTCTTGTTAACAAAGATCTGAGTTCGTTACAAAACTTTTTAGATATGCTCGCATCGGTCGGTATACATATGAATATTAATTTTAATTTATAACGAATTACCATTTGTTTATTAAATATTTTGAATTTTATTTAACAGATTGATAGTAATTTGCAACAAAGTTTACGAGATGCCCTGATCAATATGAGTTCTGCATTTGCACTTAATAAAGATGATGATACAGGAATGTCATTAATGATTGGGTTTTTAACTGCTTATACAGAGTCTCCTGACGGCCATGTTAGGTAACTATTATTTTATAATTTATGTAATAGAAAACACACATATTCACCTGTATAAGCGCATACGAGTATTCAAAAAAGAATTTAAAGTAGAATTAAACGAAATACTATGTTTTAAAATGAAGAAAACAAAATTATTTTAACGATATATTTTTAGACAATATCAACGATTTTTTTAATTAATTTTTCTAAATAAATTCATTTTATTTATTATGAATGAATTTATTATTGTAGATTTGTTGCAGTGCATTATTCAGGGGCTCTTTTCCCAGCTGATCATGCCCCATCTAGATATTTACTGCTATTAGCATCTGATGATCAAACAATAGGGGTTCAGTTACAAGCTGTATATTCACTTTATGGAACCTATTTAAAAGATGCGCGCTACAAATATATTACTAACGATACTTCTTTCCCAGATTTTTCAGAACTTTTGTCATACATCGTATATAAAGCTGAAGGAAGAGTGAATAGTAATCATAAAGTAACAATTCGAAACAAAGTTCTACCTTTTAATATTCCCGTATTTTCTGAAGTAAATATATTTATAGATAAAACTAACTTTCGATTCACGGATTTTCATATACAAATTTATTATTCTAGATTATTTTTTATCTTCGAATTTGTCTCGTGAAAAGTTCTAATATTCCAATTCAAAATAATCCTTTGGAACATCCATGTGAATTCACCCCATTAATAGGTCGTTATTTAGAAAAATTATATAAAAAAAATCCATCTAGTTTATATGATTACGTAGATATTGTTGTACTTTTTGGACAAGTTACTGGAGGTAAATAAATGTATAAACAATTTAAGTGTATATTAAAACTCAGATAGTATCTTCACATTTAGTGATTGATATACATACCTTGTGAATTTAATATACGCATATTGTAATATGTAAAATAATTTTCTAGATGAGGTTGCCTTAAGTGCACTTCTTGAAATAGTCGGGACAGTTCCTACTTACGTTGTCGAACGTTATGCAAAGGAAAAAACTTGGATTCAACCATTACTATCGTCAACAAATGAGTATGTAAGAGATTTAGCAGCAAAAATTTATGGTATTTTCATGGCATATGTTTCGACGAACGATTTCGAGAATCATATTTCTAAAATGTTGAAAACAACAAAAAATAAGCTTTTAGAAAATCAACAAGGAGCTTTACTAGCTCTGTGCTATTCTATGGAACGAAAATTGATTTTACTAAGAAACGAAGATAAAAATACTTTAGTTAATTGGAATATATATATTGATACAGTGACAGCCATTTGTAAGTTTTTTGAGGAATAAATAATTGAAAAATGTATATTTTAAAACTAAAGTTTAATAATAAATATTTTGTCAGTTATATAATACAAAAATCTATTAATCTATATTTACTTGGATAAATTTAAAGCGCGAATTCTAATACACTATTCTCCATTGCTTTAAAGCAGCAGTATTACTTAATTTTATGTTTAAATTAGGTGAATTTCTTAATGTGAATAATCCAATGCTATTAACGACTGCAATTACTAGTATTGGAATGATTGGGAAATCTTTTGCATTACCTCTACCAGCTGAAATAGAAAAGAATTATAGCAAAAAGAGTGTTGTAGAAAAATTGTTCTCTATTTTTATGAATACAAAATCTAATGCAAAGGTTTGTATTTGTAATTATTGAATGTAATATAAGAAAATACACATATAATAATAAATTCTAAATATTATAGATAAAGGAAAAAGTTGCATTATCTTTAGGATATATATGTGTTGGTGAACAATTCCCGTACAGTAAATTTATAGCAGAGAAATTTATAGAAACAGCTAAAGAGGTAAACTTTTCATCATAATCTTATTGTTATTTATTTTTTGTACAAGAAAATGTTTTATAATAGCATGTGATTATATTATCAGACAAAGGACATCAACATTCATTTATGTATTGGAGAGGCTTTGGTATGTTGTGTCCAGGGCCCATCTTCAGTTGATGGAAGGGATGCATGGACAGCTCTTTCTTCTGAGTATACTGTTCCTTATACAAAAGAAAGCAATGATTTATTGATTTTTATAATTGAAAAACTATTATTAATTGCCAGTGAACCACATCCTAATTCCCGACAGGTAAATAATAATAAAACGGTTTTAATATATTATTCTATACAAGAAGGGATTGTATTATTCATAAATTAATATTTCACAATAAAAAATTTTAAAAGTATAAAATACTTATGACAATAAAATATTGTTATTGCAAGTCTGAAAGATAAGATTGTTTGTAATAAATATAAACAATTATAATTGCATAACATTATGCTTTATTTAAAGATTACAGTTTGTTTTATAAGATATATGAAAAAAATTAATAAATTTCTATGATTTCAGGCTGTTTGTACATGGCTATTGTTGATTTTAAAACACAATTCTAAACGTGATTGTATACTTGAAAAATTAATAGATATTCAACAGGCATTTATTGATTTCTTATCAGAAAATAGTGGTAAAACATCATTAATATTTACATTTATAAGGGTATATTTTAATAATTAATTTTTTTTTTTTATATTTAGATATTGTTCAAGACATTGCCTCAAAAGGTTTATATTTAGTCTATAATAGTTGCTCAGAAAGTGACAGGGCTGCATTAGTTACTGCAATTACGAACCAGTTATTATATGGACGAAGGGAAGTACGAAAAGTTACTGACAATACCCAAATATTTGAAGAAGATGAATTAGGAAAAAGTCCTACTGGGTAAGATAACTTTAATTATATATTTATAAAAGTAAAAGTATAAAAAAAAGGTTTTTAAAAATACTTTTCCACATTATTTGAATGTTATTGTCAAAAGAATAATAATAAATTATAGATTATTAATGTATATGATATTGTTGCGTATGGATTGAATTTTCTACTAGTGCGTCTCGGCTATGTATTCCGGAACATTTTACGTAAAATCGCACTATCGACCCAAATCTGGTAAAATCCTATAATCTTTTACCTATATCTCATTTTACAATCAAATTTTGAATGCTGATTTGAGAAAATGCTGACGAACGAAGCCGGCCTACTTTCTCGATTTCTCTCTTCGAGGTTGGCTCATTATCTCGGTCCTAGGTTAGCACTGTCCCTGCAGCTGATGAGCCGGCATCGAAGCTTCAATGCATCGTCAGCACCTGACGCTGTAGATAATCGTACATGATAATATAAAATAATTCGGTATTTGATCATTTATGTCATGTTTTTCATTATTAACAACTTCAATACTATTTATTTATTTATTTATTTATTTATTTATTCATTCATTCATTCATTCATTTATTTATATCGTAAATTTAGTTTAGTGATCAGTTGTAATCCATCAATTAGCACTTACGTCTTTTATTATTTTCAGCGGAAATATGACGACGTATAAGGAAATATGTTCATTAGCCTCGGATTTAAATAAACCTGACCTTGTTTATCGCTTTTTACACCTAACCAATCATAACGAATTGTGGACATCCAAAAAAGCAGCTGCCCTAGGCTTTCCCCATTCACCGGGCTTTATTAACGATGATCTTTCGGCTCATTTACCGAATATTATACCGAAACTGTACAGATATCAGTTTGATCCAATACCAAAAGTTCAACAAAGCTTTACGAGTATTTGGCGTGCTATTGTTCCTTCAACGGCGAAAGCTGTGAGTCCCAACAATAATATAATAATAATGTAAAAACAAATTGTTATCAGCTTAGTTATTTCCTATTAACATTTAAAGAAATTATACTAAAACTTATATGATATTTACTTAAAATCATAAAGCACTTAACCTTTGGATATATTAATAATAAAACAACTATAGCTTAAAAAATTTTAATATTTAAAATAGATTATAACTTTATTATAATTATAAAAACATTAAAAATTATAAAACATACAAGGCCGGGATGAATTAATTTAAAATGGGTCGAAAGATGGGTGGAAAATAAAAACAGTATTCTCAATTTATTTAATTTTTATTTTATATTATTAAACGTCTATGAAGTAAATGATAAAATTTATAGTATTATAATGTTATCTGAATGTAGCTTGAGCAACACCATAAAGAAATATTAAAAGACATTACACAAAATTTAACCAACAATCAATTTCGAGTGCGAACCAGTTCTTGTTTAGCCTTAGCTGACTTGTTGAAATCCTCTAATGTTTCGATAAATTATGTGGAAGCTGCTCCTGGACTCTGGAGGCAGCTTTTTAGAGTTATGGATAACATTCATAAATACACAATCTTAGAAGCAATAAATACTGCGAAAATTTTCAGTGAGGTAATATTTCTTTAATAAAACCTATTCAATGATAATACATTTTCGAAAAATATAAAATAAATAAAAAATATACCGAGCATTTTATAGACTTATTAAATTTAATAATTTCCTTGTATTCTGTTAGTTTTGTATTCGTCACTGCGATATATCATATGGAAAGTCCGGCGAAGAGCTTTTGCAAGCAATATTACCAGTTTTATTAAACGATGGAATGAAACATAAAGTTCTTGCTGCACGATTGATATCTGTGCAAACCGTATCGCAACTCGTATCGTCATCCGGGAATTTGCTTAAGTCTTCACTGCCAGTATTAGTTCCTGTTCTTTTGAATGCTATTTGCAATGTAGAAAATAATCAATTAATGAGCATTCGTAATATGACGTCTAATTCATCGGAGATGCAAGGAATGATCGATGACGCAATTACACAACCAATTAAAAATAATTTTTTTAGCGATATGATGACAAACGTAAATCGAATTTATCTTAAGCTGAGGCATGCCATTGTAGAATAATGATTAAACTTGTTTATAAATTTTTAGTGCATACAGTATATCGATGCATCTATATTGAAAGAATTAATGCCTAATGTTATTGAACTTATCAAGTCTAGCTTAAAACTGGGAACAAAACTCGCATGTTCAAATTTCCTTATACAACTCAGTGCTCATATGAAGCAGGAGCTTCAACCCTATGCTGGTCAGCATTTTCTATTTTGTTATTATAATTGCTTCTATTATATTCTATTCAAAACATATATTAACTATGCATTGTTCCGCCGTCTCAAATATCTAGGCAAAATTTTGGCAGCTTTGATTAATGGCCTAACAGATCGAGATGCTGCCATAAAGAAGAATAATGCGTTGACAATCGGTCACATTGTAGGATGCGCAAAGGAATCTAGTCTAGATAAATTGTTCAATATGTTAAATACATGGTATATGGAACGCGAGGGTAAGTAAATTTCAAATTACTAATTAATCTTTAATTGGCCTATGCATTTATTAAAACAATGATGTAAGGAAGCATTTAAGCATTATTTAAGCATTATTTCAAAACCGAATTGTCATTGTCTTATAAATGCTATTTGAATGAGCCAAAATAGTATTTATTGAAAATAAATTTACAAATGAACTTAAAGCTTTTGGGTCTTTTGTTTGTACGTGCTTTATTTTAAAAACCAGTCCGTAGTTTTTGCAACTAAAAGCAAATGATCAATGTTATAATTGGCAATAAATTATAAGATTAAATGTTCAACCATCCTGCAGATAATTCAATACGTTTGGCAATCGGCCAAACCCTACAGTCCATAAATAACCACAACCAGGATATTTTAAAAAAGTATAATCACATAGTGGTGCCATTAACTTTTTTTGCGATGCACGCGGAAACGGTCGTCGGTGAGAACGAGAAGACTGTAGAACTGTGGTCGGAGCTCTGGTCGGAGATAACGCCCGGTACAGAAGGAGGCATCCGTCAGAATTTAAGTGAAATTACAGCAACCCTGAATACGACCCTAGAGTCTGCTTCTTGGACGACGAAAGCTCAGTCGGCAAACGCTGTATCCACGGTAGCGACCAAACTTGGCTCCACTATCGACGAAGATATCAGGAATCAGTTGCTCAATATCCTAGTTAATGGATTGCAGGGCAGGACTTGGAACGGCAAGCAAAGGCTACTCAACGCCTTGTCAATACTTACATGCAATAGCAAGTGAGATTTTTTCACGAAACTCTTAGTGAGCTTTCAAATTATATTTATTTTCAACCATAAGTTCTTCGATATAACAAATTACTTTGGAATACTCAATTAATTTGAAAGTATTGACACAGTTGTGTACTTCAAAAAAATAAAAAAAGACTTTCATGCAATAAATTAAATTGATATTTTCAGAGAGGCTTTAAAGAATAATCCACAGTTAAAGAATGTGATAATTACAGCTTTACTTAAGGAAAGCAGGAAGGAAGGACTTGAATATCGTCCTTATGCTTTAAAAGCTTTTACCGAAGTCTTACACGAGTTAGATGAAGATAAGTTTACAGAAGTTTATGAAATTGCACAAGAAGTTTTACCGAAGGTAAGTGCGTTATCACTTATTTCTCTATATTGATTCTAGTTCAAGTCAAATTTACAAAATAATAATTATTAAATATCGGGCTAATTTAATTTAAAGCATTCTTTTGATTTTTCATTGTAGTTAACCAAAAAAGGTGATGATGATGACGATGATTCTATGGAAGAAAACACAAAAAAACGACAAGATAAGATAAAACTGCAAGAAGCAATTTATGAAGGACTTGGAAAAGCTTGGCCTACTTGTAAAGAAACTCAAGGTATATACATGAATTTGTTTTCTTTTTAATTTACACTTTATTTTGCAACATCATTAAAATGTTGAATATTTTAGACCAGTATTGTGTACAATTTGTATCTCACTGTTTCGATTCATTACCATCTAGTACTAGACCTATACAGGTCGCTATTTTAATAACCATGAATCGTTATGTTGACAAGCTGGTTTTGCTAAAAATTGATTTTAATCAAACTTCAGAAAAAGATAAGGAAGTATTAGATTTAATCTGCAGTACTCTTCTTAAAATCTTACGATATGCAATAGGTATTAATTAATATTTTGCGTAAATAATATTATTTTTTTAAAAGAGAGTAAAATAAAATGTTTTAATTTTCAGGAATTGCAAAATATACTAGAATAAGAAAAGAAGCCTTAAATATTGTCATATCTCTAGCAAAACAACTGAGCAATACACAAAATCTTAAGCAATTAAATTTTATAACTGCTTTAATGAATGATATGCTAACTGAATTAACAAAAGATTTCCAACCAGAAATTCGATCTAGGGTTATCGATATTAAGGATATGCTTAAATTATAAATGATATTCTTAAAAGATTATTATTACATTTGATCGAATGTTATTTGACTGATGGTCAAATATTTGTCTATTTATAATAGTTTAGAACCACGTCAATCAATATTTATTTCATTTTACAATGTTAATGTAATTATTTTTTGTTTTTATGAAAATATTAATCAAAACTGTTTTCGTTTTTTTAAACGGACCAATGTTTTTTTTAATTTAAAAAAGGCCATTATATCATTATAATAAATATCCATAGTCGGTACGGACGATTTATTTATCGTTTAATATGCGACTTATTTTTAAAATATAAGTTAGTAAAATAAGTCTTACTCTTGTACATTTGATTAACAAAGTTTATCCAATTTTTTGTCAAAGATTGTCAATTTATAAAAATATATATTAAAATAATTGTTTTGTTTTTATTACTTGTTTAGAACAATAACGGATGGAAATGAATAATTTATACTTATTTAAATAAATAAAAAAATGTTCAATTGTACATATACATTGTAAATTATTTTTATTTCTCGTTAAAGTATTTTTTAAAATCGAAACATTATTTACATGTAAATTATACAAAAATATTGACATAAAGCTTAAACTAAAAAATTTATATTTGATTTGCAACAAGAGGATGCTTCTTTAATTTAACTGTTTCAATAGTATTGATGCTCCTGTATGTTTTGTCGATTTCAAGATTTCCATTTTCTGTAACCTTGATTTTAATTCCTTAACTGTTTTATCTGACTCATTTTTCAACAATGTTATTAGCAAAAAGCATCCTCTATTGAAACTAATCCAATGATTGAGTACATTTTTACTTAAATGATTAAGTAGTATTTCACCAAATGTTATTTCCCCCTTTTTAACACGTTCAGAATCCATCTGTATTAACTTTTTCAACATTAAATGAAGACCTGGTTCTTCTATGACTTCATAAACTTGTTTGTTAGTTTCCAATTTACAACCCGGATTTGTTATAAATTTAGCAATAGCTTCTAAGACTAATTTAGACTTATCGCCTTGGCAAGCTTTTAAAATTGCTAAAGTCACTAATTGTATTGAACCCTTTGACAACCATAGTTGTATATCATTTTTAATATTTTCAAGGAGAACATCAATTACAGAATCTAATAATTCCTTTTGACGTATTTCAGCTGGTTTTTTGCTAGTTGTATTCTCATCTCCTGTTTTCAAATATTCAATCAATTCAGGGTGGAAATAGTGTCTATCTCTTCGTGCAACGAGGTGTAAAATAACTCGTCTTCCATAATCACTTGCAACTATTTCATTCAAATTATTAAGTATCTCTTGTAATAAGATCTTTTTCACTAACAAAGTGTCATCAACACAATCCAAAAGACCTAATATTATTAAATGCCCATGCTCAGACTTCACAATATCTTTAGTATGATCTTTAAGAGACTTCATAATAAGTTTTCTATCTTTACTTGTTCCATGCCAAATACATAAATTTGCTGCTTTTGCTCCATCCTTTGTTTGTGATAAATCTGCTATTAATGGCCTAACCATTGTAATCAATTCAGCTCTGTCGTCTTTAGAACAGTTCGACAAAAATTCATAAAGTACAGTATGAACGAGTGAAGAATTAATAAGATTTTTGTTTAAAATTTTACTTATATTGATCTTTACTGATGATAATGTTGCTGCTTTCATATCTTCAGCATTTTTATAAACATCAGTTAAAATTTTAATATTAGGATCTTTATATTTTTTATACATATCTCCATAGAATTCTTGCTTAAATGCAATTTTCTCATCAGGAGATGCACTTTCAACATAAAGTTTTTCAAATAATGGAGCAGATATAACACTACTTAATAGTTTAATAACTTGACCATTACATTGTCTAACTAAAATTTTTTTTACACTATCTGTCCCTTTTTTTAATAAAGTACTTATAATATTTTTTGCATATTTTGAATAAAACATTGCAAGTAAATTAGGCTTTAATTCTTCTACTACTGCTAATTGTATATCAGGTTCGCAAAATTTTAATTGCCATTGAATTACTCTTGATGTGTCATGAGAAAATACTAATTTGGCATATTGATTTTGTATTAAATTAAATAAGTTTTTCGTTAATTTTTCTTTAGTAGACAAAGGTAATTTTGTTCTTCTAAGTTCTTCTCCAATTTGTTTTGCTTTAACAGAAATATCATATGTATTCTCCAACTTTTTAGCTCTTCTTTTTTCTCTTAATTCTTTTTGTTGCTTTTTATATTCAAGCCAGTTAGGTTTTTCCAATGATTCTTCAATATTTATATTTTTTTTTTTATTGGGTATGAACATGTCATTTTCTGATTTTCTTTTCATATTCACTTTTACATCATTTTCTTTATTTAAAGTATCATTTCTATCTTTTGAAATAGATTTTCTATGTTTTAGAGCTTTTTTATTCTTTTCCACAACCTTACGTTTCTTTTTATTATCTAAGTTTTTAGAAAAACGAACTGACTTTTTTAATTTTTTCTTAGCTCTTCCATCAGAAATATTACTTTTTTGTCTCTTCATATTAATAATTTTAATATTTTATCTGAAATAAAAATACAAAATAGTATTAATTTTTTACTAAAAATAACATAATATCGGATACATTTCAAAATTTTAAATAAAAGAAATCGATTACATTAAATAAAAAATATGTATTATTAAAAAATGTTAATATAACTATACTTTTGTAACTTTTGTTGAGTACGATATTAAAGGGAAAGTAGAAAAACTCTTATAACTTAAAATGATAATAATATTACATTAAAAATTTAATTTTCCACTTAAAAATATAGTGTGAAAAAACTATGATTGCAAAAAAAAAAAAAAGAAATATGATTTAATTTGTTGGTTATGTAGTCACATGGCATATGATTAGATGGTGTTTCTCTTTTATCATTCAATTGGTTCGAAAATTAAATCATATTTCTAATAGTCGGAATATTCAAACATTACAGTTTACATTAATTATAGTTTATAAAATATTTATAAAAAATTTCATTTTTATAATTTAAAGATTAGAAATAATTAGTAGTTCGAAAATATAATTATCTATACATATCTTTTAATATTAATATTATCTTTATTTTTATTCTTCTTAATATTTTTGTCCTTTTATCTCCTTGTTACTCTATTTATTATTATTAACCATTAAAAATATTATCGATGAATTATCCAAAATTATTGGATTAATTTTTTTATTAAAAGTAATAATGTTTATTGTGCATTTACTTATATATATTATTGTAGTATATTAATAAATAACAACTTTTTAGTTAGTTATCAGTAGTATAATACAGTCTAGAAATTATTACGTAATGTATTATAATGTTTTTTAGAAAAAGTAATTTGAAAATTCAAACATCTTCTATTAACATATTTCCTTACTTTGATTACAATATGCTTTAATGATTCGTAAAAATTTTTGTTAATCTTATAATAATAAAATTAATAAAATAATAAAATAAAATAAAACATTTTATTAAATACAATAACTCCATATATTAAATATACAACTTCATTAATTGATATAATACTTAATCATTCTACATGTAATTTATAGTTTGTATTTGATTCATAAGCTGAGCACGCAAAGCGAATAGAAATAACAATTCATGGTATTTTCGGCTGAGAGAAAGTTTATTTAGGAACAATAAAAATATTCATAATGGAAGTAGAATATTTAAGATTAATATACATATAAAATAATGGCTAATGAACAAAACTTATTTTTAATAGAAAAAATAGATATTTTCAAAGATTTTATAAATATTAACGACAAATTATGAATTATATTACAAGCTTTAAAAAATAAATTAGTGGTTGTTGGGAACTAATTTACAATAAAACGTTATCAGTTAATATTGTAATATTAGTTGTGATATATATTCAATATGTTACAAGAGAAAAGTTATTGCTAACATCGTGAAAATATATATATTTTAAAAAATATTGCAGAAAAACAAATTATTTCAAGGTAAATTTTATCAAAGTATTTTGATAAAATTCAAAATGTTATTAGGAACTTTTATGCAATTGACAAATATTTAATAATAAAGGTATTTATATTGCTTATTATAGAGAAAAATCGGTATTATTGATAGGGCAATAAATTTTTCACTAAAAATCCGATAGATCGCAGATTCAAAGGTTTGGCCATATCCTTTATTCAATGATTTCCATTTCTCTACTTTATTAACGTCTATTGATGATCAGTATTATATTATATAATCGTTAATGCATTCATATTTTGTGTAAAAAAATTTTAATTCTAAAAGCGATGCAAAACAAATCTTATCCATAATTGTTTATTTAAAAATTAATTTTTATATTTCTATTATAAATTCGATGTACGCATTACAATTTAGGTACTTAATATGACTGGAATCTATTAAATGTAAAGCGCACTTTGCAATAATCTTGTTAATATTTAACATGTATTTTCTTTTATTTGAAAATTCCTATATAAATAAATAAATATAAATAAATTCATAATCATATAAAATATATGAAAATAAATTTGTAAATAAATACTATTTTTTAATATGGTAAATATAAGAATAAAAATAAATTAATCAATTTACTAAAAATTATCACTAATTTCATTTACAGCGAGAATTATATTTACTAATAAAATGTACGTCATTTTCTTAATGAAAAATATTCATATAAAAAAATTATAAGACTAAATTTTGCTTAAAACTCAAAATTCAAGCATTGAACAATGTGACATAATAATTTCTTTCTAACATTCACATTCATGAAATTTTGACATTGAATTAAAATTGTTTAAAATAATTTTAAATTATGAATTTGTGTCAATTTTAATCTTAAAAACATAGCGATATCCTAAATATATGAAGTACAAGACCGAGGCTCAGAATGAAGGAGTGAAATGATTAAATAATCATAAGAACCGTGTGTTAATTTAAAAAGCAATAAAGTTCTTATATTGGGTATTTGCAAAAACTTGATGAATTGCTGTCAGTTTTCCCGATAAAGATGACGAATGTTCTTAGGAGTATTATCACGAGGTGATGATCGAAACAACGGGTAAAGTTCGCGATAGTTGTTAATATGACCACAAAAAATATGAAGATAAAGTTAGAGCTGACGGATATTGAGAACAGATAAAAAATACTGATTGTTGATTGATGATTGATGAAAAGTTACTGAAAAAATATGTCTTTACCCAGAATTATCAATCAATTACTTTGATTATTTTTTACTAACGTATTTTATTCACGAACATTTCTGTTGTAAATAGAAATTTATTTTGTCTTTGCAAACACAGAGTCGAAAGGTGTTCGTAAAAATTGCTTAGCACATCAAATTTTCAATATATTCTCGATAAACTACATAAAACGTTGTAAAAATAACTTCTTTTACAATGTTTAACGATCTATAACAATCAGTAGCCTTATCTATACTATCATAAATTTTTATTTATTACAGTAGGAATTAATTCGGATATATTGCAATGTAATTTCTGTTTTTAAATTCAATTTTTCGATTGTATATGTTATTTTTCGGGAACGAAGCATAAACATAAAAAATTTCATAATCAAAACGAATTGTAAGTCATATTGAGTATATGAATTTAAAGATACAATTGAATTATACAAAATCAAAAAGTGGCAATAATTTAATAATATTTTCCAGTTAATAAAGTAATGATGTACGCGTGCGCTTGTATGTAAATTTTATTTAAGAAATATTTATGGCTTTAGCATTAATAATTTATATAAAATAGCGCTTTCTATAAATTTTTAATATTAATAGCCATATGCAATGTACACATTTATGTATGTATGTATTATATTTTTCTTATAGAAATTGTAATACCTGTTCCCCTTCAGAATGTTACATCTCGAATTTCGGACCCCGTCCTATGGTCATGAAAGGTGCTGGCGTTTTGCGAACCCCTGGTTCAGAGTATTATTTACTACGAAGTAAATTTAAAGTTTTTGCTTTGATGTCAGCAACTATATTTTTATAGTTGGTATATGACATAACTTTAATAGGCTATATTTTATATAAAATAGTGAATGTGTATTAAATAAATTTTGCTTTTGCGCAGGCACGTACATACAGATCTAACCTTATTTTAAATTCAGCTCTATTTTAAGATTTTATTTTATTTATCGACTTAGTATTTAATTTTATTATAACTTTCAATTCTCCCCAATTTAAAGAATAAAAGCAAATCTTTTATGTTTAATTTTACAATCCACTTTTCTTGAGAATATAAATAATTCCGCTGGTATGTGTATTTAACTTTTATTTATACCGATTATTATTTATATTTAAATTACAAAATAGAGTTTGATTTTATGATACTTTTTAATAGTATTTATTCATATCAGAAATTAAATTTGCTCAAATATAATGTTAAAGCATTTTATTATTAATTATTATAAGATTTAATAATTAATATATAATAATTAATAATTAATAATAATTAATATATAATAATTAATAATTAATAATAATTAATATATAATAATTAATAATTAATAATAATTAATATATAATAATTAATAATTAATAATAATTAATATATAATAATTAATAATTAATAATAATTAATATATTATAAGATATAATAATTATAAGATATTATTCTTATATTTTTTTAATTCTTTTAGAACTTTAAATTTTTTTTAAATAATCATCGATATTAAAGCTGTATAAAATGAAATAAACGAAGTACTATACAAAAATAAAGAAAAGAAACTAGACAAAAAATTATATTTGAAAGAATTCAGTGGTCCATTGAAGTGACATTATGCTGTGATATGCACTTAACATCCATTAAAACTAGTTCAATGGTAAATATAAATAAGAATTCAAATATTTAATAGAATTAAACATTTTGTCAATATTTATTTCTATTTGCTTACCAATGTAAGTGTTACTTTAAGTGAGTGTATATGTGTACACATGAGGCAAAGCGGAAAGAAGAAATAATAACTCAATGTAATCAATTTTATAAAGCTAGAGTAAGCACATTAAATATTTGAAAATCTATTAAATTTAAAAAAGTTCAAAAAATATAAATTATATAGAAAATAAAAATGAATTAAATAAATACAAAAATTTCAGCATATTTGTAGATTATCATTGTAATATTTTATATATACTATTAATCTTCATTAGTAATAAAGATTTGGGTTAAACCATATATGTAAAGACTGTTATTATAAATTATAAAGTATATATATATATATATATATATATATTATATTTTAGGATACAATATTTATACTTATTAGTATATTATAATATTTGCATTTCTTTTAGGAAAATGTTGTCTTCTATTTTGTTATCACTTATAACATTATGATATAAAAATACTTCTTTGTATTTATTATATTTTTAGAAATTCATGATAAATGCAAACAATCATACTAAAATATTACCTGTATGCGGATGAAGAGTAATACTAAATAGTAGAATTCATTACAAAAATTATGCTTTTTTCATATTTTACGTAAGATTAATTTATAAATACTTGAAATACTAAATATGAGAAGTCATTAAAGCTAAAAAGTAAAATAAAAATTTTTTAAATATTTGTTTTATATTAACAGATTCTAATTTCAAATATACATTTTTTTATTCATTGAAATATAGGCATAAGACAATTAACTTTAGTTTCTTTTAATTAGCAATATATTCAACCATCAACATACGTGTAAGGATGTGTAAGAATGTGTAAGAATACTGTATTTTATATTGTAATTCCAGAATTTTATTATCATGTAATAAAAAGGACTGTGTATAATATTTATTTTACTATAATACTGATAATAGAAAAATAATTTTACACAAATATATATAAAAAATTTAAATACATGCGCTGATTTCATGTAATGAAATTTAAAAAGAATATAAAACTTTTATATAAATTATAATTAAACTTTAAATGGATTTCATTTATTTGAGCGTATTTTTAATTTGACGAAGGAAAGGTAAAAGTAATTCAATTTATTAAAAAAAGAATTCATTTGCAAGTGAAATATTTGCAAAATCACTAATCGAGAGCTAAATTATATTCTAAATTAAAGTAAAAAAATTATATATATATATATATATAAAAGGGGATATAAAAAAATTGAGTATCAAATAATACGTAAATAAAATTTTTTATGTTTTGGAACAAAGTTACTGTAGATATTTAAATAATTATTAAAGTTATTCGTTGGAATCGATAGAAATCTGTGAATGATTTTAAAACCTTTTATTTTTATATTTATTTTATAGTAGAAAAATTTTTAAATTAATTTTTAACTATTCCGTGATAATATCTTTGAATAAATTGTAACAGTATTTTAAAAAATTTTCAATTTAAAATACGTATGAAAAATCATGCCTTAGGTATTTGTTAAAAAATTATTATTATTATAAAACTGCAATTTAATTTTCGATCGACCAAGTTTGATAAAGTTTGCTCTTATATAAAATAATCCTAATAATTAGATAGTTATTCAAAATTTATAAAAAAAAAGCATTACTCTGTTTAGTATTATTAGAAATATATTATCTTATAAATTACTCAAAGGCATCAAATTACGAAGTTTAAAAATTAATGTAATAAAAATAATTAATACTATCTATCTATTTGAGTAATAATTAAATTTGAGTAAATTAACAAATTAAATAAATATCTATATGTATATACATTAATTGTTTTTTAATAATCTACTTAAATCGACAATGAGAAAATAAATGAGAAAATATATGGATATCCTAGGGATTGTACGAGATATGTATGTACGTACGTATGAGTATATATATATAGAAAAAGTTTAATTGAAAGGAAAATGCAAAAATTAAGATGGAAGTGAGAAGATTATAAGAAGATGTAGAAACAAAAAATTGAAATAAAAATAAAAAAGCGGTATAGGTGGATTGGAAGGGGGTGAGAAAAGCGAGCGAATAGTCGGTTTATTGAGCCTTTCTCGGAATTCTCGCTGCTTGGTTTGCAACGGAATTGGGGCGGCCCGGGACGTTTATATAGCTTTCAAGTGCAGGAGCTTAATCTAATTTCAAATATAAATCTGCTGATTCATCCTCTCTTTCTTTTCTATGTACCCCCTCTCCCTCCACCAGCCTTTACTCCCACGCTTCATCTCTCCCTCTTACCCCCCCCTCTCTCTCTCTCTCCTATTTCTATCTTCGCGTACTTTAAATCCGTTTTTTCTTTCTTGCTTTCTTCCCCTTTTCATTCATTTTTTCCTCTTCACTACATTTTATATGGCACCGGCGCTTCGCCCTACGACTTTTATATAGTACAATATATCATATATCGCTGAGTTGTGTATAATATCTTGGTCTTTTTAACGTTTTACAAGAGTGCATCGGGAAGCAAAAGAAAACGAGTCTGAAAAGGAGAATTTCCTACAAACTATTACAATTACTTTAAAGTTCATAAGTTACATTACATTTATTTTTTATATTTTACAGTGATATACATTTCGATATAGGCATTCTGTAATTGAGGTGCATCGAAATAATAGTTTTACAAAGTAATAATGTAATCGTGTTACTAATTTTATATTTACTACGAGTCATTCCATTATTGGGAAATTCCCTATACGTACGTTATTAGTAAATATTTACAATTTCTCTATCACGTATATTAATAAATAATAGGAATATCAAAATGCTAAATAAGTATAATAACCCGATCAAGATATAACTGTCGATTAAAAATAAAAGAAAGGACAATTATATCGTATAAAAAGTTTACGTTATATTTTTTGAAATTCTTAGCTTTATAAACGATGTAAAAACTAAGTTTTTATTACGAAATGGTGGGTTGAGTTAGGCTGTAAATAAGGAATAAATATTTCAAGCAATATTATGAAAAGTAAGTTGGGAGTCATATTTCATAAAAACAATGATGCTAAAAGAAGATAATGGAAAGAGTCGATGTAGAATTTGAAAGGTTCGAATTGACGGAAGCTAGAGTTTATTCCTTGATGTAAGGAAATACATATGTCTGAACAAGAATGGAAATAAAATTTACAATTCTTCAAAGCTATTGCCTTCGAATGAATACGTATGCATGTATCCGCGTAATTGAAAATACTATTTTTGTCGTTGTCATTGTCGTTGTTGTCGTTGTCTTTGTTATTATTATTATTATTATTATTATTATTATTGTTGTTATTATTATTGTTATTGTTATTGTTATTATTGTTGTTATTGTTATTGTTATTGTTATTGTTATTGTTATTGTTATTGTTATTGTTATTGTTATTGTTATTATTATTATTATTATTATTATTATTATTATTATTATGGCATTAAATAGTGGCAGTCGTATTATAGGTAAGTTGCGATCGTTGATTAAATGAAGATTTAAAAAAGTTAGCAGCCGAGACGAAAAATCAGAGGACTATCGCTTCAAATAACGAGAACGGTTAATTGTTAATGAAAAATAAACTAGATAAAAGCAGGGGGTGAAATTGCAAATGGGCGATGCGCGGGAACAGACGTATCAAGCGGGTAAGCGGTAAAATAGCCGAGCGGAGCGACAGTGGAATTGAAAAATAGTGCCTGGGGCCACGGGAGTCGCTTTCAGGGACGAGCTGATAACAGCCTATGTAACGCATGAATTAACGAAATAATTGCTTTCATACGTGGCTCAAAATCTAGCCGCCATTGTTTTAGATTGTGTATCCACCTTTGCGCCACCAATCTACCAATTTTCCGAAAAATTTGCTTTAACTCGTCAAAATTCATATGATATCCGCGCTTTGACGCGTTACTCCATGGCCATTTTACCTGCTTCATCGCAAATCGTTCTCTTTCATTTCGACACAATCGCTAATCACCTTTAATTCATCCTGTAAAAGTGCTGTTTATACTGGCAATTGACTACCAATTGGGTGGGCGGGCGGGGGGCGTGGGTGTGAACCGGCACTGTTACGCTTGAATAGTACTAGTTATCGTTCTTGCGTCCCGATGCAGATTATTTTTTCAGGTATTGTTCCATAGACTGGATAAGCAAGTTGTTGTTTTTTTTTAAAGGCTTTTTCTCTGTGATTAACGATCGCGTTAAATTAATAGCGTCGTTTACCAATTTACAAAGATAATAAAGATACAAAAGCTACAAAAGATACAAAAAGTTGCAGTGACTAATGAAAATTATCAGTTATTAAATAGCTGCTGCTTATAATTGAGTAAAGTAATAAATATACAAAGCTAATAAGTACGAATGTAGTTAGGATCGGATGGCAATGACTGGTCTTTATAAATTTGCGATTCGATTAGATTTACGAGCCCGCGTAAAGCTATAAATAAGGGAGGGACATTTAAAAACCATGAAACGAGTTAAAAATAAGGCACACTTGATTGGGCATGATTGTGCGATCCGAGAAATAGATGGAAAGTATTGTTAAAAGATAGGATATTGGGATGCGTAAGAAGGGATGGAGGAAGAAGGCCGTAAGAGAAAGGCTCAATCAATAGGCGAGGGGATTAGGGATTGGGGGGCGGTTGGGTGGTTGGGGGGGGGAAGGGGGAGGATGGTATGGTAGGGGGTACGTAGGGCCGTAAGATAGTTGACAAAGGTAAAACACGATCATCGAAGTACGACGATATATAAAAATGCTAATAGCGGAGTAGACTACCTGCGCTCGGGGCTTGTTGGTAAGGGGCCGACTAATTTATGAGGATCTATCAATACATCGTCTAGTACGGCGCGCACCTATGAAACATGTTGTGACAGCACGTAGGGGCGTTTCACGGTCGCGTCCCCTTCTCACCGTAACCGAAAACATATCACGCGGACAAATGAGAGATATTAATTTTAAAGCGGGCTCGTGTGCGACGTGGGCAAAACTTTTCTCATGCCGCCCCGGTCCCGGTCTCGTCACTTTCTACGGGAACGCGAAAAAAAGGGAAATAAAGGACCCTATCCTTGTCAGTGTTCGTCTGCCGTTAAAATCGCACTTTACTTTTGAAAATTTCTCTGGGCTCGACACGACTCTCTCCTCTGGGACTTTCCTTCCGCGCCCGACTTGCATTTTAATCTCCTCTTATTGTTTTATTTTGTTTTCATTACTCGGCCTAGATCGGACTAGATCGTTAAGCTATCATTAAATGCTAAAGGAATAATGGCTCTTATACCTCGAAAAATCTATCCTTGATAATACTTAGGAAATATTAATTTATTCGAGGAACGGAAGCTCTCCACCAAAAACGTCATTATTTACTGTCGCAAGTGCGAAAATCACGATTCGCATCGTCACATTACATTTTTTCGTTTTTACTCGTCTTTTAATAGCTATTTTAATTTGTTTGTTCGTTTGCTTGTTTGTTTGTTTTTTTGTTTGTTTCTATTATAAATTGTATACATTTTTTTTTAATTAAAAGTTCTTCCTATATTTTGCCTTAAAAACGTTATTCATTCTTCAAATTGATTTTTTTTTGTTTCATAAAAATAAACATTGAATTTGTTTAGTACTACGTATAAGAAGAGCCTATCGGTTAAGCCTTTTATCACTTGAAACAAAGTTTCAAAAATACAGCTTTAAGATTATTTAATTAATCAAAGTAGGTCTCGATATTCAAAATGATTATATTTTCATCAGTTAGAACAGTCCATTAGTACCTTAGGAACGAGATAATTGCCTACGAATATAACCGAAAGGAGCAAATAAATATCCTGGAACTTAATAAGATAAGGGAGAGAATAAAAAAATCAAGGCATGAAGAATCGGATTGGTTACTCAACGACATAAAGCGTGTCATCGCAATCTGCAATCTATATTCTCATAAAGAGTATTCGTAGTCCGTCATCGATCAAGCGACCAAAATATTTATCTCTAGTCGCTCATCCCCGTGAATAAGGGGGTGGGGAAGGGGTTAAAGGGATTCGGTGCTCAGGGGGTAATCGCATTCGACATTCGGCATGAGTTGGTGGAGACCGTGTCGGAGGTGTCAGGGGTGCCCAGAAAAGGGCTGGGAACCGTGGGCGGGAGGTCATACCTATGTGTAGGATATGCGTGACGGAGAAAAAAAGTATCGGGGCGGAGGGGGTGACCATGACCGATAACCAGGTTCTTTCACGCGACATCCTCGAAGTCGTGGTTGACGAGAATTATGCAAAGCATAAAAGTGCATAGCCCCGATCAATTTTGCACAGGGCAGTTTATCGTTTGCCGGGACCAATTTAGCTCGTCTGACCGTGAAGATTGTGTTTTTGTTTTCCCCGCTAATGTAGTTGCGACCTTACTTAGACGCTCGTTCCCTTTCAAAGGGATACGCTTCATTTCATTTGGCAATGAATAATGTCAGTTTTTTGTCAGACTAATACTTTTCTCTAAGCCCCATAAGTTTTTTCATACAGTTTGCATTTGATTATGGTTTACCAGGAACCGGAACTGATATAGCACTCTAATTACATTTTGAGATATAAAATTATAATTTCAGGTATCGAATATTGTTTAGCCTACGGAGATGACGTAGCATATTAAGAAAGGATATAAACGATGTTAAATTTGTCACGATACACTAAATTTATTTAAACAAATATAAATGAAATAAAAGGCATTTAATTAGAATAATATATTAATGTTTTTTAGTTAAATTTTAATTAAATAAAAGTTCCTATCTGCGAATTGTACGTGTAACTTTATATAGAAATAGATAGAAATATCCTATAACGCTTAACCGCAGAGGTTCAGTTGTAGTTATTCATTTTTTTTTTGTAAACATGACCACTTAATATTAATTTCAATCTATTTTTTTAATTTTATTTTTGAAATATTACGTTTGAAAAAATTAAACTTTTTGCTGTTGTAGAACTTAACTCTTCTTCTACGGTAAAATAATGATATAGTAAATGAAATACGTATTATTAATATTATTAATAATATTAATAGTATCATTTTAGTCATATCCATTAGAATAAGGGCATTGTTTTGTTGAAATAAAATAATCATGAACTTAAACTCGCTAATGTATAAAATGATTTTAAATAAAAAAATCTAAATATACGATTTATATTAATTCCATTGATAAATTATATTTTGAAAAGTCTTTTTGATGTATACAAATAAAGAAAAATTAAAAAAGAAGAAGAAAAAAAATGAAGAGATATTTGTATAAATATGGAAATACAGGGAGATAGAGGCTCTTGCGATTATCGCTTTAAAATCACTATTAATATGGGATGAATTTGGAGGTAACAATCGATATGTGTTCGAAAATTGTCATTATTGGTAGGCGCAATAAATTATATAGATTGTACGAGCAACTTCCCGAGCTGAAAGAGTCGCGCTGCACATGTGTACATAGTCGTATGCGCAAATAAAAAGGCGTTTCAACCGCTCTTGCATTTCGACGGCAGTTAAATATTATCCCCTAAAGAGTCTTAGGAGTGAGAGGACTTGAGTAGCAGTTGCACGTGACATGCGATGACGGCAGAACCTATAATTTATTTATCCGTTTATAAATTATGGCATTGCGCTTGTAAAGAAAGAACTAGAGCTTCGATATCTGCTTTGTAGCAGGTTAAAACATTACTAAAAATCTATCATTTTCAATAGTTGAATGAATTTTTTAAATCTTCTTTCATGAATGTATTACCGCCGCGGTATCCATTAAATCGATATAAATGCTTATCAGTTATTGTTGCCAGCTACATTTAGCTATTAATATATCATTATGGCAACTAAATAATACAATGAAATATTAAACGTAAGTAAATAAATTTTTAGATTCAATTATTGTATGATTCTTCTGTTTCTATTTTAATATGGCAGGAAAAGAGGCTGCTGAAACATTATTCCATTTGACTGTTCTTACAGAAATGCTAACGAGTAGATGCGAGCGCGAGGGTGTAGCGAGTATGTTTGGCTTAGGTGCTCGACCGGAAAGCCAAAGGTATACGTATGGCGTAATTTTCTGGCAATTGCGACTAGAAACTGTATGGGAATGATCGGTTGTGTGGCAGCATCGGTCATGCACGCTCAAATGTAATATAAACAAAGTGATATGCAAAGTGCATGAATTAAAGATCAAATGAAAATGGTTCGTCAAATTTTTTAAAGTTTTTTTATGAAAAATTAGACGAACAATATCGCAGAAAAATATTTGTAGTTTGAAAACATTTTTTCGAATAGTTATAATTTGGATTTATATTATTTCAGTAATTCGAAAATTTATCAACATTGACATATAAAATTTTCATTAAGGATAAAAATATAATTTCACAATTCTCACTAACGACAAACTATTATTGCTTTTGCACCGTTGCACAAGGCAAATTATAATTTATAAACTTACGAGACGAGTTTTTTATTGGTATTTTTATTTATTCTATAGTAAATCATAAATACACCCGCAATAAGATTATTTCTGATAAAAAAAAAAAAAAAATAGATAAAAATATAATTGATTTTAATGTTCAATAGATTCGTATGCCATTACACTCGATTTCGAAGTTTATGCAAAGATAATTGCATTGGTATCGTCGTTATCTATTCATGCAAACAAACTGAAAATGAATATTAATATCTATAAAAGAAAAAAGTTTAAACGAAACGTTTTGAAAAAACGAATTCGCTGATTCGACATTTTTGCCAATTAGGTTTAGTGCAATCAAACTAATATTGTGTTGCAAACACTTAAAATATAAAAAATGCAAAATATATTACATGTAAAATACATAAAAACTATAAATGTGTAATATATTTATATAAATAAAATTTTTTATATATGAATTATTATTAATAAAAATCAAAATATTTCATTTAGAAAGTTATTAATCATTACTTTTAGGTACGGTTTCTGCTTGGGCATATTTATATAACACTGGTACTCATATTGAATTTATATCCTAATTTTCTTTGAATATATGGCGTCTAAAATTCATGCTCATTATAGCATAGATTTATTTTAATTAATATGAAAAGTATTTATTACAATCGATTATAATTTAAATCAACATCTTAATTTTTCAACTAATACAATATTCTAATGGCTTGTTGAAAAATTTTATGTTACAATATTTACACATTATCATTTTTAAGGTATAAAGTATTTATTCTTTAGATATAGGTATTTATGGTATTTGTATTTAACAACTCAACAAAGCTATTGTACATATAAATAAAATTCATTTTAATAGTTGTAGTAAAAAGTTTTTAAAATCACCTAGAATAGATTGACTGTAATAATTTAACATAAAATAAATATTTATTTATTTGTTAATAAATCTTTTATAATTTACAAAAAATTTCTATCCTGTAATTTATTTGAAATTTAATAGTATGTACTAAAGTTTAGAATTAAAAGTGAAGTTTAGAAATTTTGTCTGAAGCATCGAAGGCTTCTTAGGCAGACGAATTAACTCATGCGAGTGACAAAAGAAGTTTAAATTAATTTAACAGAGGAAAAGATATTATGTGATGTTTTATTTTTAGATACAATTTATAATGTAAAACTACTAAAAATTTAAAAAATTTGAATTTTCAAATAAGATATTTTTTTCTGTGCATAAGTTTTGTATAAATAAATTATACTCTGCCTGTTTAATCCTCTTCCCAATAAATATGAAATTAAAAAGATTACTTCATGCTCTGATTCAAAGTATCTAAAAGCATTGTAATGAGTGGCAGAAATAATACTTTATTAATAAATTTAAGAAATATATTTAAGAAAAAATACTTTATAATATTGCTGATGTGATTTGAAATTAACTGTCGGATAAAACGATTTGTAATCAGATTTCAATAAGCTTGTACAGAGGCTATCTTAATATCTGCAGTGACTTTACAAGTAACATTTCCGCATGCAAATCGCCGCGAATACATGCATGATGATACAAATATTCGAAGCTATAAACGCGCCCGTATGCAAACACGCACATATGACCCATCATTCGTAAGTTATGCTTCTAGCACGTGGCATTAAGAGTTCAATACATCGATGAATCGAAATTTTAATATATTTACCTGTAGTTTTTTATTTTTATGTACTTATTTATATACAGTTATTTTTTGCATGCTTAGTTGCAAAATAAATATTAATAAGTAATCGTAAAATAGCTTTTCTTTTGAGATTAGTTTTATGTTATTATTATTTTAAAAAACGAATAAGATGATTTTATATTATAATTTTATATCTTACCATATTGTAAAAAATGGCGAGGGAATTCTATTTTTAAATAATTTGAAAGTAGAAGCTGAAATAGAATAAATTATAATAGCTAAAAAGTACGTGGGCAATGTAATATAAACGATAGAGATAAAATTGATTTAAAAAATATGAATACAAATATATTCTAAACTAAAATCAACGTTGTTTAACTGCTAGAATAATGATGGATAAAATCTCTACAAAGTACAGGAGTAGTGATAGATATTGATCAGGAATAAAAAATAACGAATAATCGAAAATAAATATTTTTGCCTCAAAGTAGGATTTAGTAAAAACTCTATGCTTCAACAGCTCTTGCTTTTAATTTAAGTTGAGAGTAGTAGAAGAATGCCATTTAATAGCTTTTGTACGACATCATACATTTATATCGTACAAATAATCAGTAAAAAAACAATCCTAAACTTTAAGTATTTAAAAAGATGAATACTTGTTAAAAAGTATATGTTACAGTACAAAAATTTATTTGTTACCTTTTTCTATCTATTTTCTATCTATGATTTTATTGACTGTAGCGACTAATTAGAAGAGCAGTTTATTATCAAAATTAAATAAGTAATGAAAAAATTGCTTTGAATATTGAAAATATATTTCAATCTTCTTTATATTTGGTATAAAAATATATCCATTATAATCATTAATTAATAATTATGCTTTATTAACGTTGGATTTTTTGTATTAATATATATAAATGAGAAATATATTTTATATTTTTTAGTAACTGTAAATAAAATAAATCCCTATAAAATTTATTAAATTAACTATAACTCTAGAATGTATTACAAACGCAATATGTTTACAACTTTACCGTTCATAATTGCATTATCTGAATCGCATATGACTTTCAATGAAATGCATGTAAAAATCAATATCTACATGTGCATTTAATTTATAACTATTGTGTATATTGATTTCACTTGGATATATTCCTACATTAAGGCCTACAAGAGTATTCGAATGAAAAATTGGTCCACCACTGTCCCCCTAAAACATAAACAGGAAAAGCAAATTATTAATATTAGTGCATGATATTTATAAATAAACGTAATTATTAATATAAATAATATAAAATTATTTGTTTCTCGATAATCATATAAATATTTTTAAAGACAAAATAAGTAAAAAATTGAAATAATGTTTTTTGTATATTACAGGATTCGTTTGAAATTGATTATTAATAGTTTATAATAATGCTAACAGTGTATACAGACTATATATCATTTATATAAAATATTGTAATTTCTAATGCACGATATACTGTAATCTAGAAAAATAATATTTTTATTATACGGTAGATTAAAAAAATTTAAGGGTTTAGTAGATTTACTATAGATCACTGTAAGGTAAATCGATATATTTGTGTAAGAATATGGCTTTATAGAAATATGCTTTTAATAAAAGTTTATATGCAATAAAGTATCAATTTGCAAAAATTTTAGTATCTGTGATTGGTTAATTATGTTATTTAATATGATATATTTATAATATAGGCGAAAATCTTCTTAATATATAATGTCATATTTTATTTTGAATGTTTTATTTTTTATGTAATTTAAAAAATATGACTGTTCTAACAAAGTGTTTTATTCAATTTTATTTATATATATATATATTTGTGCGTTATATATACATCAGTGCGAGTTCGTATGATATTATGAAATTATATTATCTAAGAGTATTAATGTATATCTAAATTATGCGAAGTTTTTATAGTAATCGGTTTTTACCGTAATTCCTTTTATTTATGAAAAACTACAGTTATAATTTATTCATTTAAATTTCATACCTTATAAACATTATAATTAATATAATTTTTTTCTGTTATTTTCATACCATATTCCTGTTTAATTAATATTAAATTTGAAATATAAAGAAATTTCATTATTCCACAGTATAAGATATTTTTCAGCAATTAATAATATAATATAAACATATAAAGATACAAAGTACGTATGGTTTTATACGATTATATATGTTATTGGATAATATTTAAAAAAAAATTCATTTAATTTATATATCGACCATTGATATCTTTTATCTTGAGTTTCATATAAATTAACGTTCAATGCTTAAAAAAATCTTTTTATTTAAAGAGAAGAAGCATTGCCGTATAATATTTACAATAAAACGCCCATTTAATAAATTATAACAAGTTTAGTAAATAGTAAAATTTCTCATAAGATTAAGTGATCATTACTTACAGATTCGAGAAGTGCATATGGATCGCTACCAGAGCATACAAATGTAGGTGGAATAACATATCTAAACCCCATACAATTAGTCATTTGATAGCAACAATCCATGCGAGAGATGAGTTTCACAGTTGCTTTTTTAAGATTCGGTGGAGTGTTATCAATAGTTGTTCTACCACATCCGACCATTTGAGAATCTAAGTTAAAAATTCGACTGATTGATGATATTCTTGATACTCTAGCTGGAACAATATTATTCAATATTCCGAATATCTATAAGAATTCATCTTTTAACAACTCTGCTCTAAAGTTTCTCAAATAAATAAATATTAGCTTTGTGTTAGCCTAATATCAGAGTAATTGTACCTTCATTACAGCTACATCGTGAAATCCATAGTCGATTGGATGATTATTCGCTTCAGCCCATTGTATAAAGTTTATCCACCATATTGGATAGAAAACTAGATCGGGTAAAGTTAAATGGTTTTTAATGATTACTTCAATCATTACAATAGTTGATGTAAAGCAGTGTCCAGTTGTTAGAACTAGACTTCGAGTAATTAACGTTCCGGTACATAATAAATTCTCATTCGTGGTAACATCTGGATCATACACTATTAAGCAAACAATGGAAGGAAATTCGTTCCGATACACTGGACTAACGTTACTACCAATAATTGCTTTTACCTGTATCATAAGCTGAGTAATGCCTGAAATATAATGAACATCGATTTTAAAGATCTTTGTATGTTGGTAAGGTAATATTTGTAAATAATTATCGTTATTGTCATCTATATGTCATCTATATTATTATTCATACTTTATATATAAATTCATTTATGTAAGTTAAAAGAAGGATAAAGTTTATAATTATAAATACTCATTTAAGCAGTCAATTGACAGAACATTAAAATAAATTTGTACAAAGAATTATGGTAATTTATAAAAATGAAATCTAAATATACATTAGAAATAATAATTTATGCTGATTATAGCAATAAACATTTTCTAAAATCTTCTTGATTATTTACATAGTTTTTTTTATTATTATTTTCCTTTTATCTGATCGTTTATTATAATATTATATCATAGGTACAAATATATAAATATACTGTACATTATAATAATAAATAAAAAAATACGTATATTACTTACATAATATTAGAAGTACCGTAGAAATATGAAATAATTTGTATTTCATTATGAGGAGAAAATAATATCTCAAATGTTTTACATATCGATCTACATATTAGACATTATCTTTTATGTTTATAAAATTACAAATAATAACATATATTTTAAAGAAAAAAGTAAATTTTCTGCGGTTTGTAGTCATAAACGCGTTATTGTATATTCGACATAATTAAATTTGTACATTATACCTGTTCAAAAATACGTCAAAATAACACAAAATTAAATATTATATTACAAAATAATTGTTTACGTATCGAAGTATAATATTGTTGACCTAGGCATATGTATATTGTCGACGTTGACGATTACATTAGCTCTTGCTTACTTAAATTTCGGTAATAAATGTCTTTAAATAGATATTTTAGTATCACGAATTGATTATATATTTATTTTTTCTACTATAAAGATAATATTATTGAATACAAAAACGGAGTATCTATTTTTTAAATATACTATATATATATACGTATAATTTATTTGATATATCGTTAAAATACTCTTATATTTGAAATGATTATAAAAACAACTTTAATGTCTGTATAGAGAATAAGACTACCTTAAATTTAATTTTTGAAATCTCTTTCTTAAAGTAAAACAAATTAGTAATTTTTAAATTAAATTAACTTATTAAATTATTTTTAATATAATATGAATTAGTTAGAATTTTTATTCTATACTATTTTTAGTCAATATAATGAAATATTTTATTATTTTGAAATTTTCTAATTTTGTTTAGGTCATCATTAGTTTTATAAAACAAGAAAATATTTTAATTTTCATGAAAATAACTTAAATGTATTATTATGTATATATATATCTATCATTTCTACGATTTTTACTATCTTTTTTATATAAAAATAATATAATATATGCCTCAAACACTTCAAGCTTTTTAGATAAAACCAAAAAGTTTTTTTTTAAATAGAGTTTTTATACTAATGAATGGAAAATATTTAAAAGTAAGATTTATTTTATAGTAATTCATTTTATTAAAACGTGATGAAATGATAAAAAAAATTATTTGATAATTTTATATACAGTAAATCCAGATATGTAGCATTTAAATACATATATATAAAACATAATCGAAATAAATTTGTGTAAAAGTTTTCTTCTTTCTTTAAATTCATAATTTATTTTTTTATTTTGTTTTAATCTTTACTAATATAATCATGGCTTGCGTTTATAGGAATTACATAGCCAGTCTTAATCTAGAAATTACATAGACATTTTTAAAATAGTAAATTAATGATTGTAAGTAAATCATTATGTAATAATGTCGTCAATAATTAGGTATAAGGCCTTTTATTACAAAATATATAAAATTTTAAATATCTAGGTTTTGTAAATAATGTAGAGCAGCTATTATTATATAAAAAAGCATGTGAGTAACTTTTTTCATCAAATATTAAAAAAATAAGTTAAATATATAAGAATATATATATATAAGAATATATATATATATACATATATATATAATATTAAATTAAATAAATAAGTATTATTTTGCATTATGCGTATTTATACTTTAACAGAACAATACGTAGATTAAAACACATATGCATAAATAAAAATCTTTTTAATTTACAAATTTAAATTCTATCAATTATGATGATAATTCAGAAGGGCTCTATTCTTATGTATATATATATATATATATATAACATATGGGTAAAAATTTTATTGCCAATATAAGAACTATTATTCAAATAATTTATTACATAATTAAGCTATGTACATTCTTATGTTAAAATTAATTGGTAGTTCGTAAATAATAGCTGATTATTTTCTAGATTAAAGATGATAATATGATTAGGGAAATAAACCTAATTATGAATAAATATACTAATTAATAATGAGGATTTTAGGACATATGTATTATGAAAGTAGTGTATTAAAAATTGAATCGACATTGTATTCAGTTTTAACTAGGTGGTCACATATACTTAGAGAAAGTTAGGCTTGATAAAAAATCGAACTAAGAGAGCGTGCAATTATTCGACAGGAGTATTGGGAGAAAATATATTTCCGATGTGAGCGACGTGATCATTGGCGCGAATTTTACGAAATACTTTTCCTTCGTTTGTCTCCGTGTATTCGCGGACGGGTTGACTACAATTGACGCATGGAAAGTCAGTTGATCGCGGAGAAAAGGCTAGGAGCGCGTGTTCTATGACACCCCCCACCCCCACCCCCAATGTCCTGCCCTTCTTCACCACCGTCTGTCGCAACGACGGTCGCGCATCTGTACGTGCATATCATACACACACTCAGGCAGGGTCGAAGAGAGAAAGTGAAGCAAGGTAGGAACGGCCGCGAAGGTGGAGTATGTGTACGTGTAGAGAGAGTCGAGAGAGAGAGAGAGAGAGAGAGAGAGAGAGAGAGAGAGAGAGAGAGACGGCGAAGGAGAGGTGGTGGCGGTGGCCGGTGCATTTGACGTTGATATCGTGATAATATGAAAGAGCCGCGTCACCGAGCTTATAACCGAGGTATGGGCCGACCATATTGTTGCGCACGTCTAGGCATAACGAAACGCTTTGCGAGTCGATCTTATTTGGAGCGCGAGGACGAAAGAGCACGAGCGCAGCCTTCGACTGGTCGAAGAAATAGAATCGATACGTTCGTCGGAGCTGCTTCGACTCCCTTGCAGCTGGATGTAACGAGTTTTATATTATCCCTGTAATAATATGTCGAGTCGCTCAGACTGGTCTCGTGGCTCCAGCGATCGACTCCCCCTGTCCCCACCGCCCAACCCCCTCAAACCCTCCCATCCTCCTCTGCCCGTCCCATTCCGCTGTCTCTTTCTCGAATTCGACGAGAGTCAGCATTACTTTTTTGCCGCCGATCACACAGACATTCCTAAAAAATGACCGACCGACGTTAGTGACAATTTTCTGCTTTCCTTCCATTTCTACGAATCGATGATTCAATTACCGCTAGTATCAGATAACAGGAACTTCTTATATGCTCGATGAATAATATTCTTTTCTTTCCTTTCCCTCAATCCAAAGTAATACAAATATCATTCTTAAAATTGCCTTGCCTTGCCTTGCCTTACCAATCACATTTAAACTTGCAGATTATTTATTTGACTTTGGATAAGTAGAACTGTACTATACAATGAATGCTAGATCTAGATTTCCTCTAGATTATTTATTCTATTTTAAACTATCGTACGCTTACTCAGAATATTACATTTCCTATGAAAATCAATTTATTATCTTAATTATAAATTTAATGTCAATTAACTTCTGTCATTTTTTGCTCTTTATATTTTTAACTTAGAATTTTCAATTTTATTTTATTAATGATAATTTAATCCTGTAGTTTTGTAATTATTTCGTCTAAAATTTGTGCGTATAGTATATTAAATGTAGATGTAAATACCTAAATTGATTAATAAGCTTCAATGATAAAATATTTTTATTGCAAAAAAATATTCGAAATCGTATATTTTTTATAAATAGTTATTAAAAATTTGTTTCAATTTACCTTTATGCTTAAAAAAATATTTCATCGAGAAGTAGAATTTATAACAATCTTTTTTTTTTGTTTTTTATTTTAAACGAGCTTTCCAAACATTGTTTGAACGAATAAAAAAGCCATGTAACAGTTGTTACAGAATTTTTTAATAAACGATATAGTTTTAGCGAATAATACGGGCAATTATGAAAAATTATTATAGCCAAAAAGATTAAAATTTTATTGTCTATTGCTAAAAAAATCAAGTAATATTATAATTTCAAATTAATAATAACATAGGCAATACTTTTATGAAATATTTACTAGGGGTAACAGAGCATACAAGTTTATGTTTAGATTGATATACTTCCTGACATGAGGTTTACAAAATGTTATTTTGTATGATGATTTTTGGAAATATTAATCTTAATTGTGAAAAAGTAATTTTCAATCGTGTTATAAATTACATTGGATTTAAGAATTTTGCAAATACTCGATATATTTCAAATCAGTAAACAGATTTAATTTCTATATATATAAAAAAAAGAGCAAAAAAGAGAAAAGAAAAAAAGAAATCAGTTATGGTTTGTGAGAGTAAGTAATTTCATACGAGGCAGAGTGCAATTGAATTCCATGATATACAGGCGAATAAATAATTATCATTAGGTCGATTTTATGTTCCGATTCATCTTGTCATTACGTTAATTAGCCACTTATAGAATCCTAGAGTTTGCTTATTATATGTCTGTCGACGTTTTATTTTTCTTCCGGTAAAAGTCAAATGAGCATCTTGCACTCATCCGACGAAAGCTTCTTTCGGAAAAAGTAATGACGTCACTCGAGGACAAAGATAGCTCGATACGGTAATTGAATCACCTCGCGCTTTTGCTGACCGCCAATGACGTGGAGCTTCAGAAAATATTTCAGAATCATATTTTACTCCTCCTCCTTCTCCTCGTCCTCCTCCTCTTCGTTGTAAAATCACTTATATTTTCGGGGCTTAACCCGACGGGCCGTTCAGCCTCGCCGATCGACAGCTTGCCAATGAGTTCTGCAGGGATGCAGCCGCGAGCTACCCAAGGATCTACCAGGGCTTTTCCATTTTCCGCTAATTGCTTTTCCTTCGGCTCTTTTTCGTCGGCATCGCCAATCCACTTTCACATTTCCCTGACTATTAGCCAATCATTCGCCATCGGATTTGTTCGCTCGATTTTTTTTAAGGCTCGAATTTATTTTTGATTACGAATCGCTGTTCCGTCCGCTCTATCATTTTCTTATTTTACACGTCTGCGCTCTACTTACAAGATTTTTATACTATTAATGATTCCTTTGGATTTTTCCTGATTATGTCGGCGATTATATACGCGTAAATTTGAAAAATTTCTAGTAGAAAGGCAATATGTAGAGAAACGATCCTTTAATTGATAAATGTTGAGTGGATGTTATTCGCCATCGAGGAAGTCCAGCTACCAATTCATCACAATTCATCAGCTAGTAGTAAATCTGTTGAGGAATATCCACTTTCGGAATAGATAATCGATCTCTATTTAGATGGCTATCAAAGACCAAAGAGCGAGTCCACTTGGAGCGGAAGGGATTACTCATCCTTAACTATCCGCTGGTTAAGCCTCACATCAGGGTTTTAAGCGGCATCACTAAACAAACAGCTTCGTAATGCCGGAGAGTATCAAATAAAGCGGAGGCGAACATCGTGTATCGGTAATCGGATAAGGGAGCCCCGCCGTCGGGGAAAGTAGGGTGAAGCTCCCTCGCGAGATCGCGAACAATAATGACACTAGTTTAATGGTTCCTGCTCTGCATTCGGTTATTGGGGCCGGGGGAGGGGCACACGCGACTCGTTCATTCATCGAGGCTGGCCTGTCGCTGACACGAGTCCGAGTGTTTCTGACCGGCACGAGGATCCCGTTCAGCCCTTGCTCCAGGCTTTTCTTCCTCTATCTATGATTATTATTATATCCTTCGATTCGAGTTTTAGCGGGTAGTACACTTTTATTAATCTCCGCGTCTTTCATAATTGCTTGACCTATCGTAAGCAAGTGACTCGTGCCAACGAAAATGCCACTTATTCGCTATCGCTTCAGAGCTTCTTTATGAACCCGACTCTACTTCCCAATACTACAATGACAACTATTAAGAAAAAGATTTGCCTCTTCAAAACGAAGAACGTTCATCTCTCTTTTTTCTCATCATACATTAGGCTTCCATGAAAGATGAGGATAAAGTATTTAGCGCTGCATGAGAAATCCCTAATTCAAAACGATAGGTTTACATTAGTTATTCAAGGCAAGACGCTTAGTGCAGGCTACTTATTCCCTTATTTACCTGTTATTTTTCGCAGATTTTTAAATCACCAGCCGTTGGAATATCAGTAATAATACGCAAATAAAGATAAAGTTTATTCTAATATTAACGCAAGGTTTTCCGGGATCTAATGATCCCAACGCTCGAAAAATATCTTTAGGACCAATATAATAATTCGATTTAGTCGGGCGACAAGCGCAAGGAGTCTCAATCGGACAGTTTTTTTATTAAAGCTTATTGGATCGAATGTATAAGAACAGAATAAAATCAAAGACAAGAATAATTGATTACGTCGATGATTGCGCTCTTACGTCGACTGACCGTGGAGTTCGAGTGGAGTTTGTTTTGCGAAACCGTGGATTTAAAAAGAAAAAAGAAAAAAGTACACTCGTCAGCATACATGGGCGTATTGATTTATTAAAGGAATTACTTGATTATTAGTATTTCTTGCTGAATGACCGTCTGAGCATGTGCTGTAAATTAAAAAGTGTCAAATCGGGTCACAGAAAGTGAACTCGCAGTCGAGGTTCGATGGGACTGTCTTAGTAATACGTACATACAGCTGTACGATAAAATAGTCCTTCGTTGATAGCTCTCTGGATATTTAAAAGCAAAAGCATAAAATTCACAACAAAATTAATTCATAATAATAGTTATTTTGTAAAATAATCTTTGAACTGTAGTAGTGCTTCCATATATTTTTATTTCATAAAATACTAACTTCGAAAACATACTTCGATTTTTTTTATGATTTTCAAAAACAATACCTTTAATATTATTTACTGTTGTATACATTAAATTGAAAAATGAATAACTTGAGGGAATATTATTTTCTAACGGTAATCTTAATCGTAATCTTTCAGTACTATGTTATCGCTAATAAATACCACATCTATTTTAAATAAAAATGAATTCATTTCATTATTTTAATGTACTAATAAAATAAAACCCCATATAAACGTGAATACTTTTGCACTAGTCAGTTAATCATGTAAATGATGATCCTTTAATATTTCCCTTAGTAAGGCTTTAATTACTTTAAATGTGGTTAATGATTCGGAATTACTTTCTAATTATATTACACATGAATGGATGCCAATACTATACAAACTTTTCAATGTAACGTTTTAATAAGATGACGGTGCTTTCATACAGTGAAAATAAAGCATTCGTATATCTATTTTACAAATAACACAGTTTTGGTCTTAAATAAATGCAAATTTGTTGTATTAAAAAATATATTAAACAATAAATTATATTTTTTAAGGGATAATAAGATATATTCTTTATAGTTTAGAATTTAAAATGCTTAATCATTTGTAGTAATTTTGTATAATTAAGTGCTGTCATATATTGCAAAGGTCGTCCTTATACTTATAGTCTAGGATATAAGTTTTGAATTATTGATGTAAACATTTAAAATTTAAGTAGGCATTTCGTGCATTAAATATGTATTGCTCCATAAATTAGATGAAATAGCATGCAGAAAATTTTGTATTCTCTGATATCTTTTATAAAATCGAGTTTTAATTTATTTTAAAAACCTTCCCTTCCCCACACCGAATTAGTGAAGAAAATATATACCCATAAAAAGTTATGTGTCGAGAGAAACTCGCAGGGCAAGTATAAATTGGCGCAAGTACGTTAGCATAGACAACGAGTAGAGAAAGCGATTCCACACCCTTGCGAACATGTGCATTGAAATATTTTTCCCGGGGGAACTCTCAACAGGATAGAAGCAATTAACGCAAATAACAACACCACAATTATTCATTCCATTATTTCATAAGCCTATTATCTGGCTCCATTCGCCCGAGTTTGCTCCACAAGCGATACCTCTCTCTCTCTCTCTCTCTCTCTCTCACACACACACACACACACACACATGGGCGCGCGCGCGCGCTTATTATACATGTCTCACGAGGCTATTCAGAACTTCCGCAACATTACCCATTAGTTGTTTGACTCTTTGGTCGACTCAGATCTACCTGTATTCGATCTCTGGCTCCATCCAAGGTAGCTTATGCTAATTTCTTTAGGATGATAAGCGTGCATCTACCCCCACCTCCCGGTCTCCCCGAGTCGCGAGCACGTCTTCTGCCGTCGGGCTTCCTTGCTTGATACACGAGCCGACTCGAGCGAGGGTTGTAATTAAGAAATTATGCCGATTCCGGGCCTAAGCTCCCGCCCTTATTGTTATTATGAGCGCGAGGAGTGCCGACTAAGGTTAATTGGTTAATCGTGCGGATAGGCCGAGAATTGATTGTGCTTGCGCAGCTCGTCGAGTGTCAGAGAATAAGGGCGCAGACTTTGTATCACGAGCTGCGGACAAAAACGCGGCTCGATTTTACAATGGCCGAGCGGGTAATTAATCGCGTCCTCGCCTTATGCAAAAAGCTGCTGATGTGAAAAATGGCGCGAGTGTAATTGCTTGTTAATACGAGGCTCCTTTTTCGGCAGCTGTAATCCCCCCCCCACACCCTCTCACCCTCGAATTTTTTCCATTAGCTTTATTTACGCGCGCGCGTTTATACACGCACGCGCACTTTAATTCCTCATCCTCTTTTATTACACTCAGTAATGAGTTACAACAAACGTGACTACTATTTTACTTCAATTCCATGACTAGTAGTATTTTTTCTATTCTTTTTTTCGACTAGTACAATAAATCAGTGCACAATAGTATTATGATGAATGATTGATCTATTTTATTTTATTAAGGCATGTATAATACTTAAATTTTAATAAGACGTATTGTACGAAAATCTAAATATAATTTATTAATATAGGCTTATTTGTTCTGGAATTTTCATTTGTGGCTTTCTCATTGCTGATTAGGAATGAAGAAGTAAATGGAAGACCACGTTCAAAAGTACAATTGTTAAAAAGAGCTGTTTGAAAAGCAAAGGTCCATCTGAAAAGATTCAATACTATAATATAAAATCTATATATAATGATAAAGAAACGGAGATGCATAATTATTGTAAATTGAGGATACTTAGAGTATGAAGGGCGTTAATCGTCCTGGTATCCGGGCTTTCCTCGCTTCGCCGGCCTCCCAATGTAAGGAATAGGGCAAGGGTCTTGTCACGCTACAAAGGGACTTTTGTCAAAATCCTTGGCAGAGTCGCGATGTGCATTGGAAAAGCTAAAGCAGTCCTCATGGAGCCTCTCTCAAAAGCTTGTCACATATCTCTAGAGTTTCGGTAGGTGAATTCGCGTTTACACGTTATAAGAGATAGGAAACGCAGTGACATCGGTATATATAAAAGGAAAAGAGAATAATGGAACAGAGAGCCATGCGGGGATGTAGAAGCCACATCTCCTGGTTATTATATACCTATCTAGACAGCGTCTCTATGCGATGAAAATAAATAAAAAAAAGTTTTGGTACTCCTTCAAAAGTTGAAATGATTCTTGGGATTATTTTGTAAAAAAAAGTCTATTCATGTGATGTACAAGGGAGTCTAGCTCAGTGATCGATTAAGCGATTATGCACTAATTTGACCGAAAACTTAAGAGCCTGAATTCCATTTGTTAACTGTAAATTATAATATTAACCATAATACGGCGTCCAAATAAGCCCTTTTTTTTTATCCCTTTCATCCTTCCAGATACGAATGTCTGTCAATTTATGATAAAAAATGACAATAGATTAGCTAGGAGCGACGAGTCCCCAGAAGCATCCCGGCGTGTACATCCGGCGTGTACATTAGGTATCAAACACAAATCCGAGGTTTGCGCACGCGCTCAAGTCAAACAGATAAGATCCCGATGGAACGAGGGGAGGCAAAGATTACAGCAGAGCCTCCCGCGTATGAATCCATGGTACCCTACACGCGTACGTCGGCAAGGGTTGAAGAAGCAAAGACTGCCTCCGGGCCGCGGCTCGGGACGGGGTGGGGGAGCAACGAGGCCATGAAAGAGAAATATATATATATATATATATATATATATAAATGTGTGTGTGTGTGTGTGTGTGTGCAGAGAGAGAGAGAGAGAGCGAGGGAGGGAGGGAAGGAGGGAGAGAAAGAGAGAATGGAGTTTCGCGCATGTATCGCACGAACGGCAGCTGCTATTGACACCTCGATACCCTGAGTCAAATGGAACCAACCAGTTCTCGGCTTAACATACATATAGATATAGATTTTGTTGCTCTTACAACGAAGCCTCACTCTTTCTCGCTTTCGACATGACCCCTATCCCCTCCAGACATCCCTGCCCGTTGTCTAGTTCTATTTTGTTCCCGCTCCCCGCGCATTGAGCGTGAAAACGAGCATCGTTGCTCTCTATCGCTGCTTTATTTTCAAATGCTGTTTTTTTACTTGCCATGCCATTACGTATTGTTTTAAATACCAAACCCCCACCCTCCCTTCTCGACCATCGTAAATGGGAGCTTTTGACATAATTGTCGAATAGGTAATAAGGCTGCGAAATGAGCGATCGGCTTTATTGACTCACGATCTATGAATTTCATGACATTCTATTTCCACTTTAAGTCGCCTAACTAATATTGCTCTTGAATTTCTGTCCAATATTTTTAAATTTATGATAAACTACTAACAATAAACAGCCTCGGGATTTTCTCGGCTATGATGAATTACCGTTTTCAAACTTAACTTTTAAAAATCACTTATGTATTATTCAACGCGGGCTGCATTTTATCATAACGTATTTCCCTGAAGGATATTTCATAAAATTTTAAATACACAAGGAATTATAAATGAATTTTAAAATACTCATTTTATATTTCAGCCAATAAAATGATAGCAATAATCTCCCCTACTTGCCACGATATTTTAAAACTTACAATTATCATTACGTATTAGAAATAGAAAATTTCTTTTTTTACGTATTTATAAGAAGATCCATTATTTAAATTCTACGATGGCACGTGTTCTTCGTCAAATATTATAATGTGGGAAAAATGAGAAGGGTCGAGTGACAAAATATTCAAACGAATATAAAAAAAAGTTGCTTTATGGAAAGGAATCTTTTTTAAGATTTAGAAAGAGCTTTTATTTTTAGGGAAAATAAGAAATTTATTATTATTGGGTGGCTTATAAGAATTTAAAAGTCAAGTTATTGATTTTAGTTTAGTTTTTTTAAGGATTTTTCGTAAAAAGATCGCATAGAATTTTTTTGCTTTAAAATGAGTAATAATGCTTGAAAAATTAAAAAGAGTCTTTCGAAAGGTATTTATGCTCCACATTATTACTCATTTTTAAACAAAAGATTCATTATTTCGGCTGAAAATAAAGCATACGGATTTACGCAAGAAGTCAAACTTCAATTTTTTAAAAGCATTTATTTGCCTTTTTCGTTAATGTCAGCAGCATATACTTAAATCATTTAAACTAGATACATATATAGTAAAATGATGGAAAGGAATGAAATTACAGGGGAAATGCTTTATCCTTGTGAACCCGATTCGCAATTACGATTGTCCATTCATTTGATAATTCTAGGCCTTTTTGAATAATTCGTAGGTGACGTAAGTCGGTCGTCGATCTCGGTATAATTGTTAAGTATCCTCGGAACAGTTCGATACTCAAGTCGGCTGATCGAAAAATGAACGAGAGCAGACGGCAAACTCCCCGCTGTTTTTAAACATCGGGTGACTAATTGTCAATGTCGCGTCCAGGCATCGCGACACACCCTTCGGCTCTCGCTCTTCTTTACTTTCGTCTTCCCTCGACTCGCTTCATTCTTCCCTCCCTTCCCGCTGTTGTCACTGCTTTTTAATGCTTGGCTGCTCTACAGCTGGGGCTTAGACACTTTCGCATCTTCCGGTAAAATTTTTTTTTTTTTTTATATATAACTGTGACCGGCCAATTCGCTTCTTCATTACCTTTTATGCCACGCAAGCTCCTCATTCCCTTTAGTCATTTTAATTTCAGATTCATTCGATCTCAAGATCTCAAGATCTTCAACCTCGAGACTTTTTAATTACATCGACTATTGTAACGATCGATTAATCGCCGAGTTCACAAGAAATTTATCGAAAATTTTTACCCACAATGACCTGGTAAAGTTAAATCGAATGCAGTGATTCTAACACTATCACTTTTACTACTAATATATATATATATATATATATATGACATTAAAAACTTGTTTGAAAAATGGCTTATGCATATGCGGCTATTAAAAGTTGGGCTCTGGCAAGTTTCGCCAACAAGTTACGTTGCTTTAAAATTACTAAGAAACTCTTGTATCGCTAATGTACTTTTGTTTATAAAATATTGATGCGTATTTAAATGCAATTTAGTAATTTTATGAAGGAGAAAGATGATGAATAGGCGCGATGGTAAATGCACGCCATAAACCCCAGATGTTACAATCAAATCTTGCTCTCAACATAAACACAAAACTACCAAAATTTAAATGTATTTAGGAGCTACGAGTAGAGTTGTTCAGTTAAGCACGCGTAATATTTAATTTTATTGGAAAACTCGTGTTTCTACTTTAATCGAGCTAATAACTCCATGCACGTCAAATTATAATAATAATTCTTTATTGCCCGTAATTTTCTAACATGCGTATTTGTAAAAAATTTATAAAATAACATAAGTCATTAGAATTTCATATCGTCACTTTATTAAACTAGTAAACAATTATTAATGTACGCCTTCGGAAATGTAGAATAGGTTTTAAAGTAGTATTTTACTGATAAATCATTTTCTCGACAATACGCGTGAATTCGTTGAGATTTTTTTTATTAAAATAGGGGCATGAAATTTATTGAAAAGGAATTTATTTATCTGCTTAGTTTTTTCACGGGTCTCAATATTAACATGAAACGCCGAAAACTCAAAAATAGTTCTTAAAAATGTCGAAAGCTTTGTTACTAGTGAATTGATTAATTGACTAACAGATCGAAAATGATACCCATTGCGCTTTGGGATAATACTCCATTAGTTTATAACCCTTGTCATTTACCCCTTGCAAGCATTTCACGTAAAAGTAGGAGAATCCCCTTAACCTTTACAGGATTAACCCCATGAAACGCAAACTCGCTACAAATTGATGATGTCCGTAAGTTTTGATTGAATGATAGTTACAATGAAAACATAGTGTGAAGAAGTGAGTTAGCGAATAAGTGAGTAAGTGAATAAGTGAGTAAGTGAGCAAGTGAGTAAGTGAGTAAGCTAGTGAGCAAGTACGTAAACGAGCATGTGTGTATATGAGTAATTTTCGTGAAGCAGCTTTTAAGCGTATTAAGCCATTAAATGGCTTGGCCTCTTATGGCTTGTACATTTACAAATCATAGGGAAACTCTGAAGGTGTGCATCACAGCCCCACTCGGCATTTCCACTACCATGTAATTTTTCTTATTAAAAATAACCTTTCGGAACGCCGGATTTCGGTTCACTCCATCATTTTAATACGCTCATTTTATCGACTACCTGCGACTGTCAGACGGATAGCTTTGAATTACTTATTGCCGCATTACTAGCTCCGCGGAGAAAATAACAACAGTCTTCCTTGAGAGAATGAGCGAGTGCGAGAGACGAAATGAGAGTAGCCGTGGCGAGAGTCAGGCAAGTCGAATGGCTTTTAGCTTAACGGTTTTCGTTAACACTTGGCTATAATATAATGTAACGTAGGATATATGCAGTGGCAATGGTAGTAGAACGGCCGCTAGTAACTGATACTTAGGCATTAAAAATACTACATAAGAGCATTCGAGAGTCGAATTTCTGCTCTTGATAACACCCGTAAAAGTTGTATCTCGTTATATATTTCTCTCTCTTTTCATATACTCTTTCATTATGTACTTTATTTACGCAAATTATATATTTTTTACTTTTTTATCTTTTTTTGGTTTTTTTGTTTCTTCATCTTCCGACGAGACGATCTAAATGATTTTCTGATTACATTTAATAAATATAATAAAGATGGATCGCTTTTTTCATTATACTGCTATGTCTTATTGACTATAGAATAGTACATAACATGCATGAAAAAGTACTCCTTTCTTTCGATGCCGTTCATAAGCGTCTTTAATATTGATATTCATAAGATTGATAAAATTAAATAAACATTTTTCTTCTTCTTTTGCTTGAATAGGCTGAATAATTCCGTTCAATAGATTACAATTACACATGTTTTTTCTTCTGTTACAAATTCAATGTTCTTCAAGACAATTAACATATAAAAAATTTTTAAACAAAATTATTTGTAACTTATTTGTAGTAGAGATTCCCTAAAGAATTTTCTATCTATCATTATGATTATTTAGAATAAATGTATACTGTTATTAATTTCAACATATTTAAGGCTATTGTGTTATTATAATACCATTGTGCTTTAAGTACGATGATTGAAAGAAATTTGATGGATTGATTTTTAAAAAAGCAATTACCATTGTAATTATGACACTGATTCTATAAACAATTAGTTTATTATTGGAGAATTTTTATGGGCAGTAAATTCAATGTATATACAAAAATAAATAATATAAGACCAGAAAGAAAAAAACTATTGACTGGAAAGAAACTTCTAACGCTTTAAATAGATTAATGGAATTACAAAGTTAAATAATTGTTTCAGAGTGGATATGAAAATTAAAAAAAAAAAAAAAAAATTAGTAAATCTTCCTCTAGTGCGATAAGAGTAATTTTTCATAATACAAGTTGCATTTTTTGTCAGACAAAAAAGTATTTTAGATTTGTTGTAAACTATTTCTTGAGTTGATATAAAAGAATAAAAAAATCATATTTTTCGTATTTCATTGTAAACGCAATTGCTTCAAAGTAAGAATATAACAATTCGAAAATTGATAACGCCTTTTAATTTTTAAATCAAAATCGCTCTAATATGTTTTGTTTATAAAGCAAAATAATTTATTATAAATATTAGAAAAACATATTTATATCTTGTTATATTACAATACATTGATTTTTGTTTAAATATTCTTTTGTAAATAAGTATTATTAACTAACGTTGTAACTCCAATGTTAAATACTATTTTATTTAATAAAAACACATGTCAAGACATTGGTAAGAGTGAATTGTTAATTATATTTGAAACGTGCGTTAAAAGGTAAATAATTTTTGCGAATAATTTAGAAATAAAGTAATATGAAAATTTAATTAAATACTTGTTGTTATCGTCATTTAAATTAATATTTATATGAATGGTAAGGCTTATAGAACATTAGGAAAGATGAGTATTATATTTAAATGATTGTAAAATATATAAAAAGAGCCGTATTTCCTTGCGCAATGTTACAATCATGTTATAATAATACGTTATAATACGTTATAATAATAATTACGAATGAATTTTATTATTGTTAGTCTCTTGTGTATTCAGATCAATATGAGGGAGGGCATGTAGCAACTGTTGCAACGTTTTCACATGTTAAAAGTATAATAAAACAAGCGGCCGTAGCTTTATCATAAGCTCGTGACACTTAAAGGCCGTATTATGTGGAATCAATAACGAGTAAAAGAGAAAATCATGGAATATAGATTGTCCGTAGTCGGGAAGTCGGGTGGTACACGGGTAAAATATACACTTGGGGTATTTAGCAAGCCAATAATAAACACGCGCCTCTAGCCGACAATGAAAGCTTGACCCCACGGTAAAAAAGTATGGAAGCGGTGCGAGGCGCAAAAAAAAGTGCGCATCGACGGCTGCCCCTTGCAGCCACCTCATCAAACTCCCCTTTTTCCCGGATTTTCGGAAAAAGTTGGCGCGGTACGCCCACTTTTCCCCTCCCGCTCCTCGCCCCGGCCTTTCAAAAGGAATCGTCGTTTGTCGCGAGTCATCAGTCATCTATATTTTTTCCTTCTTACCCGGCATTATAGTGCGCACAATAATGCCCGGGCACAATGAGCCCCGGCTACTACCGAGAATTTTATTATGACGCATGATCTGTCGTTACAGATGTTACGCAGCTCGGTGCTCGTCTCGGGGTACCTCGGGTCGTCTCGGGTAGTCTCGGGTAGTCTCGGGTCGTCTCGGGGCCTATCGGTGCACACCTCGTCTCGTTGATAAAACCATAAGCGAGCGCTCCGAGCCGCTCCTATGACCGCTCCATTTTACGCGAGAGCGCAGATTTAATTTTCGTTACGCCTAATCCATTTCCCAGCCTCCGTCTAACGCTCCTTTTCACCGCTCGTTTTAACCTCGAATCAGGCATCTGGAAAAATCGTCCACCGTCCCAGTTAGCTCTTCCTCGAAGGGAAAGGCGAGCAGCTTTTTGTTACATTAATATTCTCAACTGGCTTGGCAATGATTGCGACAATAGGCAACAACGAGACTCCAACATCCTTCCTCAACTACTATTTACGTAACTTTTTTAATTTTGAGCTCGTGAGATATCTTCTTTCACTTACTTTCACGCTCGGAACCTATTGAGAAACGAGTTTCAACCTCCAAACAATATTTATCACCGCGTTGTCTCATTCGATTCTTCGCAATACGGCTTGGACAGAATTCACATTTACCAAGAATAAAAGTTTTCTAAAAATTCAATAACTTTTAAGCGATCTTTTCTATATACGATCGTTTCAACAGGTTTAAATGTTTTAATATCTCCAATAAATAACTAAATAATATAATATTCGGAGCAGTAGGTATTCAATAATTGACAATTGGATTATGAAATTTTCACTGTATAAGTAGCAATCATTTATATTAAAAGCCAAATTTTCTACAACAATTGATATTACAAAGAATTTTATAATTATACCAAGATAAATATTGAAACAACAATTATTAACAAAATTATTATTAATTAAAGTAACAAAATATAGATTTAAATAAAGTATCTTATTATTAAGTTATTGTTATTATAATAAATTAATATAGATTGTAAGTCTATAAATGCACAGAGTGCAAATAGAAATTGAGCCTAAACTTACCCTTAACGGTATAATATATATATATGCGCGTGTGCCTAAATGCACGCATAAAAAAATGAAGCCCATATAATCAATATAGCTTGTGGTGGATGATGCAAGGCCAAATCTGGATAATTCGGTTAAGTAAAAATCCAGCCTACGTGACACGTAAGAGACACGTCGTCCTCGAGGGCTCAAACACACGCGTGTCCCGCCAATAAAGAATAAGGTTTCATGGTGTGCACTACCAATAGCGGAGTCTTTAAACGTCAAAAGCAAAAAAATCCTCCTACTTCTGATTTTTAAACAGACATTAGGAGAAGTGGATGCCCTGTTTCTAAAAAAGGAAAAGATAAAAAAAAAAGTCGATGCTCCTTCGTAAGTCCTTTAACGGCACTTCAGCTGCCGAAATATAGCCAGGGCTAAAAGCCAGGGCACTTGGATATTTGGCTAGACTGGGCAAACACGACCGCGTGGCCATTGCTGGGCAAACATTTTAACGGGATTAGAGAACACTTACGGCGAGGTTAATCTTTGGCTTGCTAAGTACTTGTCACGATGTTGTCTATGGTTTAGCCGCGGGATGTACCATTCCGACTTACTTTCGGGAGGTCAGTGTCTCTCATTTTTCTTAATCGCCCCGATTCATCGCTATGCCCTTGAGATCTACCTTGCAGCACCCTAAAAAATCCTATTCTCTCTCTCTCTCTCTCTCTTCTTCACTTTACTTGGCCGCAACCTTTAATCAAGCAACGAAGCTAATTCTACTCGCTAAAGCTCACGAGGATAAAATATTTCTTCCTTTATAAGTTTCTTATTTAAGAAAAGAAACACGACTACAAGTTATCAAGTACGAGAGAAAGGCTGATTTCAAGCAGATACGTGACTCCATCTACCTTCTAAAAGTTATAAAATTACTTTATATATTAAAAATTTTGTCTCTTTAAACGAAGATTTAATATGTAAGCGTGTAACGGTGCTTTTATTTACCAATTTTTATGTTTACGCTCTCCGAAACCCACTTATAACTGCACATTATTTTTTTCCATTAGATCAACATAGAAATGCATATCAGATTTAACAAGGGGTTTCATGTTTGTACAGTCGTTATATTTAACAGGAAGAACCTATAAAACCACGCACACAATACTTGTCATAATTCCTAACCGCAATGTAATTAATTCCATCGATTACGAATATTAAATGTGAATATATAAGCTAATTTTGCTTTCATTGTTTCCAGATTCTCGTGAAAATTTTTCTCATTTATTTTTTATGAAAATCAAATTTATAAGAAATTACCAAATAGTCGACGAATAAATTTTTCCCAAGTTTCATTATTAGATATATACATGGGATTATCGTTAAACTGTACATGTATAAGTGTGTGGGTATGGATGTTCGTGCTTGTACGTATATCTCGAAATTTATCCGAAAGCAGCTAATTCGTTTAGTAAAAATTTTAACTATAACTTTGTAAATATTTTATAATGAAATTTGGGACAAGTGATTTGTTATAAATATGAATATATCATGCACAAGCGTGCGCGCGCACACACACACACAATATATATATATATATATATATATATATATATGTATGTATGTATGTATGTATGTATGTATGTATATTTAATTTAAAAAGTTGCCTTTGACGTAGGAAATAAGAAGAACAAGTTGGTATTTGATGTCTTTTCCGCCAACAACCCTGAAAGGCCGACTAAACTATAAAGCCAATACAAAGGAATTAAACATGAGTCCGACACTTGGGCTCGATCGGGATGAAAAATAAAAAGTGTACGAGAATCAATTTACATATGTTCCGATTAATCAGTGTTTAAATTCCGTGCATTGACGTAGAATGAAGCGTTGCGTTAAAGGATTGGTTGTATCGCGCCCTATGTAAACGCCTTCGTATTTGACTTCACTCCCGACCCTCGCGCATTCATTACACATTCACAATATTATCTTTGCGCGCACGTATGTAACGTTGACTCAATGTTTGCCCGGCAAGAGATGCGAGGCCGACAGTTAAGAAAAAAGGAGAAAAAGTATTTCTTTTCCTCTCCCTCTACGGTCGACTACCCCCCCCCCCCCAACCCTCTAACCGTGCACACGCGCCCGCGTACTCGGAGATAGAGATAGAGAGAGAGAGAGAGAGAGAGAGAGAGAGAGAGAGAGAGAGAGAGAGAGAGAGAGAGAGAGAGAGAGAGAGAGAGAGCCAACCACCCGCCGCCCCTTTGTTGCCGGTATACCGTGCGCACTTGACATCTGCAGAGCGGCTCGGCTCGCCCTTTGCCCGCGAATCCAAGCCTGAAATTGCGATGTTTAAATCCTTTTGTGCCGAAGCGGAAGCTTGTATTTTCAGCAGACACACGGCCAGACTAAAAGTACGTTACTTTTAAGTTTTCGCCGTTTTTTTCTGCCTTCAAGCCCCTCCCGCGTTATAATTGCAATGCGCGGAAAATCTTTTCCTCATCCCGAGTCCCTATTTCTCTCCCCCTGATTTACAACGCACCATTTTCATCACACCGTATGATTTCCCTATCAATCGCATGCTTCAAACCAATTATTTACCAATTAAATCTGTTATTACAAGCTTTTCGTTTCAGCTTTCACTTACTTCTTTAGCTTATATTTAAAAGGAAAACCATTGGGCTAATTTATGGTTAGTTTATACTTAAATGCCAATATCTAAAGCAAAATAAAAGATTGCATTACTTTTTATACATTACAATGTATTATTGGTCAAATGTTCTTTTATAAACGTAAAATCTGAAGAAATTAAATTACGATTCAGTTTTTATTCGAAATTTCTTTTGGATAAAAATAAAGGAAAAATTATGCTTATATTGAAATCATAAATAACAAAATACTTATTAAATAAGAATTAAAATAGTCTTTTTATTTAATGGTATTATACATACAATAAAAATGAAAATGAAATTAAAATTTTTTGACAATAATTTTTTTATTATTCGATAAAATTAATATAATATAATCCTTAAATTAATATTTAGTGAAACTATGTTTCGTATTATTTCGTTATTGCATTAAAAGCAATTGCAGAGTATTGAATTCAAAACGCCTCATTTATATTAATTAAGTTAACGATTTGATATGATTCTTAATCATCATCATCATCATAATCATCATCATCATCATAATCATCATCATTATTATCGTTATTATTATTATTATTATTGTTATTATTATTAATTAAATAAATTTATTTTGCTTTTATTTTCTGTATTAGCGCTCGATTTTATATTAATGCAGCACGTCAATTTAGAACTTGTTATTCACGATTAACATATTTGCATCACTTTGAGATATTATGTAGATATACGAAAGCAAGGCTTAGCACGGTTAATGAAAAATCATCGCATCCGCTGTAATACAAAAAATATTTATATCTATAAGGATTGTAGTAAATATAGAGCATCGTGAGCTGAGGTTGTAATAAAAAAAAAATAAAATAAATAAATAAATAAATAATTATAAAACCAAAAAAAAGAAGAATAAGAAACAAACTTCTTTCTTTACAGATTTGATGCTTGTGGACATTATTAGACGAATTTTAAATGATTTTATTGTATTGATTGTAGGAGGATCGTTTTTTCTCGTTGTCGAAATACAAAAAGTCCCGTTTTCCTCGACCCGAAAAGGTCGTTTCCAAACTCCGCACTTAAGCTTAGTGGTCTTTGAGGATTCGACAGATGATCTATGGCGAATGAAATTCGGTGGGTAAATTCGGGGCATCATCGATCGATTGAAAAAAAAATAAAATAAAAATAAAAAAAAATAAAAAATGAACGAAGATAAAAAAAGAAGAAGATATAAGCGCAGTGGTGGTTTCTGTAGCAAATTTCACGCCTTCCATTAATCACGAGCCAAGTGGCCGAAGGCTAATTATCCGCGGAAGGATAGATAAAGAGCGTGCGTGAGAGAGGGGCGGGTAGGAGGTCGATGAGTCGGCTGAGGAAGAGACGCGAGTCACGAGGGAGCGGTGACTTTTCGCGGTGGTCCTGTGATTGATGGACGATCGGCTCCGCGTGAGGCCCTTCTCCACGAGCACCGTTTCTTCGATTGTCAACGATGATGATGTTTGGAGCTAAGAAACGGATCAATGGACCCTGAGTCGCTCTTCGTGCCGTTGGCTTGACAATGATGATGACATTGCTGCTGCTGCTGCTGCTGATGATGATGATGATGATGATGATTCTCCCCCTCCTATGTTATACCCGACCCTCTATCCGTATTCCCTTAAATACGTAAATAACTTGTGTTCCTTTCATGCCCTATGAGTATTTTCCGCTCAGTAGATCCCTGCATTTCTTGATGCTCGATTTCACTATGCATGTGATCGGGACGTTCGATCGTATTCCAAGACACGTGAATCATCTCGTTAACTGTTTTCCACAATAAGTCACTATTTTGACAATGGAAATTTAGGCCTCATGTTGCGAGGCTTCCTTTTATTGTCCTCGTGATGTAATCATTTAGCAGTGAGATCACACTGATACGCCATATAACAATCATGCATAATGAATGGCCTCTTCCGATGTACATGGAATTAAATAAAACAAAAAAGACAAGGGAACTCCATGCTCGTAGAAAAATTCCAAAATTCATACATGCCTTTAACTTTCTAGCCTTAAAGTTCCCTCTGCCACATTCAACTATTGATAAATTTAATGGAAACTAATTAAACATTCACGAAATTTCTCGGCAATATTATTACATGTTATTTTCGTGGCCCTCACTACCGATTTATTTTAAGTAAAACAATTTGCAGCTTTAAAAAACACAACAGGTCAAGCTAATAATTGAATATAATATACGGAAACGAGCGATAGTACCTACTTGTATATTTAAGAATATTCGCGGGAAGACTTAAAAGAAGACGCTTCCTACCAGTCTTTAGTTAAAGTTTAACTAAACGCCAATGAAGGAAACAATGTGTCTCGTTTCATGAGTGATAATTGATTGTGGGAGCGTAAAAATTGGGCGATCGGTGTAAATCCGCAGACATAGAGGCATACGGTTAGTCTGCGATCCATCATTTCCCTCGTTCGTTCCAGTTTTCAAGCAAAAATCGATCCGTCATTGGCCGTATTGTCCGCGTTAATTTCGTCTCGGTGCCCTAAAGCACGTGATGACGTGCGCGCGTTTGCGTAAGCATCGCCGTCCTTGGTCGTGTGCGTCCGTGTACGGACGACAGTTCGGTTCTCATCATTAAAGTAACGCCGCAATAAAAGACGCTTCCGCTCTTTCGATATCGATAATAAGGAGCTCCGCCGATTCCCTTCCGACTACGACCGTACATACGAATATCTTAAAAATCTTTTTAAAAAATCCCCTTTTTCGACGTCGTGTGCAATAAGTGATGAAAAACATTACGATTCCCGGCTATGTGAAGAATATCAAAGACTTTTTATTTTTTATTAATGAAGCTCTAGCGCCTACTTATTAAAATTTTTCTTCATTATCAATCCAACTAGTTAAATAAAATCTCTCGACTCCTGACTTAAGCCAATATTAATGTTATTATTGTTAGACGACTATTAATTACGTTCGTATTTATGAAAGTTCTTCTGACCAAGTTATACAAAAATAAAAGTTAAAACAAGCCGACGAAGAAAGTATCTAGGAAATGTTTTGTTCGATTATCGAAATGTTTATTTATCGAAGAATATTCGATGTAAAGCGTATCCCAAGCCTCTCAATTGCGTTATCTCAATAATGCAGCGTACAAACCATAAATTAGACGCAACGATTGCGGAGATGATCTAGAGCAAATAGACGCTATAAGGAGCAACGTAGGGCTTCGTTTTAATTTATAATTCTGTGTGGCGAATTTAAAAGACCGTCCGAAGCTTTGGTAAAAAAAAAAAAACGGGGACGAGTTTAGCCGAGTTTATTACTGAATTAGAGCTCGTGTCTCGGTGAAAAGTGAGCCGGAATGGTGAAAGACCAGCGGTTCGTCGAATAATTCGGGCGCCCCAATAGGGCGCACGCGCAGATAATCGCGAGTCCCGCCTTCTGGAACAGAAGCCGTTTATTCGCGCTTAATATCATTAAGTGGAAACGTTGACAATGGGACGAGGCGGCCGTCTTTCCGATTTTAATAACGTTTCACGGGGTCTTTTTAATAATATGATAATAAAGTGAAATGAAAGAAAATGCTTAAGAGATTATCATTCGGTCACGCGGATTCGTACACTCCCTTACCTTCTCTCACTCAACTCCCTCACTTCGTTTCTCTCTCAGTCTCATAGAATATACAAGAGCGCTCAACTTTTCGCGCTCCCCCTCTCCCTCCCGCTCTCTCCCTCCCGCTCTCTCCCTCCCGCTCTCTCCCTCCCGCTCTCTCCCTCCCGCTCTCTCACTCTCTCTCTCTCTTTCTCTCTCTATCTCTCTCTCTCTCTCTCTCTACCTCTATCTCTCTCCTCTGGGATTTAATATTTCCGCGTTCGAACCGGCAGCTGTGATGGGCCGCGCGATCTCACTCTCTCCGAGCCTCCCCCGCTATTTTTCTCTCATTTAATACGAAGTTTAGGTATTGCGAACGCGGTTTAAATGAAAATCGCTAATATTTCATATATACGAGTATATTCGTGAATGATTGAATTTGCGTCAGTCAACTGACAAATCCAAACAGTGAATTGTTTTAATGAGTGAATTAACTAACCATTTCATATATCCTATTCGTATTCTTGTTTTATTGATGTTTGCCTTTTAAATGAAAATATTAATTTTTCACAATATTTTGGCTTCATTATTATTTTTATGCATTGATTTTACAATTACGAGCATTAATGAGCGAGAATAGCAAATCCCTTCATTTAAATTAAAGCCCATCGAATGTAATGACCGATTCAGAAAAAAGTAAAGATTGCAAGTATAGGTGGGTAATTTAAATTCAGAGGTAAGCCCGGTAAAATTTCTAGACCTCGTCGAACGAAAACTTGAAACGTAAACCGAGGCATTTTTTTAAGGTCTCGATTTGATGCTCAGCCGAAATAAAACTAATGATTGATAATAAAAGTAAATGACAAGAAAAAAAGAGCATCGAGTGAATTCATATGTCTTAAATTACTTTGTATTTGCGCGGCGCAACGAATTGGCCCACGAAATAATTCGTAATTACCTGAGCACCACTCAAACAAAGACAGCAAGTCGAAAGGAGAAAAGGAGCGATAGGTCTCGAGGACGATAAAAAATGAAACTTGTGAAGCGCGATCGATCAGGGATGCCCGATCCCTTTTCACACCTTTTGTAAATACGACTGGCCTCCCCCCTCCTGCTTAGCCAACTCAGTCCAATAGCAGCTTGACACCTATTACGCACGGGTATTTTACGCTGAGCAAAGGAAGCCACGAACAGAATGACAACAATAGAGGCTGGCAGCCTCCTCTTTCTAGAGAAAGAGTTGCGCCTTTACCAACGAGTTAGGAGGCCGTTGCCATGAAGATGAGGACTTGGGCTTAAAGTCCATTGTGCCTTGAGTTTTATGTCTTGTCGATACACTTTTATTGGGACACTTTCGTTGGATATGTGACGTAAATGCGGATAAGTGTTTTAACCGGAGCAACTTTGTCTTATCGGTCCCTATTTACCGATACACAATAAAATTCCATCTTATTATAAAATGTTAACATAAAAACTCTCAACAATTGTAAGGATGTCATTGTCTTTCAAATTTTATTCAGCTCTATTTTAGTCTTATATATTCTCAGTATTATTATTAATTTAGTGCAATATGCGCATTATTTACAGCCCGTAATGCATTGGGTGAATTAATTGAATTGAAGAAAAGAAGACGGCGGATAAAGAACTTTAGATATTTTGTTCTATTGGCAATTTCATATTTATATTCGAGCGGTTCATCGTTACAGAAATTTTTATTTACAGTGACAAAAAAATACCCTTCTATAATTGTCCTTATACTGTACGAGGCTATGCTAGCTAATGGTGCACAAGCCTAATTTACGAAATTACATTCTTTATCGTCCTCGGATGTTATTTATCTATTATTACAAACATTTCCGTCATTGCTAAGTGCTAATGAAAACTCTGAGTACTTCCAGTCCAAATGGATTAAAAATTTATAAGGAAATAAGTCATGAGGCTCATGATAAATTTCCACATGTAAAAATATCTGATCGTCATTTATTATCAGTCAGAGGTGATCTATCTAATGGCTGTCATAGAAATTCTTAAGTCCGAGGAATAAGACCGTACAATTCTCCTTTGCATATTAATTGCTTGCCCATTACGGACAATTTATCTCGTCAATTGTAAAAAAAAATTGTATGCGTGTTCTCACAAAGATAACAGCCTCCCATTATTTGATTATTTCAACATAGAAAAAAAAATGTGAAAGAAATATTTTTAAAAATTTACAGGAAATAATTTAACTGCATTTACTTTAGATTTGCAATACAAGGGGAGAAAATTTGAAAATTTGAGAGAAAAATATTTAATTTTTTTTTATTGTGGAATAGAACTCAATTATCATCTGAAATTATTTACTATTAGAATAGATATTAGAGGCTGTGATGCATACTGTATCTGACTTACTTGTAAATTGTACATAAAAATTGAATATTTAATGAATGGTTCGTGAATTGTCAGTCGATAAAAGTTCCTGCCAATAAAATAATATTTATTCATTTCGAATTAATTCAGTTGAAATTAATTAAATTGAAGAAATTGGAGACAGAATCGTAAATGTGCATGAGTTGATAAGCGGAGAGGGAAGCCGTAGACTTTTAAAATCGAGCCCTCGGTGCATTTATCAGTCCGAACATCATTGGACGTCAAATTAAAATGCGTTTGGACGCTCGTTCGGAGTATCTGATCGGAAAAAATAAAAAGAGAGAGAGAGAGAGAGAGAGAGAGAGAGAGAGAGAGAAAACGTGTCGATTATTTTGGAAATCTGACAAAGGAAAGTACGAGCTGTCGAGGTGACGCGCAGGCGCGCATTTAATTGAACGTTATTATGCTAGCGGGTAGAATTTTAATCGCGCGGGTGACGATTGCTCGGGTGCGAGCGCGGATAATGCGCGAAATATTATTAATCTCGTGTCGGGGCGAATGTATTTTTCAAAATTTCAGTGCGGCCTTCCATAATACCCCGATAGTTAATGCGGAACCATTAGTCAAACGTCGGGAATCATGCACACGAAAGAGAATTTTCGATTTTAAATCGCTACATTTATCATGCAAGCAGGCGCATGTGACACTATTCTGATTTTATTTTATTCCTCTCCCTCTCCCTCATCACTCGCTCTCTCTCTCTCTCTCTCTCTCTCTCGATGTCTTTCACGCTGACAGGCTACCTTTCCAATCAAATTTCCTATTCCTTCTAGTCCCTTTAACGACTCAACCCTTCACTTACCCTAAGCGATCTCTTATTTAACTGCTTTACTGCTTTTCCTCATTCTTTCTAGCCCTTCAACACTTCCTTTCTTTCTATAGGTAACCCCTAATTATAACCATTAATCAATTACTTAATTTTTAATTAATAATGCAATTCTAAACTGGTTCCATTTATGCAATATACCTCTTTTTTTCAATATGAATATTTGTATTTTAAATTAATAAATTTCTTTATATAAATTGATTTCAAGAATTAATGTTTTAGATAATTATAATTTACTACATTTCATATAAACTATTTTTATTAAGCCATAAAATTAAATAATGTATAAAATAGTGGTTAACTATTATTTCTTCAAATCTCATTTTAAAAGCTTTCATTCGCAAGCAATATAATTAATAAGATTTTTTGCCACAAATCTCATAATTTTTTATATTTAAATTAATCAATAAAAATATTATAAAAAATATGAGTTCAATGCCTCTGATAAATGACACCGTTATTTATAGATTAAGATTCGAGAATGTGAGCAAACAAACGTTAATCCAATGTATAAAGCATGCAAATGCAAAGCATTCTTCGTTATTATTGATACTTAGTAACGTAAATAGCTATAAAGTGAAGAGTGTGGGAGGCTATGAATTGAAATAGCCACATATCCGGTTTGATTGTATTTCATTGGAGAACAACGCGACTGTCACTTGAACTGACCGTAGACGGATTCCAGTCATTATAATAGAAATTTTTTATTTTCGATATTGTAGGTATTTTAATATAAAATTATTAATATTTCACGATATTCAGTGGTCAATTTCGGTTATACGTGTGCTAACTAATAATTGAGCTTTTATTAATCAATTAGATAGTTGATTTTTTGATGTCAGCGAGTAATTTTTATTTAATCTAGCTGATTTTAAGGTAAAAAGTTAAAAAGTATGTATGCACGAATGATATTCTTAATAAATTTAGTTAATTAAGCAGATGATAATGTCAATGGATGATGAAGCCTCGAGTGAAAGCTTAACCTTGTTAGGGCCGTAAATCCCTATCGGGCGTATAGCGCGGCTATTTTGATAAGCCAAAAAAGAGTATCAATATTAAAAGGTAAAATGTTGGATCGGTATATTGGGCTGGAAAGCTAAAATCATCATAAAATCGTACATTCCGAATTTGCGAGTGCAGGCGTCCGACCCATTGTACATCCATCTTTTTTTGTACAACATCGTTTTGATCGTATGCCGCGCATGGCCCAGCCGCCGGTATCCAACCCTTTTTCTACGCGGCTGTTGCACCCGCTTGCATAAAGTCGCTTTACAAGAGCATTTCAAATACTCGTAAAAGCGCATTTCAACATTTTGACAACTAGCAAATGACCCGGGAACCAGACAGATCGTCGACATCTGCACTCCCGCGGCGCTCGATGTTGTGTCGGACCTGCTTGCAAATTACTCCGGCGCCTATATCCTTTCCCCTTTTATTCTCACTCACTCACTCACTCATTCACTCACTCACTCACTCAATCACTCACTCACTCTCTCTCTCTCTCTCTCCATCTCCCTCTCCCTCTCCCTCTCCCTCTCCCCCCTCTTTCTGTCTCTCTTCTTTTTTTTATTATTACTCAGTTTGGCTTTGTCACTCCGGACGCGCGGCGTGATTTTTCACGCGCTCGCGCTCCTTCCTCGTGTCGTCTCATTATTTAGCTGTTGGCTCGGCCCTTTCATTCATATCCGCATTCTCCTCCGGTTCGGCCCTTGATTTCGATTATCCTGTTCGTACACATGTACGTTATTAATATTAATATGCCATCTATATTTTCCTGGAATTATACTCTACCTATAAAGCTTTAATTGCTGCCGATTAATTGGAATTACCAATTTAACGGTGAATTTTCTGAGTAATGCAGATAATTCATTAATTTCAACCAAATTAAGTGAGAGACTGGAAAACTCATTTATTCAACTAATTAATCATTACAAATCATCTGACATAATTTTTACCTTTAACATAAAAAAAGCTTCTCATCAGCACGTACGCTTTACTTACGCTGTTATTCGTATTATTACAATAACTATTGAAATAAAATGTAATTAAGATAATACAATTACATTACAGATACCATAAAACTCGTATTTTTTAAATAAATGTAGTTTTTATTTAGTTTTTTCTTATAATTATTAATCTGCAATTAAGATTTAAAAAATATTATTCGTATTTCATAGTTGATTGTAATTTTATTTCTCTCTAAGGTTAGTAAAATCAAATTAAATAAAATTAAATAAAAGTAAGTAATACATAAATGTATAATACATTTAATATTTAATACAATAATATTTCATTGTAATTAATCATTACTTCGATTGCCAAAAAGGCCTATCATATCAATAAGTAAATAAGTCTTGATGATATAAAAAAAAGTATTCAAGTTTAAACTAAATCATGTATCATTGCACATTATTGTAAAAAATGTTCATAAAAAGTAAATTCATTTTCAATTATTGTATAATAATAAAAACAAGAGCTCGATAAAATTATAAAAATAATTTGTACTGAATTTAAAATGATTTTAAGAGCAATGCCCCAACTAAGTGTTATATTTATCAAAATATCAAAAATATGAATAGTGAAATTTATCATTTTAATAATTATGACCGAATTAACTTATATTATATAAGATCAAGCAGTACATCTATGGTTTTCAAATTTTCATAAAAATGGAAAACGCTACTAGAGAAAATGAAACAAATTTGATGAAACTTTAAGGGATACTGAATTTTCAAAAAAATTTGACTTTACTGTAAAATTGATATAAAAAATGAATATGAAATAGATGATGATGTAATTTTCAAAAACATTATTGTGCCCCGTCCGAAATCCAGTAGATAATTTATAGAATTAAAATGCTCTTAATTTCAGTGTTACATTTCCTTGAAGAAAATGAGATTTTCAATAATTTTGAATATATTATTGTATATCTCTTATAGTTGTATAGGTGAAGCGAAAGAGAGTTGAAAAGCTTGAAGGAAACGAAGGCTTAAGGCGATTCGCGTAAATTACATGGTAGCAAATACAAGTTGAAAATTAGTTGGTGATCAATCAAAATTTCTCCTACAAGTACGAAAATCCTCGAGAGCCGGGAAGACAATTTTAATTTAAAAGCATCGAGTTCGACTAATAACGCAGCTTGCCATACAGCTCTTCCAAAAATCTAATACAAGGATAATAAACGGAGGTTGCGCGTGTGCGTGAGCGAGAACGGCGGCGATGGGGAAATGGGAAGACGAATGCAACGAACTGCGCAACATGATGGGTCATGATAAAGCGACTCGGATTATGATCCTTTCTGGCCTCTCTTCGACTCCCCCCCCCATCATCCCGCCCCTCTAACGGCTTCCCCCGTGCCCCCCTTGATTGCCGAGGTCTTAACAATATCGCTTATCAGTGAGTGTTAATTATCCTGGCCCTCAGCCACTCGAGAACAATTAATTACATCGTTCGGGCTTTATCGTTAAGCGGGAGTTAGCATTAGCAGCTGCGCCGGAGAGCCCCGACGGTTTGCCTATCAATTTCCTCTCGAAGAAGTCTTCAATTATGCGGGTGCTGAACTGTAATACCAAAGCTCAAGCCTCTCAGCGGTCCGCGATCGCAGCTCCTTCCCGAAGCCAAAGAAGATCCCGTGCCTCCCTCGCGGCTCCCTTTGTTTCCCTTCTCTCGGATTCGCTCTCTCAAAGGAGCCGCTCAACCAACCTCTAATGCTACTTTATAGATAGCGCGCGCATTATACTTAATGAAGTATGTGATGATAGGCGGCTTATACGTGAGCTAAGTGAGCTTACACCGATCAACTTACTACGGCAACATTTCACTTAGACGTACGTAGCTTTTCACCACCACTAATCATTACTCGAATTTCAAACATTTCAACATTTGCACGCGTCACATCATGTCCATTGAATTTTCCTATACTTTATCATGCAATTTTTCATTCGACCTGTCGATGGAATATACTGATATTTGTTCTTATTAGCTTTTGACAAAATTATTGATTATTACAACCAACTACATCGTTATGTAACAGAGTGGATTAATAAAAGAGTGAAAATAAGGCTCTTCGAAATCAATACATCAACGAATGGCGAAAAGATTCCTACAAAAAGTAGATTTAGTCGCTTTAATAAAACAACCATAATTTAGTCATTTTCTTCGTTTCGGTTGTAATAGCTAATACCATAACAATCGAAATAATTTGACGTGTTAAATATTTGCATCGCTCTCATTGAATATGAAATTAGTTTTAGAATATTTGGATATTCATGCTCTCTAGTAATAGGTGTGTATTGAAATAATAGTGCCGACACTAATGATAGAAGTAATATTGAAAAGGCAGGGTGTGTTGGTTGCGTTGAATCAATAAGGATTAAGTGAAGACTAGCGGTTGAAGAGGAATTGGATTTTTGAAAAGATTTTGAAAAGAGCGACTGGTAACGAAGTAATCTTACTTATCCTCGAGTAATTAAGTTTTTATAGATCTGAGGTCGTCGTGTGTCCAATAAGAGTTGTATCGGGGATGAAAGGCACGGGAGCCACGTAGTAGTTCAGCTGTCTCGTGAGCCTTCATTTGCAATGCGACGATGATGATCCCATTGAGTATCGAAATAAATAAATAGCCACTTGCTTAATATTTGGCTCATAATACTTCGCAGGGACAGGATATTCGCATATAATGGCTTTCGCGGCGATTGGATGGGCGTCAGTGGGGTTCCGAATGAAGAGTAAAACAGCGACGGGCAGCGACGGGAGGGGGCGGGGGCGATCGAGGGAGTATGGTGCAGCCGCCGCAGGCGTCGATTCGCTTAGGGTTTTAATTTCTTTTTTCGGTCGGCTCCTCGAGAATTACGCGGACCGACGGTTCGCTTACCCTGGCGCGTGTCTCCGTGAATCTGTTCTTGAAGCTCTCGGCAATCATACTTTGGTCGATCGGGCTCAAGAACCGCGACTAATACCGCACGATTTACGCGTTGTGCGATGGATTATCGATTCCCTCATAGACAAAATCGAGGATGATATTAATTTCTCTCTCTCTCTCTCTCTCTCTCTCTCTCTCTCTCTCTCTCTCTCTCTCTCTCTCTCTCTCTATCCTTACCGCTGCTAGGAACGATTTTTCCTTAGAACTTACCTTTGAATCCGGCGCGTGATTTTTCAAGCCGGAGATTGTCGCTTGTCAAATGCACACTTGCTATACAGACCGAATGAGCGCTCATCGACGACGATATCTGTATGTATACATATGTATATATATATATTCTTAAACGTGTATGTATATAGGAATACGCGCTTGATTGATTGTCTCGAATCGACGATAGTCTTATGCTTATAATATGCGATATTGATATGTTTATTATTGAAAATGTAAGTCAGATTGATGGAATATTGAAAAATGTGTAGTAGCACTTTTTGTATTTGAAGGTATATTTTCGTGCTATTTTGAAACTTTCCTTCCAATGCAATGTTGCTGCATTTTTTATTCGAGCGTTCGGTAATTTAAGAAATTTGCGTAGGTTACGAATACAGGAAATATCCTTTTGAAATAAAAAATATTGTGCTTATTCAATAAAATAACGACCTATAATAAGATTTTCTGCTCTTATATAATATAAAATATTTATACTATTTTCGATATACTATCTTGTATGTGTAATAGTTTTTCATCATTTATTGAAAAACATATTTTTAATCGTAGATGAATAAAGAATTCAGAATATTTATTATTCCAAGAGGATTTTCTCCTTGCAATTTTATAAAAATGAATAATTAAAAGTACTTTATATATATATTATGAAAGTTAATCGTAATATAATTAGATATGATAAAATGATTGCTAGTAATTTATTATATTTTCTAAATTTTATAGCTATAATATTGAAAATATTGAATATAATTGACTTTTAGGTGGAGATGTAATTAAAACAATTTTACTATATTAATAAAATGAATTTTTTTTAATACGTGACTTAATACAGTACAATACGGTCTTACTTTTGTAATAGAATTCACATTAACATTCGAATGACGCGAGAATAGTTATTTCAAAAGAATTTATTACCTATTGTTTGATCAAAGAAATCTTTAATCACTTCAAGTCACATTCATCTACTTTTATATAATACAACAATAATATTTGACAAATCTTTCTCTTAACTTTATATATGTACAGTAATAATTCCTTGACTAATTATACTCATAACCGTATCCTCTCCATTAATAAATCGAAAGAAACAAAGAAGAATGTATAGATAGTGAAGTGGAGAAAGATAAAAAGCGCTTTTCACTTTTGTACTTGGTGTACACACGTAGGTCGAATGACCTACGTAAGTGTGCGTACATATGGTACAGAGTATGTATATATTTTTATGTTCGCGCAGTCAGACCGGTTCTCTACTCTCTTCTCCCCAGCCTCCCCTCTCGCACTCTTCTTCGTACTCTTTGTATATATATATATATATATATGGTACGTAGGTATGTATTTACGTATAGGTATAGAGATGTATTGGACTGAGATTTGGCGGACCCCCTAAACTCGACTTGCGATTATTCAATTCATCGACCTGTCAAAAACACCAGTGTACGTTGGCTTCCCCGGCCGCTTCATTCTTTCCCTCTCTTTCTCCTCACATCGACCGCTTCGCTCACTCCCTCTATCTCTCTCTTTCTCTCTTATTTTTTATCCGACTGCGAGTTGCCCGGACTCTCTCCTTCCGTACACGTACCATCAGAGGCGTCCCTATAGCAAGGATGTGTTGGTTGTACAGTCGTCTCAAAAAGGTTAACGCGACGAAAGATAGTAAATGAAATTACAAAATATCCTCTTCCTTAATCGCTTGAATAAATAAAACATTAGCTTCTAGAGAAAGCTTCCTTTCTTTTTTATCAAGTAATCGCTACTTGCAATAAAAGATGCCTTAGTTCCATTATTATTTGCTAGACATGTACTAGTTGTATCCTAAGTATTGCAAGCACTAGTAAGGACTTCAGTAAGGAGCAATTAAAATAACATAATCTCGCGCTTCTAGAGCCAAATAAATTTTAATAATAATGTTATTTTAATTGCACTTGTTTGTTCGGGATATCAACTATGTGTATAATTTATAATTTCATTAGCAGTCAATGTTTTTTTTTTTTTTTTTTAATTCAGAAGTAGAAATAACTATAACCTTTTCCAAAACAAAGATTCCTAGTTCGGCATACCAAATCTTGATGATTCTTATACTGAAATTGTATTTCAGTTCAATAAAAAATACTCTCTTATGAGGGCGATTATCGTGTAGAAATTTTCCGAAGTAAGCGTCCAATTCATTTTCGTACGCTGTTTGGCTGTAGAGCGAATGCATACTATATCCAGTCCCTGCACCGAGGAGTCCACGTAGGAGTCCGTCCTACGCACCCCCGCGCGTTCGCCCCACCACTAAAAACGATTAGGAGCAATACGTTGCGACGACTGCCCGAAATATCTCGACCTCGCCGCCCGTATTCCGTACAAATTAGACGGGGGATGTTTCAAGTCGGAGTCGTAGCTCCGTCATAACGTATAACTTAATTTCGCGAGGGTGTGTAAGGGCACTCTCTCTCTCTCTCTCTCTCATCCCAAGTCTTTTTAATATCCGGAACGCTTTACGTTTTTGCCGCTCACGTCTTGTTTCGGTTCGGCGGAGGCGGTTAATGAGATTCAAACGACATGCCTGCACTTTATTCTTAACTGACTCGTTCAACTCTTCGGCGATTAAGTTTTTCGTCTGCATTAACGGAGCTTCTGACCGCCCCCCCCCTCCCGCCCTTAGTCACTGACTGGATTTCAATATTGAGCCCTAGTGCGCTCCAGCCATTTATACTCACGACATTCCCACTCGGTTTTTCCGCTTAAAATTATTTAACCGTCAATCTAATGTATTGTTTAATACCCTTAAAGAGGGATCAAAGACTCGGAAGAGTGGAAAATCGCTCGCTTGAGAAAGTATAATTAAAATCAAGAGCTTTTGTCCCGCCCAACGGGCTATTTATTTCTCTTCACGCGGATAAGAGAGATAAACGCTATTCGTCCTGTCCGGCCGTGTGTCGCTCTAATGCCAATTAATGCGAAATTATAAGTCATAATAGTTCCATGTGCATATCTTCTCGTTCCATAATGCATCGAATTATCCCATAAGATATGCTCAAAATCAGAAATCCTAAAAATGTACAGTTTTTTAGCTTTTGTCGTCAAAATTAATTCTTATTTGCTTACTGTTTAACTGTATTTAATTTTATTAATTTATATTTCGAATTGTAATAAGAGCTAATAGTTGAGTCAAAAGTTAACTATTGATTCTTATGCAAAAGAACATCGCGAAAAGTTTTTGACCACTCCATTATATCGTAATATTCTAACTATAATGATGATTTCGCAAATCGATATCGGTATATTCTTTATTTGACACTTTAACAGAAATATCCATTACACACATCTGATCACTAACTAACTAATCCAAAGTTAATGTTCTATTGTATTACGCTCTATGAGCATTAGAAATTTTATGACCAGTATAATACATGTCTTAAGAACTTCAAAGTATTTCAGAAAACCAATAATTGAATAATAAATAAATATATTCGTAATTTTCATGATGTTTATATAATAGAATATAATTACATCTCCTTTAATATAGACTTAAATAGGAATTGAAAGTTCGTATTGCTAAAATTGGAATTAACAAGTTAAATGGGAAAAATGATATTAATCTAAAGGCGATGTAACTTTTATATAAAAAATATTGTTTTAGGGTCGGTTTAGTTGAAGAAGCTTACCATTCTCATTTTAATTTTCAAAGTCTTCATCAATTATAGTATTTTATTATTAACAATAATAGTGAAACTGAAAAATGTTATTATTGAAGACAAAATAAGAACTAGTGATTTCACAATATATCCAAATATTATATAGAGTAGCTATTAGTTTTAAATTTTAATCGAAGCTGTATAAATAAAATATCCAAAATACAGAGAGAAATTATTTGAATACTTTCGCTATTATTAAAAGAAAAAGAAAAAAAACTGCTGTAAGGTTCAGAATGTAGTGGCATTCTAAATATTGAGAATAAAAAAAGGAATTTATTTGTATACATTTATACTTGCATGAAAAATTTGTTTCTTTACCTAAAGTGAATTCACTTAAAATATTCTATCTTGAGCTGTCATATTCAGAATGGTTATCAGCATTTTAATATCTGCTCTTTTATTTTTAATTTTAAATAAAAGCTATTTTAATTTTCAAATTTAGACTTTATGCTTATGTTTACTATTTTATGATTGGCAATTTTCATTAAAATACATAAAATCTTGGTAGGATTAATGGGTATTTTTCAAGTTTTTATTGGAATATTTCATAGGCAAATTTTTGCCTTATGCTGAAGATGTGTATATGTGACGGTAATTCAGCCATTTCAAAGTTTCAGGCGTACGCAATAACTTGTTGTCGCCGACATGAACAGAATGTCGTAAACTATTATTCCATCGTAAAATGATGATGTTGCGTAAACGTGTACGTATTATACGACGTTTATAAAGTCGAACGCTCCGTCAAGTCTGAAACGTACAGCGTATCATAAACGATATACCTTTTTAAGTACTTATAGTCGTGCTTATATAGTCTAAGTGAAATTCAATGATTACTATGAAAATAAAAGTACGTTAACGGTAATAGAAAAATTGACGATCGTGTATTTTAGTTTATGCATTTATTGACTAAATTAATTGTAATTATTAGTGAGGCTTTATAGATTATTATCTTAAAATTTTATACCATTCATTTGAGATGGAATTTATTGATTACCTGTAAGAAATCATATTATAAAATATTTCAGTCAATAGTCATGTATTCGTATTTCAATTAAGATTAGTTCTTAATAAGGACACAAAAATGCATTCGAATCTTTATAAATAAAAAATAAATACAATGTGCGTTATTGGGTAAATGTAATATCTCGATTTCCAATGAAAAAATAAAAGTTTTGAGCTTTTAATAGCTTGATACGCAATACCAACGAGATGGACCTTACGAAAACCAAGGACATTTCCATAGCAACTGAGTAGCGAATTCCACAAAGTCCGTAATGGACCACTCGCAAGAGTAACCGCTATCCTATGTATAAAGGTATGCAAAGAGAAAGCGAGAGGACTGTCGGGGGCTGGGCCGGGGCCGGTGGGCGGGCGGGTTGTTACGGAGGGAAGGGAGAAACGCGGAGACAGATTTTCGCCCGAACACGTCGCGCGCGTGACGTGATATTAATTAACACGAACCCTTCGGAAGAGTTGCCGAGGGTCCGAGGGCGGCGCCACACACGCCCGAGGCGCGGAAAAGCGGAAACCGGAAAGGGGCTAAGCCGCTCGGAAAAGTCCGCTCGGCCGCCCTGCTCCTCTCTTTTCTCCTTTGCTTTTTACGCGGCCTCCGCTTGCGCGCCCTCGACACTCTGAATTCGTCCGGGTGTCGCGTTTGTCCGTCGAGGTGCCATGTCGGCTTTTGACACCCACGGAGCTCACAATCTTTCTTTCGACCGCCAATACATCAGTCGCTCCTTTCATCTCCTATTTCGCACCGAAGAATCCCGAGAAAGCAAAACTATTACAATATACACAGGGAATTTCAATATTTCTCTTTATCACGAATATAAAATATATAACAATAATACGCGCGACTTTAGCTTTCGCGGTTAAATATTTACTGAAAAACAGAATAAACTTTTAATTCTGCACCTCCATCGAAGCTGCTGAATTCTTCAAAGGCAATTTGACTATATCCCACCCAACTCTGTTTATTTAACGTAATTTATTTAATGCCACTGACTCTATTACACTTTGTTTACATTATACGTAAAAAGATTACTTTTCCTAACGTGTAATTACGCCAAGAAAAATTATATAATAAACCTGAAAATATACTTCAATATATTTATTAACGATGCGAAAGGCAGAATGGAAGTTTCGCTTTGCCCCCTCTTCTGTAGTATTAATACAAAATATCCTTCTCAGTTGTGCATAATCATTTTTCTGATACGATTAAGGTATCCCATGCGTTTTATCAACTCTTATTATAATAATGAATACTTTTCTGTCTAGGCGTATACATCATATTAACCTGTCTGACATGCTGATGAAGCCGGCAAGTAAAATATACAGCGATTTTGAAATGTTTGTACAACAAACTAGTAATAAATACCTAGATGTAGAGGGGTACACGCACACACGGGCATAATTATCCGTAGGTTCGAGCACAGTATTACTAATCTATGATTATTGAAATAATGAAACAGTGTTATTTATTATCTCGGATGCTAAAATTTACGTGTCGTGAAAAAAAAAAAATAATAATAATAATAATAATAACAGTCATGGAAATAGTAATAATAATAGATAAATGAATTTAAATGTAAAAAGTGAATAATTTTGAATTTGAGAATGATCGAAATTGTGAAAAAGTTGATTGCATGCAAAAGATATAAATGTTACGATTGTTAAATAATTAATGAAAAGCGATGAATGAAAAGCGAAGGTGTAATACATTTAAGCTATGCAAATAATCGAAATAAATTGGACTGTTAAATTAAGTTTATGACTCAACTGTTCATGTCATTTTATTATTCGCAGAGTTTAGTATTAGAGTTTAGTAGGAGGGTGATGATTTCAATTGAATTACTTCTTCATCGCGGCACAAGCATATCCCGGGCGATCTGTAGCTGAAAATCGCGTATTTTTTTGACGGATAGTATTTATGTCGAGCGAGACTGAATTAGCCTTGAATGAGGGTCGGCTTTCGTGAGTACGTTTCTATGGCCGTGTAATATGCCTCTAATCGGATATTCAGGATAATTGTTAGACTATAGGAATAACTAAAGGAATAATCGTACATATTGAATCGTCATCGTCAATAACGCAACAACCGCAAAATATCATACGAGACTCGAGCTCCGACTCGAGCTCTAGGCATATATACCAAGAGAGAGGCTCAGCTGACTTTATAAATACTTTATCATAATCGCGACTCTTTCACTTTGGATTGAACGTATGCCGTTATTCCCGTCACAGTATTATTCTTTTATATTGCATTAATATAACGTAGTCGCCGTCGAGCATTCAGTATTATTATTGCATTGCTTCTACAACGAATTAGGATTTTAATAATTATAATTTAAATAATAATCTGAATGAAATAATTTAATCATTAAGATTGTTACGAAATAATTTTGATTAAGGGATAATTTCTTGAAAAAACGAGGATTACTGGAAGTGAATACTCAATTATATCAAGGACAATGTGTATAAACGTATTATGACGCATCGCGCTCTTAAATGACGCATAATACAAAAGCAATGGGCTGAATTTATATTTAAAAAATGACGGATTATTAATTGTTTGTTTTAGTAACTACTTTGGTTAATAGAGGCGCCCTTATGGGCCTTCCGACATCAACTGGGCAAGCCGTCGTACATGTCCATTCACACATGCACGTACTCGAGTATGTGCGTTCCCGCGAAAACAAACGCATACGCGTAGAGAGGACAAACGTATATATTTTTCGTTCGCTGTAGTCTGTCGGTTCCTACGGAGTGCGGCTGCCATCTTTCGCACCCCCCTACCCCCTCCTCCTACTTCTCCGCCACCTCCTCCACCACCTCCACCATCTCCTCCACCACCAAATCCCCACGTCGACCCACCCGCTCATCCGACGCTTGTACTCTTTATCCGTATCGCACGCCGTTCTTTATCCGAAACAAAGCAATCTCGCGAATGCCGTGGCGACAGGTCGTACGTGCCACTGCTGGCTAACAATTTATATGACCTCCCGCATTCGCAATAACTTATTCCGCCGATACGTCTTTTTCTCGCATGCGTGGCCACGTCGGGACGCTCGGCTGGTGTTGGGGCCGCGCTCCCGAGGCCGACGCCGTCCGCTCCGACTCTCGGTTCTCCTCTCGGCTTCTAAAGTCCAAGAGCCGACCATGGAAAATTCATTTTCATTATATTTTTCACCACTGACTTCCCCCTTCCCTTTCCCAACAGTCCCGCTTCTCTCTAACCTTGGATGCATCGCTGTATTACTCCGACGGAACACATGTATTCATTGGGAATTACTTGTACCACCGACCATTCATCCAGAATTTTTCCTCTTTTCTCTATAAGTTACGGATTATTAAATACTAAGCAAAGCAAGGAGAAACAGTAAATAGCCAGTAAATCAGTAAATAGTCTATTGGCGACAGAAATAATAATATCAAAATAATAGATTAATTTATTATTAGATTATATATATTAGATTATATATATATTATTAGATTATATATATTAGAGCATATTAGATAAAATTAAATTAATTTCAAATTGGCCATATCATTTCCTTGTATTATCCAATAAAAACGAAGTAATTTATCAGCCGATTTTAATCTAAAGGAATAAATCTCTACTAATTTGATACGTTTATAGATATTAAAAATTATATTATATTCATCGTTCTTTCGTTCGTGCATAAAAGAAGGAAGAATGGACAAAGCATTGTTCAAGGCGAGGTTATTGAGAAAAATGAAACTAATAAAGTTGATTTCACGCTCGATTCGACATATCCACGGAGTGTGACGCTTTACGCTCTTTGCCGACACATTTTATTCCTATTTAATGCGCCCTTATAATGCCTATTCAGACGTGAACGGGCTCGCATACACTTATATTTCCATACTTTTATACGCATGCGAGCTTTAACGCGCTACTGCCGAACCACATGCCCACGCCCACACGTACACGCGCATTAGCTCGCACATGTAGTATTTAATTTATATAATTTATGAGTAGCTCATTTATTTTTCGAAATAAGCATTTGCATCTCTTATCTGCCTTGATAATTTCGGGCGACTGGAACACTAAATCTGCGGTACAGGTCCTACCGTCCATAAAAATAATGTAAAACTGTTGAACACAAAAAACTTTTCCTTAATTAATTGACTAGTAATTGTCATTATCGCTGTAAATCCTCTTTATGCGTATACTGGTAAATATAAAAGAGTTTTTATTTCCTAGTTGAGAAGACGTTTTCATTACATTGAATTTGTCGGGGCGCGTATAAAACGTACGTAATACCGGCCCTTAAAGCGTTAAAGTTATCTTAAAAATACCGGTGATAAAAACTTTGTCCAGGCTCCATTGTTCCTGTAAATGCTTCGTAGATGATTGAGAGCGATTCGAGGCCGAACTTTATATTATTTGTCAGTTTGGATTTTAGAACTATCTGTTTATAAGCGCACAGGCCCCTCATAAGCGCTATTTACTGTCCCTGATTTTTATTTAATAGACAAAAGTCTGTTAAAATTACAGACCATCGGCAGTGCTTTATGCAAAACGTTGGCCGTAGAAGATTTTTTAAAACTGTTTATAGGTAGACAAAGGCGGCTCTACCGGCAAATCCAATATTATATTATATCGGGCATAGGTAGACGTATAACGCGAATCTACCCGGTTATGGGTTAAAAGGCAGGCGTCATGTGTTTATAACTACCGCCTACCCCAGCTACGCTGCACCCTATATATCGGTATAATATTATTACCTCGTTCGACCCTAGCGCGCCCGCGCGACTTTCCAGCTACTCCTCCTCCCCCGCCACACGGCACCACCGCCCCTCATCCTCGTCCTCGTCCTCGTCCTCGAACTCGAACTCGTCATCCGCCACCGTTGCCCGACCGGCCGGCATTACTTTTCGGCTTTACCCGCATTCGGCCCCGAGCCCGAGCAAATCGCCTCCTTTTATTTCGCTTTATTGGATCTTTAGTGTGCCGGAATTGTCCTGGACCCGTGACACCGACGGCTATCCTCCTCCGACCTCCAATGCTTATTAAACCGGAACTTTCATCGTCTCATTACAGTCTCCCGATTGCTCTTCGTTATCGCTACCTTAGAATAAGGGACCTCCTATGAACCACCTCCTTCCTCTCATCCACACTCAAGTCCCCTTCCCTCTTACCCGACCATCCACGTTTCATTGCCACTTTCCTTACAGCTAGCAGCACCTTCTGCCCATAATAAATACCTTCCATCATACATAATCACCTATCAAATCCGTTAAATTTATAACTCCCCACCAATATGCATCCTTGTATTACATTTTTAATTGTATAATACAACGCGTTCACTGCTATACCAATTTTTTTTTTCTTTTACATATTTACGAACTATAAATACAATATAAGTTTTAATTAATCTCTACAAAATTTGTCGTTCCTTATAACGTAAAATAAATATATTCAATTATTCTTTAAATTAATGTAATCTTTTAAAATCAGTATTCGTGTATTCATAAGAAAGTCAAAATAATAGGGAAATAATAATAATAAATAAGAGTTATTAATATTAATTCATTCTGAATGGTATAGTACGAATAAGATTGATTATTATTATCGAAATAATGAATTTTTTACACTACTAATATCACCAATTACTCCACTCTTACCATTTAATCGTAATAATTACTTTTTATAATACTTGAGTTTTAAAAAATAAATCGAACAATTACGTATAATATATAAGAAAATCGGATGGAAAATGATTGCGGAAATATATGTCCGTGAAGCTCGAAACGATTTATCTTTTATTTTATTAAATCCATTAATTTTATTAAACATATAATAACAAAAAGGCGTGTAAGAAATTTCTTTGAAAATTTTTATATTTTCGCGGCATTCTCTATATTATTGGTCGTGTCCTTTTCTCTCAGTATCTCTTCCGGCATTCCTTCTCTTTTTCACTGCGGAATAATCAGAACGGCGCCTTGGCTGGATTTCAGCTCAATTAAAAATATGAGAAAAGCCGTCTGGAGGACTCGATATCCGTCCGGTCTTCCCCCGCGAAAAAGAATAATTAACTCTTTCGATAAAGTGAATCACTTTCAACGCTTTTCAGCACATTCTTTTTCCCCCTTCATTTCCCGATTCTCATTAATTTAATGGAAATGGATATTGAGCTTTTTATTAATATGCGTATATATATATAAGTGCGTACGTATACACACATAATCTTAAATCCGCATGATAATAAAATCAGCTTTAATGCTCAAATTTTTCGCCACTTCTACATTTAATAAGCTTTAAAGCTTAATTATTATAATATTCCTTGGGATAACTTCAAATAGATTAGAATATGAATTTCGCCCGTTTGAACGTCAATCGAATAAGTATTAAGCGACGATAATCAGGAAGCTAAGCAGTTTGTAATAAAATCTAATGAATTTACGGCTGATAAGCTTATAGAAATTCAATGTGAGACAGAACAAGTAATCTTAAGAAAGAATAAAGGACGAATCTAGGTCTTGCCTGATATTTCGTAGTAGACTGAACATATTTAGTTAGATAAATTTAAAATCATAATTTTATTGTAAAAATAAGTATTGTTTTGATGCATTGTAAAAAAATAAAGGGAAATCAAGCAAACGAAATCTTAAAAGTTAATGTCTTTACTCAAAAATGCTATTATTTTACGTAGGATGAAATTTTTCGTCATTTATATCGTAAAAGCGCACCTGCTGATGGAAGGGGAAATAAGGGGAAATCAAATGCACAGTTAAAAACATCTTCGGCTTTAATTTAAAGTATATATTAAGCTCGTGGATTATATTTTCGATTTGCGGGTAGAAAAAAAAAAGAAGTTCCGGACGACTCGCAGGAAAATAGGTATAAAAAATAATCTTTTTATACGTAAACTTTTCACATCATATGCATACCTCTATTCAATTAAATGTAAAACTTGAAATGTAAAATATCACATAAATTTAAGCCCTTGCTAGAGAACCATACTTTTTATCTGAATAATTAGTCTCTTAGGGTGGAGCGATTCATTTCTCCGCTCGGTGTCCGTTCTTTCTTGCCCCGCCGCCCTTCACGCCGAGAACAGCCACCCCTCGCCCATCCCTTTTTCCGAATTTCCGCTCCCTCTCGCCTTTTATCGGTCTCTTTCAGTTCCTCTCCCTCCCTCTCTCGTTCTCACTCGTTCGCCGCACTCCTCAATTTATATAAGCCCCGAGTGGACGAACCCCAGCCAACTAGCGTTCACTCTTATAATAATTCCCGGTTCCATGTCAGCCAAAGAGCGAGCCAAAGAGCGAGCCAAAGAGCGAGCCGATGCTCATTTCATTATTTTTTACCTCCCTCGCCCACCACTTTCCTTCCTATATTACTCAATCGTTTCTCCTTATACCCTATTTCTCACCTTCTCACCTTCTTTTCCTATTTTCCCGGTTTTTCCAGCTCCGCCCGTCCCCTTCCAACCACCCTCACACCCTATTCCACTTACATTATGCCATTACTCCTTTCATTCCATTTCCCATTCTCCTTCGACCTCTACTCTCCATCCCATACCCATTCCCCATCTATATCCCTGGCCTTGCCGCTTCTCCACCCTTCTTCACTCGCCGATTATCCTTTTTATATCGTTCGGCTCACTTTAGTGTTTTTGAAAATTGCGACCTTACGACCCTATCAATGAAAATTAAGAGCGAATCGTTATTCCCAGTAAAAAGGTGGAGGAAATTCGTTTTAACTTCAATTAGAAACCACTTTTAACAAGATGTCGCAGTCAAAGCAATTTATTTCGAAACTCGCGTATTAATTATCATTGTTCTGCACTTAAAATCCTCAATGCGAATCTTTTTCCAATCCACTCTTAAGGATATACTATATATTTTAATGAAAAACTAACATTAAAAAAAAATAATAAAAAAAAAGAAAGAAAAAAATGAGACAAAACAAAATGAAGCTTCGACAAAGATTTATCGTGATAAACGTTAAAAACACGGGACGTTTAGAGCATCTTTATGCTGGAATCTAATCCTGAATTCCGTACCCTCAAATTCGAAATGTACAGAGATCATTATTTAGCTGTGAAGTTAACTTAAACTATAAACGCAATAATACATAATAGTAAATGAGAAGTCGTGCCAAGAAGACATCTGGCTTGCAGACATACTGCATTACCGTAGAAATAGTATTAGTTTCTCGTCATCCTTAGTGAGTCCTTTCGCATTTCTCTTCTCTTCACAAACCATATTTAGTATTTCATGACTCATCAGCTCATATTCTACAACTTATTTAGCGCTCCTTTAGCTCCTACAACTTCCTGTTATGGGCAATGATCAATAAAGATTAAAATTACAATAGTAGTCCTCACTCACTCTCTCTCTCTCTCTCTCTCTCTTGCAACGGCGCTTTCTCGCAATCCTTTTCCTTCTCGCTGCTCATCCATTTTCGAGGAGCTAGCGGTAAGCTTCCAGCTCCCTCCCTCCCTCACTTCCCCTTCAAATCCCGTCGACAGTTCAGTCCAGAGAGTGATAAGTCCTGACGTCACAGCCTAGTCCAAAAGCTCTCTTGGAAAAGAATAAGAGTGAGAAAGAAAGAAGAGAGAGAGAGAGCAGGTTGATTGGTGAAAGAGAACGAGGGACAAAAAGGGGATGAAAGTGGGCGTGACGGGTGCAAACTTCTCGAGACTGCGGGGTGGTGGGAGTTCGGGGCTCTGTCGTTGGCTGACTGGATGCTGCGCACGACCCTCGTTGAGCCACGTGCAGAGCCGTGCTCTCCCCCTCCTTCTCTCTCTCTCTCTCTCTCTCTCTCTCTCTCTCTCTCTCTCTCTGCGCTATCGTTAGCCTGCTCTTTATGTATAAGAAAAACTTGCGAAAACTCTAGCCTTCCGCTTATCCCTTTCGATTCCGTTTCTCTTCAACGGTGTTAAGATTGGCATATACATAAATATGGCTTGCTTGTGTTGGCGGGGGTGATGGCTGAGGGAAAGCGGTATATACCGATGTCTTTATGAAAGTACAGCGGACTTTCGCGTGCGAGATATATCAATTATGTGTGCATTACGGCTAATAACGTCGACATTGTGTTGTCATATATAAGTTCTCTACCCTCAAAAACTTTATCTCACTTATTCCTTTCTAACTCCTTGTTCTATTTCTCTTTCTCTCAACCTTTTTATTCTTCTTCCATACTCGTTAGAGTTCGCTCTAGATATCCTACATGTATATATACATATTCTATCGTTTTTACTCCACAGTTGTAGCAACTACATTGAAGAAGGTATGCGCGCTTATCTCTGTCACCGTTTTATAATAATAATAATCATCATCATCATCATAATCATGATTATCATCATCATGATATTATTATAAATAATGATATTAATAATGATATTTCCTGAAAGATATAAAATGATTAGTGGTAAGAGTATGAGTATTATGAGCAGTCTGATATTAACAGAAGTAAATGAGGTATAGCCTGATGTGAGATAAGTTTTGAATAACTTAAATTTTCTAGTGTAAAATTATCTTCTTTTTCTTATTAAGCTTTCTTCGCATTAATTTACATATCTTTTTCTTTTCGAAACTCATCTTTCGATACGCAATAGTGTACGTGCATTAAATTGACGATGTTCTACTATAAGTTTTTAATTAGATTATGGTTATATGTCATATTTTCATTCAACATACGATTTTTTTATTTTTATTTTTTTTATAGCATATCATTAAATACATCGAAAATAAAAAAAATCGGACTTTATGATTATTGAAGATCTTGATATTTTTCATAGGTATTATTTTACTCATACTTCTTGAGCACTAAGAAATTACAATAGAAATTTAAAAAAAAGCTTAATCTATTTAATAATATTACTTTACATTTATATTTAAAATCAATGATAGAGAATTTCATTCATAGTAATTTATGATTTTATAAATTATATATGGTTAAATAAATCATTGAACCATATATCATTTTTAAATGAAATTTAAAATAAAATTTTTTAATAATAAAGTTTTTTTGTTATAAATACAACATAATTATTACGTAAGTTAAAAAGAAATTAAAAACTCTATCTATCTATCTACTTTTATGATCTTTCTGCTTATTATCGTTAACCTGGAAAGTTGCATTCAAAAATTCTTTTAGAACACTGTGAGAGTTCACCTAAAAAGTACTATAAAACATAAGCTTTACGCTCACTTGTACCTATGAATTTTATAGAAAATCTTACTTTTGCAAATTAAGCAACTTTAAAAGTTTTTAAATTTTTAATAATGTGAAAAGGAGTTATGAGATGAAGAATTTATTTAAAGTAAATATATACATATGAATGTACAAAAACTTGATATTTTATTTACAATTTCATGAAAATTCATTACTAAATTGTAAAATACTTATAATATACAAAAACCGTACATATGGTTTCTTATACAATTAATAACAGAAATTTGCACGTTTATCATAATAAAATAATATTTTTGGAATGAATTGGTTACTAATGCACAAAATGGAAATCTTTTGTGAGTAGGTCAATTGTTCTTTAGTATAATTGTAAGAAGTTAATAGCATTTTTAAGTGTAATAAGAAACAATATCTTACAGCGTACAAATATACATCATTAACTACATTAGGAATTTAATTTCAATTTTTAATTCTTAGTTTTAAAATAATTTAGCAAAAAAGTTCTTTGAGAAGTTTGTAATTAATATTTTTTTATGAATATTAGGAATTTGAATGGAAAGTTTTGAGTTAAATTTAAACTTTTATTATTTACTGATTCGGGTTAAAGGAAGCTACTTATCTGTGAAAATAAATTCTAATAATATAATTATAAGATGTTTTATGTAAGTCTTAAGAATTCAATGTGCAGAAAATGAATAATTGTATTTATTAATAATCAAGCCCACAAGTAATAAGTGAAATAATGAGCCCACTTATTTATTCTCTTAAATAACATACAAAATATTTATAAATTAAGATTAAAAAATTTATTTATTTTGAAAAAACATGAATGGTCATAATATAAATTTATGTAGCTATTTTTATAATTTTACATTCTTTTCAAATAGAAAACATATAATAGCTTATTTTAGTGTTCTTACACATGTTCTTTTATGTATATATAAAGAGCACTTTTTCTTCTTTTAGAAATGGTACCATAAATTTGAGATAATGTTTAAAACTGTTAATATAAACTGTCTGATAATCGATGATAAAGATAAAAGTGGTTATGATAAGAAACTTTCTTACTTATAACTTAAGGAGCGAATTAAAATAGCGTTTATAGAGAATTGTAAGTCTGAGCTCTTTTGTGCAACCAAAGAGTCTGTACGCAGTGTCAGATACCTTATACACGCATAATGGTACAATAATGGTATTGGCTCAAGGCTATCCGCGATGCAGGATTGGGAGGGGGCGGCAATAGTTTGGACGTGCACCAGACGAATCGAAGGAGAGCGCGAGGGAAAAGTATTCGCCTGAGAAATCCCGTGTGCCCCTGGCCCGAGCGACCTCCATAATCCCACCACGGCGACCCTCGTCCTTTATTCACTTCTATCCGGGCAGAGGAGCGCAGACCAGTAGTAGTGAGGTGGTAGGCGGTGGAGATAATAAAGTTGATAAGGGTGTAGCGCTCTCGCGAGAAGCCGCTTTCTCCTCTCCCTCCGTACCCTTTCATTCCTAGTACCGCGGCCCAGTAGTTGCTGCTCCCCCCTCACCGCCCCACCCACCCGCCCCCTCAGCCCCGGTCATGCCTTCCCACTCCCCTTCCCGCGAACCACCCGAGCTCGTAGAGCGCGTATATAACGGTGGACGCGTGGCTGTATAACACGGGGCGTGGCCAAACTTACCCCTCGGTCGGCAGCGATTGGACGACTGCTGCTCCGCACCCTCAAATAAAATCCAATCGTTTGGACTGAAGGAATGCGATATACTTCTCTCTCTCTCTCTCTCTCTCTCTCTCTCTGTCGTGGCCCCTTCTTCTCTTTTTCCTTCTCGTATTCTCACTCGTCCTCTGTCTCCGTCAGCTCCTCTCCTTTTTTCTCGACTGCCTCGCGCCACTGCCTCGGCTCCAGAAAGACCCCTACGAATCATCTTCACCCTTTATGCGCGGCGAGTCCGACGATATCATCGTGTAGAAAACGAGCGGACCAGCGAGAGAGCCGGATTACTCCCCCCACCCCGTCCCACCTCCTAACCTCCCCCTACCCATCCCTCCCCCCTCCTCCCAATAACCGACCCAACCCCATCTCACCCCTTCCCGCCCCTTCCCGTCCCTTTTAAGGGAGTGTGCAGCGTCGTTTGATGGGAGTATGATTTTATTACAGCATTACCAAGGAAAAAGAGGGAGACTTGGTTGGAGAGTTGGAAAGCGGAGGTAGGGGAATAAACCAAACCCCGAATTACCCCACTGATAGTCTGTATTATCTTAGCTATATAAGAATCTCAAGGATATACGTATAATCCGTAAGAGGATAAAAGTGAGGACGATGAAGACGCGCGACTTAGCCGAGGAATAAAATTACTTTTCTGTTAAGCGTTACGATCGTGCGAACGGCTTGGAAGAGATGGGGCTCAGGGGTACATTATACGGCTAAGTGTTTTATCAAGATGACGTGCTTGCATTCATAAACGAATTATACATTCGTTCGGGCCATGTAAATTGTCATTAAATATTTCATGCAACTAAATATACGTATTATATTACCCTACGAGATCTACTGTTTCTAATCATCATTAATATACTTACATATTCGATTTACTTTTTATTCAGTGCTAAATTCAAAATGTTAAATAAATATTTTATTGTAATTTATGCGGAAAGTTGCACATTCACTTTAATGAAAAATGAAGAAAAAGAGAAGTAGAGAAGTAGCCATAAATTATAGATATATAAATAGTTATAAATATTGAGCCATTAAATTCTTCATTCTTCAGTAATTACAATATTTTCAACGGTAAAATTAAAAGAATAATAAAATAAGAGCTCCAGGGGAGTCATGTGCGCAATATTTTCTCATGTTCTTTTAAGTATTTGTATACGGAAATACACAAAATGACAAACATATTTGAAATAAATGCATTTATGTATACGGATATATCAATACCGAGCTACACATAATACATATGCATTGAAATATTTATAATGTTTGCTAGCGTGAGGCAGTAGTGGCGAGTGTATGTCTATTTGCGCCAGTGTTAAAAAGGAATGGCTCATTCAAGGCAAGGTATGGATAAATAGGAGGGGGTAGGCCGAGGCAGAGATGAAAGAAGAGAGACAAGTAGCAGCAGTAGTGATTCTCAAGGGGATGCTGCTGCTGCTGCTGCTGCTACTGCTGCCGCTGCTCGTATCCATCGGGAAGGGGTGGCGATGTAGACTGGAAGGGGACGTCAGGGAAGGCGCTACCGACTTCTCTTGCGCGTACCCATGCGCTGTATCTACCCTCTTTCTCTCTCACTCTATCTCTATCTGTAGCTCGCGTAGAAGTCGACCAGTCGCGGAGAGGCAGATCATTCGAGGACTGCACGCATGTAGTTCGCCTGGCCTCGCACGCCTACCCCTCTACCCCCCCCTCTCCCCCCCTCTCTCTCTCTCTCTTAATCCGAATTCAACCCCGTATGAGAGTTTAATATATCTTGACGAGAACGGGGCTGAACAGTCAAGTCTCGTGTCGTGAACCGAGCGGCTCGGCGGTCCCTTTACGCACGCGCGCGATACGCATTTTCATAGCTCGTTACGTATGGTGCACATACAACTTACTCTGGTCATCGAGTGATGGAGTACTTATCGGCTATTGTTCTAAAATTTAAATAGCCAGGCATTTTTAACGTTTCATGCGAATTGTTTTTATTTCTCTTCGGGATTAAATCCATGGGGACTCAACACTATAATGAAGTTATAATTACTTGATCCGATCTTCTACTTAGTGATTATTGGACCTTGGGTCATTTGCAAGACCTCGATAGTTTTAAATCTCTTAATAGCAAAGGGAACTTTATTACAATGACGAAGAAATAATATTGTGATCATTTTCCCTGGCTTATTTAAAAATATCTTACAACTTTAAGTTTCGATTACGTGAAAATAATAGAAAGTTAATCTACTACATTGACGATGAATAAGTCAAGGGTTCTTCTTAATTGAAAGATTTAATCCAATGATATAATTTGTTAAGAAAGGAGAGGGAAGAGATCCGTTCGTCAGATTTTAATGATAAATGCCAACGAATGTCTTGGCGAAAATAATAGAAGTTAATATTGATTCAGCCTTATCTGAAAAAATCTTATCTGTCGGAAGGTGTTGTGAAATTTGTGGATACGGTGATGTTTCCCTCATCAGCGGCTATGCTGAAAAATCTCCAGCAGAGCGCGATGGCCTCGCCGTCCTTCCTAATGGAGAATCTTCTACAAAGTAAATCACCCGCGGGGGCAGATTTCACGAGCTTGACCTTGAACTGGGCGGCGAGTTTAGTGGCATGTCAGCGAGAGCGTGAATCAGCCGCGGAGAATCTCGCCCGTATTCAGCAGCAGCAACAGCAACAACAGCAGCAGCAACAGCAACAGCAACAGCAACAGCAACAGCAACAACAGCAACAGCAACAGCAATCGAGTCGACTGTCGGATCAGCAGGAGTTTGACGAAAATAGCCAACCGGGCAATCGGTCCTCTGAGCTTCATCTTCAGCATCAGCAGCACCAGCGCTCGAAGCTCTCCGAGGACTGCGAGAGAATCATCTACGGGCAGGATAAAGATGCTAGAAACTCGGTGCTGCTGGACGGCATGGACAGTTGTGCCGATCGATACAGCAGCGACGGGACATCCGCGATCGACCGACTCAGCGCGATGGAGAGGCTCTCCGAGAGAATAGAGAACAGGTCAGGTTCAGCCTTGGACTCGAATAACTCGATGGACGAGGATAGGGGATCCGGAACCGAATTGGACGGCCTCCCCGAGCGCGAAGATATTCCCAACCGATTACCACCGGTCCACCTCGTCTCAGATCGGCACTTTGAGTTCGTCAGGCACCATCAACACCATCACCAGCAGCACCAGCAACATCAGCACCAGCAACATCAGCAGCAGCAGCAACATCAACAACAACAACAACAACAACAACAACAACAACAGCAGCAGCAACAACAGCAGCAACAGATGTATGCACAGCAGGAGGAGGCGAGGCTGGACAGGGAAGCTGCGGAGAGGCTTGACAGCAGCAGCAGGATCAGTGAGGAGACCTGTAGCTGCGGGGAAGAGCAGTGCAGCGGAGGCATCGCATGCAGGAGAATTCAGGAAAAGGAGAAGCCACAGCTCAAGTTTAGCGTTAACGCAATACTCGGAGGCAACCACGATCGGCGACCGAATCCTGGTATTTTTACCTTATATCCTCTATAGACTCGGCAAATGATTCAACATCATTTCCAATGACGCGATCTGTTCCCCATAAGATTTAAAGATCTATATGAAAAAAAGTTGTTAAATTCTAATTTATCTAATCAATAATGGATTTATATTCCATTACTTAATACTTGCTTATTATTATGACAATCGACCTTCTCGTATTTTTCTCATTGTCAGTAGAAAAATGTTATTAAATTTGCCCCTGATATTGTTTATAACATTTTAATGCACATAAATTTCTGGTGTAGACATTTATTTTCAATACTAATTAAAGACATAATGATTAACAATTTAACTAAAACTTATTATATCTTTTATTGTTACATTTAAAGGTACAAAAAACAATCTTCGAATCGTATGTGCAGAGATTACTGTAAAAAACTTAATTATTATTAAAAATTAGAAAAAATTATTACTATATAAAATTGTTGAATTTTATTTTATTGAAATTGAAACTGTACATAAGTAATTTAGAAAAATTTTTAAATAATTAAATGGAATAAATATTTGAAACCGTAATTTGTTTCTAAGATAATAAAATTAAAATAAAAACTTTGATAAACTGCACATAAATGTCGATATACGATGTTAAATATACAATTTTTAATTTAAATAAATTTTGTTAAAAATTAAAATAAATAACGTACATCAATTAAACGGAATTACATGCATATATCTGTATCACCACAGGACAGTAATGATCATCCATCATTACTACCACCTACGCCCTATTTTATTATCTAGTCTTTAATATGCTCTAATTGATATAATAATTTTAGTATAATATGTAAATTGCTAAAAATTTTCACAATCCAGCCTTCTGTTATCAACAATAAAATAATTAGCATATTTTATTGAAAAACAACCTTTTTTATTTTGAATAAATTTTTTTTGAAGTAAGATTATTTATGTTAATGTATATTAAATATTGAATTAAAATATACATATAATTTCTAATTATTAAATATTATAGTGGCAAATTTATTAAAAATTTTGTCTCTGTTAAGACGATAATAAGAAGTTTTCTTATATTAGAAAAAAAAGACAATACTGCATGTATTCTATTGAATTTATTGACGTAAATAAAAAGTTTATTTATTAAAATATATTCAAAATTTATATTTTCATAATCTAATATCGGTGTTCCGTATTAGTCAACGATTAATACGACACATTATGCCATCTTAAAACATATATAATGATCGAGTGTAAATTGTTGATTTGTAAGATATTCGTATTTATATCCGCACGTGTATTTTTGATGCATGTGTGTGCATATATAAATATATAATTGATACTGACAGTACTAGTGTATATTGAGTAAGTGGGGCAATTGTGTATAATATTTTGAAACGATGAGAGACTCGAGATAATTATCGCAAATAGAAGTAGAAATGCATTATATACTTATATTATATGCATTATATAGTGCATTTTAAGGAAATACTGGAACGAGACCATTGGCTCCTGAGTTTCGAAACACTCGAGATTTTGTTAACTAATAATAACCCCTCGGATCGACGATAGGCGATCATTGATATAGAAGAAATGCGTTCGTGTAAAATTTGTTCGCAGAGGCATCGAAGGAGGGTCGCGGAGGTGCAGAAAGCGCGAAGCAAGATAAATTGGAGTGAGAGAGCGAGCTTCGGTTCGCTTTGGCTTTTATTTTATTAGAATGAGATTTTGGGATCTTTAGAGAGAGAGAGTGAGAGAGTGAGTGGGGGGGTGAGGGGGAATGGTCCGATGCTCGATTTCTACGGGAATAGGATCGCGCGACAAGAAATCGGACCCCCGATAAAAATAAAGAGGCCAGAGGCTTTTATGCAAGCGGCCGAACGTCGCAACGGCTGAAACAAAGCTCGGCCACAAATCAGTGTCGCTCCCAGATTTCTCCGGTCCTCGTCGCTCCCTAAATCTCATCCGCACACCCTCAAGACACGAGCCACCCCGCGCGCAGTGTGCGTGCGCCCCGGCGGCGACCGCGGCGACGGAGGCCTCCTCCTCCCGTACTCTCACCACTACCGCCGCCGCCGCCGCCGCCACCACTGTCACCACCACCCCTCCGCCCCTCATCCCTATACCCCTCCCCCCAACGTCAAATATCCCTATCGGGTGGGTGGGGTGGGCAGGCGGGGTGGCAGCGACGGCAGCGGCGGCAGCGGCGGTAAGCGGTGGCGGCGACGGCGGCCTGGCGTCAGCTGCTACGCCACTTACCTTCACCCCAATATTAAGCCCTTACGATTGCTGCCCATAATATTAGACAAGAGCCCCGGAATCCAATGACTTAGTGCTGCGAACTCTCAACCCATCCCTCGCTCGCGCCCTCTTTCTTCCACTCCTCGCCACTATTGCCCTTGTACCATCTTACTTAAACGCGTGCATACACATCCACGATCCGACACGCGCGCCTCATGGCTTATGCATACGCATTACCGACACTTCTCTCGCTTTCTTCTCTATTTATTTGAAATTATTAATCGTCTTACCTTCAGTATTTAATTCTTATCGTCGAACTCTGGATTTTTATATTCTCTATGAGCTTTCTATATTCTGCAAAGTTAACATTTACATTCACATTTAGACTTCTTAATTCGACTTCATTTTACTTCGAATTCATTATATTTCTTTATTATTCTACTAAAATTACACTAAATTATAATTAAAATAATCACTATTTCATTGTATCGTGAGATATAAACTTGATTAAGCATCATAAACCAGTATTAGAATAATAATCTGTAATACAAAGCTAGGATTCTACTTCTCAAATTCGTCTGAAATTGTAATACTCGTCTAGTTAGATTTTAAGTTTAATCTATTACGTTAATGTTTGAATTAAAATTGGTTCAATTAAAACAAAATACTTCCTTATAATGCAAATAATATCAAATCCTTTAGATTTATGCATCAAGTTTTTCTAAATCTTTAAATAATAATATCTATTTTTAATATCAAGTTAAAAACGTTATTATAATAAATGAACTCATTTCATATAATACATAAATCTTAATCTATTTATTATACAATTAAACATAAAATTGAACGTAAATAATAAATGATTTTAATAAGCTATTTTAATAAACGGCTACATTAATATTCATAATTAAAACCTTATTGTATAATATGTTTATGCATATTTTATAAATCTGTAGGTATTAATCTATTTGAAAAAAAAATTTAATTAAATACTTGATTATTAGACATGTTTATTCGCATAAGTTTATTCGTAAAATATTAAAAATATTTACAATTTGAAAAATAATCCTTTACTATCAGAAAACATTTTTACAAGATTTTTAATTTTTATTAACTTACAATAATTTTTATTGATTTATTTTTAACTCATTAGTGAAAAATATTAAAAAATGAAATTCTTACTAATTTTAAATAATAATTTAACAATGTTTATAATTCACGGACATTCAAATATTTTCAATTTATTAAATATAAAAAATATAATATAAAATACGTATTAATTACCTCAATAATTCAGAAGTACATTACCTTTATTAATGTTGTATTTAAATAACTGTATATATTTAGTTTTTAAATTTTGTGAATCTCATTCTTAATCGTAATTAAAAATTATAAATATAAAATTATTAATGAAAATGTAGACTTAATCGAAATTTTTTATTTCATAATTACAATGCATTCCATAGTTTTGACAAAATATCAAAATAACGTTATTATTTAGTTGATTATAATTATAATTGCAGCAATTATACTTATGTATTGGAAGTATTACGAGCGATTTACTGAAAAGGTTGTTAATCTGTCGAAGCGTCTCTTTACCAAATTATAATTATTAATTAAAAGTTAAGAATCTTTTCGTTAGCATTAAGTAAATTGATAAGTTTCGATAAGCTCGATAGGGGCGGGGCGGGGGGGGGCACGGTCAAAACATTTTATGGGAAAACCACTTAATTTTAGCCAATGTTGAGTTACGTTAAAAATCTCTGTACAAATTTTCATTCATAAAAAAAAAAAAAAAAAAAAAAAAACCACAGTGAAGAACATGCGTGTTCGAAGCGACGTTTTAATCAAGCAAATTGAACAACCGTAAATAAATACGGGAATTTCAGCGGTCGCCACTACGAAATTGACATCGCTTTTTGTCGATCGCATCTTTTCAATTAAATCATCAGAAATACATTTTTCCTGCATGACCATGTCATGTCTTTTTCTTCAGTCAGCGTGTCAATTAATTTATTTGTAACGCAGTATCGCGGGAAATAATATCGCTGCTCGGACCTAAATTAATGCTTTCCTGTCCAAGTCAAAATAAATTTTAGCAATAAAATTTCCACCGCTGAATTATGAGCTGAAATACAAAGATTGAAAAATAAATGAATACTTTCTTTTCTCCTACCTCCATCTATACTTATCTAAAAATTACTCGCGAAAATAATATTAAATTAAAGAAGTGCTTCAATACTTTTATTGCCTATATTATCTTCCTTAAGAACGTGTACTCAGCGATTTAATGATTATTTTATTGAGAGTAAAAAATATGTTTCAATTTTTTATATTAAACATTTATATACAATAGTTCTAAATAAATAATCGATATAGTTTAAGTATATTAATACAAGCATTAAATCAAGCTCTATACCTACACATCGACAGGTTTCAACTCCTCACTATTTGTAAAAGTTTATACGAATCATATATATTCCGAAATGGATGATATTTTTTCATTATAACATATGAAATTTAATCGATATACTAAACCTTCGTTTAAATATGAAACAAATATATAAATAATAATATCGAATAATAATACAACAATATAAACATTCTACTGAATGTTATTTTTTACTGTCAAGTCGCGATAATGTATAATAAAAAATAGTTTTAACATTCTTCCGTTATTAATAATATTATTAAATATATATTCGAATTTCAATTGAATCATTAAATAATAATTACATTAAATAATATTTAATATATTTATTGGTTTATAATGTAAATGTCCCTATAATTGAAATAACGAATATTCCGTTTCCGTAATTACGACAATTTTTAAATTTTTAATGCTTGCAATAGTGGTTAAAAATATAATTTGAATTTTTGAGTTGAATAAAAAATAATTTTTTATTTTTTATTAAAATCATTTTTATTAATACGTAAACAAAGTTCTATTTACAAATATTTGTTTACAAATAGATATATAAGTAAGAGTAACAATTATTTATCTTGTATTATTATTATTACATTTAATTTCAACTATTTACACCGACAGAAAGCAGGAAACTTTTTTATTTATAAGCAAGTAAAATAATTAATGTATGTAGATTATTTCGAAAATTTTTATTTTGAACTATCCATAATTAAAACTTGTGTTTTCTAATCTTAAGTGTTTTCAATGGATTGAATTATATACATTGATTGTAAGGACTAAACAAATTATAAATTCATTATAATAAAGTATTATAATGGTTTTGTATATTAGTTTTAATATATTCATAAACTAATTATTTTTAATTTTTAAAGCAAAATATAATTTAATGAAGAATAAGGATAAGTTAATGAGAGATCAAAAATAATGTGCCTCATCAAACTTAATTACTTATTTAGATATTTTAATCACAAAATTAATATAACAAATATTCCTACCTTATATACCTTAACTATTATAAGTTATTTTTAAAAACATAAATTACATAAATCAATTATTGTTACTGGATTTACTAAAATTATGTTACATACATGTCTAACCATAACGTATAATATCCATAATGTATTACAGTACATACAAAAAACTAGTACATTTTCAATTGGGAAATAATAGTAAATTGTTTACAAATAATCCTTAACATGAATAAATGTAATCAATCATAACAGATGTCGATTTTGAAAATTAAATTATCTGTACGAGATAGAGCAACATCTAAAGAAAAAAAATAAATAAAATCAAAATAATGATTTATGAGAGCATTTTTTAAAATATGTATATATATCTAAATATAATTCATTTGCTATCCTTGCATTGACTTCTTTACTTTTAGTTAAATTTAGATCCGTCTTATATACGTCGAGAATTCATAGTATAGAATACATAAGCAGTTTAAATGGCTTAACTTGTTGTCGAAAACCTTTTTTCTTCTTTATTACAAAGTAATATTAGCATAGAAAAATTTAGACGATACAAATCCATCTATTATTATATTTAGAAATATTTTTCATTGGGAACTTAAAGTTTCTTATGACACGTACTGTGACAGGCACAGTCATAGACTGTCATATATACAAGACATCTAGAAAGTAACTAAACGTATTGTTGGGATTTACATGGGCGATGAAACGATAGGAATATAAGTTCGTTAATTCGTCCGCCCCTCCGGCCTCTTCACGCCGCCACGTCGACATATAGCGACGTACATAACAACAAGAGAATGAGGTGAATTTTGCCGAAACTCGATATTGCACAGCCGGTAAAAAGTTTCTGAATATTTTTATTATTGTTATTATTATAATTATTGTTATTGTTATTGTTGTTGTTGTTGTTGTTGTTGTTGTTGTTGTTATTAATCAGAGCTCGGGGTGTACGGAAAAAGTGAAAAAATATATGTACTTGCTCGTTTGTGGGTGAGCTTGTATTCCTCCCTGCGCCTCCCTCTCGCTTCCCCGCCCCATGGCAGTGCTGTTGCGTGAGCGATCCCGTCCCATCGAGAGCAGATGATTGACAGGACTCAATAAAGCAGATATTTCGGGGGACCGGAACACTGACCGCTCTGCCAGCTACACGTACGCGGCTCGGAGGCTTCCGTCGGTTCGCTCTCTCTCTCTCTCTCTCTCTCTCTCTCTCTCTCTCTCTCTCTCTCTCTCTCTCTCTATCTATCTATCTCTCTCTCTCTCTCTCTCTCTCTCTCTCTCTCTCTCTCTCTCTCTCTCTCTCTCTCTCTCTCTCTCTCTCTCTCTCTCTCTCTCTCTCTCTCTCTCTCTCTCTCTCTCTCTATACGGCGCGAAAAGCCGATTGTCCAGCAATGATCGCCGCGTTCATGGGAACTGATATCGTGGCGATGATTATGAGATCATCGCCGTATCGCCGATGGCTCTACGCATAATTATGCCCATCTGATGAGATATTAGCTTATTGGGATCGCGAGAGGTGGCGAGGGCGGAAGGGCGGTTGGCGCGCCCGGCTCGGAGGAAGAGAGTGAGAACGGGCTCAGCTGCCGCGGCTTTATTGGAAATTAGTTTCACGTTAGAGCATTTTGATGTGTACGTGAGACCCATTACATAGTGTATTATTGTTTCGCCGACTTATAATTGGGTTTTATTTTTATGTCAATCAATCTTCCGTGTCGGTCGTTTGGCTCAATCTCTTATTATCGTCTAATTTATATCATTACGTAATACAGGCCGATTAAATGTAATTATTTAACGTTTAAGCAACTTAGATTTATTTATTTCCTCTTTTATCCTATCGCTTGTGGCTCCTTTTATTTTCATTTCGAAATCCTAAGCTTGATATTGTATTAATTCAGAAATAATCATTAGCTAGGTCAATAATTAAACTAAAGTCATGTAAATTAGTAAAGCAATTTAATGTTGATATAATAATATCAAGTGATGTTAAATAAGTTTTGATCAAAATTATGACGTTCTATAAAAATCTGACATTTCCCTTGCGTGTTATTAAAGCAGATAAATTTAATTGTAACAGATTTTGAAAGACACGCGCTATGCTAACACGTCCTTCCTACGTTCTAATTATTATTGTTGTAATTGTTATTGTTAATTGTCGTAGTCACAGTCGTTGTTATGAATGTGAAAAATCGGCTTAACTGCTAATCTTTTGGCAATACGGCAAGAATACAACACGTGTCAGCTTCAAGCCGGATGACATAAAACGAGGAACGATAATAAAGTATAACGGTGAGTGTGAACATTAAAAAATTCATATCCGAGAGCGCCTCTGTGAGGCATGAAACCCCGAGAATGACGAACTTCTTATAATAATTAGGATCGCGTTCGCCGAGGAGTCCCGATAGCGGATAGATCCGAGCAAATCGACAATCAATCGGTCCCGCGGTCCAGGGTACTAGAGAGAACCTATTTAAAGAATCGAGCAGGCGAGCGTCGTAACGACGAGTCGCTTTAAGGGAGACTGCTCACGCAAAGGGGTTGGTCCCTTAAGGGTGAGCAACTTTCTCTCTCGCTCTCTCGCTCTCTCTCTCTCTCTCGCTCGCCCCGCTTCGGACGAGCGGCCGACGGTGAAGGCGCGCCACGCCCACTGGAGCGCGTAAAAAGAGAAAATACATGTTTGGAAATAATAAAATAATGGAGGCTTATTTGTACGGGCGATAGACAATGCAAATGGAAGGCAGCCGTAAGAGAGGCGAAACAAGAAGAGAGCAGCGGCATGGCCATAGGAGCGTCATCCCATTGTTGGTTTGGCGGCTGTGCCAACCCTATAAAATACTCATGGGGTTTTTATCAGCGCTTCCCGGAGCGATGGAGCCAATGACGGCCGAGTGCGCCGGTACCCCGGATCCAACGGAAACACTGAATGGGAATCGGCTTTTTAAATCCGCCCCGGTTTTCACGAGCTATTTATCCTCGCCGACGGCTTTGTTGTTACAGTTGCACAGCCTCTCGTTCTAGACTCCCACCCCACCCTTAGGCCGCCCATTGTCTGCCTTCGCGAGGGATTTGGTTACTTTCGAGTGCACCAAAACTCGACACATGTTTTTATGAAAAACGTCTTTGCCAACACAGTTTATTGCTTCTAACCATTTGTAAAGAGTAAACGCTCGGCCTCTTCAGTCTTTCAATTTAAAAAAAAATTTCCCTAATTCTCGCTCTGCCCGGTTTTTTCATCAATTAATATCCAACTAATCTTGACAATACGACATTGAGCCTGTAGTGCTAAATAGGCGAACCGGGCTCATCATCCAGTCAATTTCCAACCAATTACGACTAAGAAACTTTAACTATAAATTTTATTGACAGCGAAGAGAGAAGCTTTTGTGAAAGCTTTTGAGGAAACGATGCCACTCTTTTGACGACAAGTTAAATCATTCCTAATAATAAGTGCACACACGAACACAAGGCCATTAACTTTATTCAAAGATTGTACAAGGCTATTTACCGAGGCTTGGATAAACTTCCAATTTGCCTCGCGCCATTCATAAAGGAATCCCTAAATCTCTCGAGAGTGTTTACAATAGTTTCCCCGTGGCTCGATAAAAGAAATAAAAAAAGCGTAAGGGAAATATGAGCTAAGAAATAGTAAAAAGGATAAATAAATAAATAAATAAAGAAAGAAAGAAAAAAATCGATCGATCGATCGATCAATTATCCCGTTCAGATAATCTTTATCTCGGTTCGAAGAAACCCAGCGAGCTCGCGGCCAGTTATTCTTAAGGATTAGGGCGACGATAGCAGTCCTGTATTTTCTGGAGCGGCTTCGGTGCCGCTGCAAAGCTGTAGATCGTCGGAGCTATGGGAAACTGCTCGAGCCGATCTATTCCTCTCTAGCCTCTGTTTTGCAGCTTGCGCCTATCGCCGAATCGCGCTTTATTAACAAGAACTCGATGTTTGCTTAGGATGTTTTCCTTTCATTTTTGCGACTGCCCTTTTCTGCGCTAGGTAAGCCAAGTTCGATTATTTCGAGCTCGACCCCCCCCCACCCCACTCCCAACCATCTCTCTCTCTCTCTCTCTCTCTCTCTCTCTCTCTCTCACTCTCACTCTCACTCTCTCCATTCATGTAGACGGTTTTACTCGTATAGTCGTGGTTATACCCGCGGCTAGATCATGAATTCTAATGGCCGCTCTTGATGACGGTGAAACTTGGCTTGGAAAGACTTGCCCCGCTCGCAATAATCATCCGCTATGAGCGCAATGACAAAATGCGTTAGGAGTCCCGTCTAGAGGGATAGCGAGCACTCGAATAAATGATACAAGGGCGTAAGTTTTATAGCGGTTCATACAGCTGACACATTTCAATTTAATAGAGGTAACGCTCCGTGCGATACAACGAATTATTAGTTACAATGAATTATTTTTATGTTTTTAGGTTTTAGATTACCTTAATACGATAATGAGCCTTAAAGCCACTCTCATACTGAGTAGCTTTGCTAATGATCGCATAGTCTGATATGATTCGACGTAATAAATACATTTTTATCGGTTAATAGAGACAATTCACCAACGATTTTCAATATTTTAGATTAACAACTACATTTCATGGCTCAGAGTTAACAATAATAAACTTCCTATTCACCCGTCAGTAATAGTATTCGCATTCATGTAAATTACTTATTTGAATTCACGTTACCGAAATATGACTGGGATTTATAAATTATCGTCCCGACAAAATTAGATGTTTAAATGTTAATACCGCTAAACGTGAAAAATAAAAAGTCGAGTTTTATTTGAGTATTTTGTATTGTTCAATAAATAAGAAATGAAAAACGTGTAAATATCGTTTTAAAAAAAGCTATGGAGTAGTGATGTTTGTTGAATGTATTGGCGAATGAATTGCCCGAAATCCTGGAAAACGATGTTCTCGCTTGCCGTCGTCGAAGGGTGTCGAGGTGTACAACAGGCTCAGAAGGATCCAAAGCACCCGAAGCTGAATCTGAAAAGAGCTCGAATTTTCTTCGGGTTCGGTCGGTGGGGAAGGGGGGCTGGCGCGCGTTACCGAATTACGCCTGTCAAGCAATCCAGCTATTAAGCTCGAGGCACCTCTTGTGTATTCATAAATTATTTTACTCTTTGCTCGGATTCACCTTGAGCGTAAAGATAGAATGGGAAGACTGGCTCGAGTGAAGCACCGAGGGCAGGGTGAAGAAGCCGAGGGGCGGCAGCGAGTCAAGTCGGAGGGAGTTTAAAGGTTAAAATTAAACTCGCCTGATATTTTCTCTTAAGTTTATTATAAGTACTTACATATATACAACTCTAGTCCCTGCCTCGGTTCACTTTAATTAAACTCCACGAATAAAGAAATATTCTGAAATATTTCTTATTTAAAATAAATTTATGGTTGAAAAGAAGACTTCAGTATTTGAACCCTCTTTGAAGATTATTATCCGTCTTTATTCATCCAAATGCGGATATATTAAATATTAAATATTAAATACTTTTTTACCATTGAATACCTTTTTAAAAATGTATACCAGGCATTGAGCATTTCCCGAGAATCCCATTAGAAGTTAGCTCAACGCCAATCCGGAATAACGTAATAAAGCCTTAGTAATGTATGAGCGAGGGTATTTGTCGACGCGGTGAACGTTGGTACAGGGACTGTCGGAATGAACATGGATGGCCCATTTATTTTATAATTATTTGAATTCGCTTAAAGGCAGTATTAAAAGTAAAGCGGCCAAACAATCTCGAGATGCCGTTTGTTATTGTCGAAGGGAGTGGGAGTGGGAGTGGGAGTGGGAGTGGGAAGCTCCGGCTTGAATTAAAAAAAATACATAGTAAAGCGACCCGGAGAGTGCGGCGATATATTTTCCCCTTGAAAACGACAGGACTTCTTTGTTGCAGAGCACTTTCAGGGTATTCCACCGGGAGCTCTGCCAGCCTTCCTGCACAATTTACAAAACTCAACAGGTTACAACATAGCGAAGCCGATAGCGAGGCCCGCGGCGTATCATCCACACCATCCGCCTCATCCGGGCCACCACCCACCTCAGCATCACCTGCCGCCGAACGCCCATCACACTCTGCATCAGTTGCTCGGCTGTCGAACTCCTTATTTGACTGGTAAACCAAATGCTTCTTTCGGGCATAATTACATAAGCATCCGCCGTATTCTCTGCCCATCTTTATTTATGTAACCAACGGTTAGATCGCAGTTGCGAGCCGCGGCTCCTTCTTTCTCGTAAACAGCCGGAGCTGCGGGTATCTGCAGGTAGCCGGAGGTATTTACGAGTCCAGGGGCCGAAAGCTGCGGGGCGCGAAACAATCGACGTTTGTGCAGAGAGTCGGAAAAGCGCGGCCTGTCGGGGCGCTGGGGTATACACGTGCCAATGCGTTAACGTGACGCAAGTAACGGTAGATCACGTGGGCGCTAGATCAGAGCCGGTGATAGTCGCGGTGGGGCTTGGTACGAGTGCGAGCGCCTGTAACGTGGCCGATGCGCCGGCAACATCAAAGTTAAACAGGCCTCGCCGCCCATATATAATGCCCCACCCTCCCCGCGCTTCGTAATAACGTAATAACGTCCGGCATGCGCTCGAGGTGCACATGAATAACAGCCGTGCGTCGTCCTTGTTATTATTGGCATTTACGGGGGTGCGTGCGCAACAAGTGCCTCGAATTATCATTGGGCCAGACGCGACCTGAACAATATCGGTCGGGCTTCGCCCCAAGCACCATAGTCCTCCCTCGCCACTCGATTGACCGTAGAGGATGAAGTACCGAGTCGCTTAACCAGTAAGCTAACGCGACTATTAGAACACGTGTTCTCTCCTGTAACCTCCAACTCCCCTGAACCATCCTCAACGTGAGTAACTACAATATGTTCTTACGTTTCTCATCAAATCATCATTGAATGAGTTTCGTACTCTCGTCAGCTCACTACTATAACCGAAAAGCTCTCATTAATCCATGCCTTTACCAGAAAAAACGGAAAATAATCTGCCTGCATAATTAATAATTTCAAACAAAACTCACAATTAAATTATTAAACTGCTAAAGAAAAATATATTTTTTAATTGATTCTTACGGAAAATTTATAATAAATCATGTCAGTTGAAGTATATGAAATACCAGCATCTGAATAATGTAAAATTCAAATATCAATTTCAGTTGTACTTATGTCCGGTCATATAATTGATACTTTTCAGCTACAATTTTTATATTAATATCCAGTTAATTGTTTAACAAATTTATAATAGTTTAATATTTCTTTCAGACATTAAAGATACAGTGTAATACATATAAAAGAGGTACTATATTGCAACATTTAGTAATGTGCGTAATCATACAAATAAAATTACTAAGTGATATGTATATAACATCTAATAATATTATATATATCTAAAATTAAATGTATAGATAAAAATATTTCTTTAAAAAAAGAATCGTAGTTTTCAATCCTGAGATTAGAGAATTCAAGACGATAATGATTTATAAATATTATTTTCATCATTATTATATGTATATAGATATTTTTAAATGACTCTTATACTTTATCATTAACTTAAATTATTTTAATATTATTATTTGAAAAATAATTAGCGTTTAATCCATTTTTTTTAATGTAATTTTCCTGTGAATTTTGAACATTTGAATAGTCAAAATATTGACAATTGAAGGATAAGCATTTCTCGATCGAAGGAGATTGAGAATGTAATCATTGTCTAATATTGTATTTGAGTAATATATATAAAAAAAAAGAAGGGAATGAAAAAAAAATTAGAAAACAGATTGACGACATAAATCTGTCACAATTAGATGTTAAGATTAAAATGAAATATAATTCGTTGTCTTGTATGTGTGGGTGAGTAGTTGCAAATCCAGGAGGCGGTAACCACCAGCTGGGAGGTCCGGGCGGAGCCACTAGCTTCCCCGGGGCGATACAAGGCAGCCTTAGCGAGCTCACGGGGATGAGTCTCGGCTTCCCCTGGGCGGGCAGCGCGAGGGGAAAACCCCGACGGGGAATGATGCGTCGGGCCGTCTTCTCAGACCTCCAGAGGCGCGGCCTTGAGAAGAGGTTCCAACTCCAGAAGTACATCAGTAAGCCCGACCGGAAGAAGCTTGCCGAGAAGCTCGGACTCAAGGATTCCCAAGTCAGTCTCTATCTTTACTCTGATTTTATTTTCTATTATATCTTCTATTTTACTTGAATTTACTTATTTATTTTTAAGTCTATGTTGAGCGAATATAGTGAAAGCTACAGCAAGAGAGAGAGAGAGAGAGAGAGAAAGAAAGAGAGAGAGAGAGAGAGAGAGAGAGAGAGAGAGAGAGAGGATAAGAAGTATTAGAAGCAGCATTTCTTATAATAGTATAGTACATATACTTCGATAAATTAAAATCAAGATTATTTATTAGATAGTTTGGTATTATTGAACTTTCCTCAGGGTAATGAAAAATGTCTTAATTTCTCGATAAGATGGTGCGAAATATTAATAATACCGATATATAACCTTTAATTGCCTTATTAGAGCGTTAATGATCGAGCTAACGAAGTACGAAATCATCGAATGTGAACTCCCTCAACCGATTTGCCTTCATGACATATCAGCTCTTCGATTACGAACTTGGACTAGTTCACTTTTAAAACCGAATAATTGCCTTTTCTATGTACTTTTCTCATACTTTCAATACTTCAATTGATATAATAAGGTTGATATAATGTCTTCGATTATATCGTTACTTTCAAGAGTCATATGTTTCATGATACATAAATGATATTAGTTTAATATATGTTTACTGAATATTACATATATAATAAATAATATTATAAATTCCATTTACACACACACACTATATATATATGAGGCTAAAAATCCGATGAAAAAGCTTTGGTGAAATGATGTGGAAAACCTCGGATTTTATAATTTTTCAGGGATATTCGTGAACGAGCAATAATCACTCGCTAGACCTGAGCCGCGTCTCTTTTCAGCCCCCCCCCTACCGCCCTCATTACAAATAGTGGCGGAAATATTCATAGTAGCAGTCGGCGGACCAATGGCCCATAGAAAATCATCAAAAGGTACTAGAACGTCGGGAGAGCATAGAGTATAAACAAGAGGGTAACATCATGGTATGCAGTAAAACAAGAAAAAAATCAAAATAACATTCCGGTAGATCCGGCTGTTGTTTACGGCTCGTGGGGGTGGAACTTATTCGGGCGATGCCAGTTCATTAGTTGCAGACATCACGTGGCTGCCAAGCCGAGCTGACACTCGGACTACGAGCGAATATTCACCTGGCACTACCCCCCCTCCCCCCAAGCCACTGGCCGGGCAATACGTAGTATACCCCTATGCAGCCGCGGCACCGTACGACTAATATCCCCACCCCACTGAGCCAACCATCCACCTAGGCCCGGCTTCCGGCGCTTCGCATTAGGCGTCGACGTGTCTAAGCTGATTCCATCGCTTTGAGGGAACGTATTGTACTTCGGGACGGTGCTGATGACTGAATGGAGCCTTGTTGCATATCTAGTCGATATTATTAGTTATCGACTACACGGGCACGTCCTCGCTTCGGAATAGATTCCTTAATTATTTCGAGTTTTTAAATATCAAGTCGATTATTGACAATATTTACTAAAATATGCTGAATAGAATTTATTATTATTTTCCAAATTTTCGCTAATATTATTTTTCTCTGTTCTATGCATACATGTGTATTACTCCAAGTCACAGCTTTGGTATTAATGTTATTATTAATGGTGCTTGTGTCGAGCAACTATTCAGTAGCATTAAAGTTAATAACGCGGAGAGGCTCCTCTGGAATGAATATGGAAACAATTTACCTAGAAGATAAGCTCATCGTTCTCTTATTAAAGACTTGACATGATAACAAGTTGTTATCATTTGTATATATCTTAAGCATTTTTTAGCTTAAATATATTATCGTCGTGATAATTTTGAGCCATCCCTTGCCCAGTGTAGATACTTCGGCAAAAGTAAGAGGAGCTTCAGGAATTCTGATAACAACCGATGACGTAGCCTCATTAGTGAATTCGAAATTGAAGAATCGAAGGAAGGAGAATATAAATAAAAAATAGAAAAATATAGGATAGTTCTACGTAATTGATCTACGGATATATTTTCCCTTTTCCTCAGAGGTCGGCAACCTGACGCTGCACCGGCTGCTGGGTGTATGATCAAGTGAATAAATTGCCAGACAAGTAAGACCCCTTCCCGACCTCCCAGCTATCCCTCCCTCCCTCCCTCCTACCCTCCCTCAGTCCCTCTCTTCCTCTCAGCCGTCCACAATTTCTCACTGTATGTACGCCATATCCCTCATGTATAATTCACACCTCGAGCGCCATGACTCGGCCGCCATTGGTCGACTGTCTATCCTCGACGGGTTTTATGACGCGCTCTACGACAGCCAAAGCGTTATTTATTTTTCTTTTACCACTCTTCTCATTCGGATGAGCGTTTCTTTTTTTCACTGTTGAATGCAGTTCGTCGGCGGCGGAGGGATCGATCCCACTCGATCCTAATCGATCGTAATCGCGGATGATTCTATATGTATGCTCCTGTGTAAAGCTCAAATTACATTGAATTTATACACATTTTCGTGCTCAACCCCATATAATTGTCGCCTTCGCACCCGATTCCCTTCTTTCTCACTTTGCACCTTCTTCTTCTCTATTTCAACGGGAACCGCGCTATATTCGCCTTCGTTATAGATTCCGCGTGGAACATATGGCACTACTGGTAGCCACGGACTCAAAGCTTCCACAGGAAACCCGCCACGTAGAAAGTTTTTAATAAAAGATTTGGGGTTTCCGATCGCTCCGACAGTCATCGGAAAATGCAAAGAGTCGCGCGATATGCACACATGATTTATATCGTGATATTGAAATATCACGTTATCAAACCAGTATATCTGACAGCTGTATTATTATACCCATACGATTTTAAATTTATCTTATTTCCTACTTTGAGCTATACATTTTTCTCCTTCGTTTTCATATTTTAATATCGTATTCCCATTTGATTTTATAATCATTCGTTGAAATAATGTACCAAAGATTATTATAAAAAATTTAATTTTTCAACACAATTAACGAGAAAAGGTGTGTTTGTCGTTGTGGAAGTAAACTTAACATCTCATAAATAGATTTATTTAAGCGAAATGTCAAATTACGTATCATTGAAATGTAAAATTCAAATTCTCTTTTTCGAAGCCTCGAAATATATTACAAAATAGAATAACAATTAATTTAAAAGATAAAAAATACGATCGGAATAATTTTTGGAATGTAGATCGCTCAAAATCGATAATGAAGCTTGTCGATAAATAAGCTATTGATACAAACATGCGTTAGATTAAAAAAAAAACATCGATAACTAACTAAACGAACGCTTAAAACAAACAAGAATTTCCGACAGTTCTATGTTACATATACATAACGGATATATTAAGCATGCAGATCCATGTAAGCTATAGTACATGAACGTATTAAAATTTGATGACATCGATACATCATCGATAATCTCGCGAGCATTCAAAAACCAATAATACGGCTCGGTGAGAGGGATGATGAGGTGTCCGGCGCTAATTGTCAATGTGAAAGAACATGAGACAATAATATGAAAATGATTAATCAGGTGAATAGTTGCTTAGTGAAAAATAAATCTAAGTGAGGATGTGTGTAATATGACTCGGAGCGGTTGCGCGAACAGTCATAAAAGTTATTATTGCTCGAGCGATGGCTTCCTCGACGTCCGCCGAATTTCAAAGCTCGATTTTCCAAGGGGTGGGAGTGTCGAAAAAACTGCCCCTGTGGTCTCTCACCCTGCGGAATAAGTCCAGCACGACCTTCCCCCAGGGTCCGACTCTTTGTCACGCACGAGATTGAATTTTATTAAAACGGCTTAACACTCGAACGTCCGTTTCCACTCGCCCCCTGTCGCTCCTCTCTCTCTCTCTCTCTCTCTCTCTCTCTCTTTCTCTCTCTCTCTCCCTCTCTCTCTCTATCTATATCTATCTCTCATTTCGTTACGAATGTATTTTACTCAATATTACCACTTTTCCAAGTGTCTCATTTGATTGTTTTTCTATTTCATTTTAATTTATTTCTTTAATACATCGATACGTACATTTGTGGTCAATACTGAGTAATTGAATACTGGGAACCAAAACAATTAAGACTTAACTAGGTAATTTTCATAATAAGTAAGAATATAAATACGTCATGTAAAAATGTACTGAGAAATCTGTGTATTAAATCTCATCTTTTTAAAATAAAAGTATTTTTAATTAGTTTTCTATATCTTAATGTGAATTGTTTAAGTATTAAAGAATAAACGAAAATGCTCTATTTTTTTATTAGTCTAATAGATATTCTAATATAGATCAATAATTGGAGAAGCAGTGAAAATAAAGACGGAAATAAGTATGTATATCTCGACTTGAAAATGAAATTTTTCTTCGTAAGTCTTCGTAATGAGCTTTAATAGTGATGAGCAGTGTTAAAAACAGTTGCAAATGTCGATTAGAAAATATTTATTGTTTCGTAACAGGAGTAGAAGTGCGAGCCACAATGATTATTGCGCGTTCGAAATATGAAATTGATTCTTGAGACTCAGAAGGTATGTGATGCTCTACGTTAAAGAACAGCTTCTGTAATGTAAAAGAAACTTATCTGGCATTAAAGCGACAAGTATTTCTCGAAACTCGAGGGAAAAGTCTCGCCAGTCTCGTGGAATGCAAAGAGAGAAGAAAATCCGAAAGTAGCGGAGTATAATGAAGCAGTTAAATGGCGAATGGGAGGGGGAGGGGTGCAGATGGGAGATGAGGCGAGGATTCTAACCGTCATCGGGAGCTCACGTTTGTTTCATGAATCTTTCCGGAAAATTTAATTAAACCTTGGCAGTTTAGGCTCGCGGCGAGCTTTCTCAACTTGAGCTGCCTGGACTTCCGCTCACCGCCGCCATCCAACTTTATATGACGAGGATCGGCGCCCGACTAATTAACGCAATTAGTCTGACGGTAGGACCGTACACGACCTGACCGCACTCTCATTAATACTCATCTATTATCTGCAGTTTTTATAATCTCGCCCCTACTCATCCCTCACTCCAACTAAATCATTCTCCAAGCAAGACAATATTATTATCACTTCGTCTTCCCTTCCTTATTTTATCTATTCAGTTCTTATATTATTCTATCTGATATAATACACATGCATCGCATAACTTCAATTAATTAGAGAATAGAGTCCTACGCCCCTCCCCCCTCCCGCCATCATCAAATTGATATTATATTTACTTAATATTTACTGACAATTTGTATGCTTCATACCTTATGAATATCTGATTTTAACATTTCAGCGTCGCATTTTTATAAAGAGATAATAGATAGGATTGAATTCAGAGTAAATGATATATAATATCAAATATAATATTATAATATAATAATTAAGAAAGTTAATTGAGAGGTGAAGAAATCGTAAATACAGACAAACGATATTTTAATTATTCAGCTATTATTAATAAACTACTGTTAAGAAGAAATATAATTAATTTAAAATTAATGTTAGTAAAAATAAAAAATAGAAGCCTTTTGTCTCATAATGTTCTTCATATAAATTATCAGAAGAGAAGATGAAAATGTAATTATATTAACAAATTGCTAATGAACAACCAGTCAAGGTCGTAAGATTAAAAAGAAGTTTGAACAATAGAGAATTTAATACATTCTAAATAATAATTGCATAGAAGAATTTTCTATAAAGAATGTCGAAAAGCTTTTGTCTAGTGGGCACCTGCTGAGGAGCCATTGTCTCTTATTTAACGTGCACGTGAAAATATTATACAAGATGAATTCATACCTTTAAAGTAGAAGTCAAAATATGAAGGAAGGATAGGAAGTGGTGGGGATGAGATAAAAAGAAATTAGACAGGTAAAAGCACGTCGGAGATTTGTAGTGTGGGGGTCGAGGTAGAGGGGTCAGGTTCGATTAATTAAAAGACACCAGAAGTAAGAAAGACTGTTCCGGAGGCATCGTTGGCGTTGTCTTTAAAAAAGAATGTCGGGATGGGGGATAGAGTAAAGCGGCAGAGGGAAAAAAAGACGGTGATGCGGTTTTGTTTGGCAAAGCAATACGAGGAGCCGTGTCAAACTGTCAGGATCACGCGCGCCCCCTCTTAATTCGCGCTGCCGCGAGGAGGGACTTGCTCGCTTCCTTCCTTCCTTCCTTCCTTCCTTCCCTCCTTCATTCATTCCTCCGTTTTCTCTCCAATTTTTCCTTACAGCGCTTCGAATAACTTTCTTCAGCAATTCCTCATTTTTATTTCCCCGCGACACGCTTCTTAATACCATCGGTACTCTTTAACGCGCCTACCTTCTCCCCCCTCCCTCCCTCCCTCTCACTCTCTTTCTCTCTAAATATTTAAGTAATCATTTTAAAAGCCCCACCTCCCAATTTCTTATGCTTTTACGCTGAACGGACTGCTCTGAGGGGTTTTGATACTTAAACGAACGATTGCCTTAGAAACTAGAGTCAGTCCATTCCCATAACTAAATACTGAATGTGATTTTTGTGCTATTGAGCGACGAATTAAAAGATTTTCGTATTCATGACAAAATTTTGAAAAGCCCATTATAGTCGAAATACTCCAGTGTCGGCTTGGGATCCACAACACCACTTCCCCATTAGCTCGTAATTAACTACTTTTGAATGCACTCGCTTCCGAGCTTTTCAGATTCCTCACGAGCTGCAGGCAAATGTTCTTTAAACATATAATAATGTCAGATTGTAATTGAATTGTAACATTATACTTGTTCCCAATTGAAGATTTTCAAATTATCCTTTACCATGAAATAAGCTGTCAGTCGCAGTCAGCCATTTCTATTACTTATCTCGGCTCTTTTCTTTCTTAAACAATCATCGAAAGGAGGATGAATAGAAATAAAAAGCATTTATCTCTGATGAAAGCCACTCTTTGCTATCGTACATTTATTGCTTGTTATGTTCATCTTTCAACGACAAACAACGCATAGCTATGTATTTTTGTTTTTTTTATTATTTATTTTTTTTTATTTTTTTTCTGTTCCATAACTCAACTTCATTATTCTTCTATCGAGGGTCAAAAACAATATCGCAACCGAGGTCATTGAATAAAATCGGATTATCGACATAAGCTACTAAACCGATTGAGCACGTGCATCATCCTCCGGCACATTTTATTTTAGTTATTTTTAAATCGAAACTCGATTCCAAAGCTTTGGCAAGATTACACGTAGCCTTATTGCATTCTAAACTGTTAAACTTCCAATTGACCAGACGTACCCTTGGTATTCGCCATTCTCCTTTCGACGGCTCTTTAGACATGTAATTAAAATCTATTCATCGAATTATACAATTACTATTAAGATAATAATGACCTTTGAATATTGAATGATAAAGACCAACGGCCATTAAATTAAATACAGGAGTATAAAGTGAATAAAAATATTATGAGAAATTCTTTTTATATGTTGGAAATGTTAAACAATTGAAAGGAACTCTGACGTCTGTCAGGTAATTACGTAGCTCGTATGACATTAATCTTTAATAAATTTGATATAATAAGCTTGTGAATATTGTGATATTCGTAAATGAGGTCGCCATTAATAAACGCGTAACAGTATATTGTACATAATTGGTTCGGAATGTCGAGATTCTTTTTGTACAATAAGAAGCAATACGAAAGAAATGAAAAATGCCGAGTAAAAACAATATTGAGAAACGATACGTAACTGATAAAATAAGATTCTCCACTACTCGATTACAATGTTGAAAGAGGGAAGATTAACTGAGAATGTATGAGAAATCTAGAAAAGTCGAAAACTCCAAGGAGCTGTAATAGAACGTCGATAGAGTAGAGGGGAACACCCGCACAGAAAAACAAATAGAGGGTGAAAGGAGATGAAGAAAAAGTTGGAGCAGTCGGTCTAAACTCGTTGGCTATTCGTTGGCTATTCGTTGGCTATTCGTTGGCATACGCTCCGGTTAATGGCTACAAATTGATACGACCGGAGGGAATCCTCGAAGGGAGAGGGAGAAATTCTATACCCGTCCAAGTACAGGCCTTAATGGCCGATCTATCTAGCGTGTCAGATTCAGAGTCCTGCGAGGCATTTAGACGAATGCAAAGAGCGAGCTGTGTGTGCGCGCGCGCGTGGGTGTGTAAACAGCGGGGCGGGAGGGGGGCGAGAACGTATACGCGAACAAGAGTGAGCTCACGGGATGATTTAATCGTCTTCAATGTTGGTAAATGCGATACCCAATAACCCTGAGCTTAGACTCTCTCATTCAATTGTATATATGCATCTTTTTAATTGCAACTAAACTCATTAATTCGTTTGTTATTACACTTCGTGTCAACACATCCAATGAAACACTCTTTCATTTGACTCTTCATTCTAAAACTGTGCAGTGATGTTAAATTAATGACATTTGTTTAAGTTGAACGCTTTTGCATTATAATAAATGCTTCATCGTCCGTTGACCATTATGTGATGCTTGTAAACCCCATTTTACTTGAAAATATCAGCGCATAAGCACTTTCAATAGCAGTCATAATAGAAAATGTTATAGAGAGCAAGTCATTCGATTGAGAGCCATTATTGTTATTAATATTCATATTTTTTTTTATCATTCTACGGAATATTAATTATAGTTTATACTTATTTGGCCATGAGTCGTGTACACTGAAAAGCTTATTATTTTTTGCAATTAATTTTTAGATAAGATTTTAATTATTTTACAAAGCTAATTCGTTAGCAATTAAGCCGTATTGTAATAACGATTGATATGAATTTGCTAATAAAAGCTTATAATGTTTTGCAGTGTTACAAGCATAACAACTTCAAATTATCTATAAAAAGTGATAATGTATAGTATCGTTTAAATGAGTAAAACTAGTATTCAAACTTTCTCATAACTTTCTTAATATCATAAAAATCTGACAGCGGTATCCGTTAAGTAAAATTCAATTTTTATATGTTCGTAAAAAAACCTTTATCAGATATTCTCATATCGTAATATTTAACATTTCCGCCCAAAGTTTCAAAAATTTATACATTCTTTCATAAATTTGCAAGTAAATTACAGTGCGCAGTTACTTTTAAAAAATTATTCCCGTTCATAAAATTTATTGTCATATCATTTTAAATATGAAAATTATTTATTTTTATTATACAATAAAAAGTATTACTTTAATAAAAAATATAATAAAAATACTTATTTATTAATAAAAAATATAATAATTAAGATAGTTCAATGTTTGCTCAATTATATGAATTTCATCTTCATAACATAATAATTACTTACACTATCTCTTTCTTTTTTTCGATGCATTTTTGTTTGCAATTAATAGTTACTATTTTAAAATATATGTAGACAATGTAAAAACTAGTAATTAGAAATGAATAATTTTCTACATTGACCTTAAAATAAAATTATTGATTAAGGTATCTGATTTAATAGATATAAAAATAAAATAAAAGAGTATATATTTCAAATCACGGCTAAAACATAATGGCGAAACGTACGCAAAATACTTAAATACTTCAGAATTACATGACTACAATGGAATTGAATAAAATTAATAAAAAATACCAGTTTATAATGAAGGGCTTAAAATAATCATATATTTTTAAATATTTTTATTCTTAAAAGCTTTAACGTGTAAGAATATTTTTTAATATTTAATAATAGTATACATTACAAGTTTCTATATTAATAATTTGGTCTATACATAATATTAAAAACTGAAGTGGTTAACAGTACATACCTTTTTTATATAGATATATATAAAAAAATTCAATTAAAGTATTTATTGTTTTGAATAATTAATTAACTCAGTGTTATTTATAAGTAAAAATGTAAATTTCTTAATTATGATTTACTTATTATACAAATTTTTCTTTATTTAAATTAATTATTAAGAATTTGAATAAAATCTTTTGGATAAATTACTCAACAAATATCTAGACAAATATAATGAATTATATTGGGTTAGAATAATTTTATATAGCAATGTAATTATTTATTAAAGTAAAAACAACTTGTCTACTGTGCATTTTAATCTAACAAGCACTTTAACACACAGGACTTGTGGTCATACAAGTATAAATTGTGATTAATATTTCGTATAATAATAAAATAATGATAATAATAAGAATAACAATAATTGCTCTCAATCGAATGACTTTCTCTCTATAAAGTTTTCTTATTTAAGTTTATTATGGCTGCTATTGACAGCGCTTATTAAATATCGTTTAAATTTTCAAATAATTTAAGACTTTTGAAGATAATAAGTAGGCTTATGAAATATTTTCTCTATTATTATAATGTTGAAAGTCACTATTGCTATTTCATTCTTTAATCAAAGAATTTTCTTTTTTTCTATCAAAAAACAATGTTTAAGATTGTTTGATAATAATAGAAAAAAGAATGATCTCGGTAAATGTTATACTTTCACTCATATATTTGTAAGAATTCCATTGAATCAGATACTGAAAAAGATATATAAGGAGTATGAGGAAAATATAGTAATGGTAGTAATGTTAGTAATGGTAGTAATGGTAGTAATGGTAGTAATGGCTAGTAGCGAAGCTGGGTTGCAAAATTTCATTGAAACTCGATATTAAAGAGCTGCTAGCAATTTCTAATAGAATAACAGACGTTCATAAAAATAAAATAAAATAAAATAAAGATTTCGATTGAAGCAAATACTCGTAAAACGCCAGGGAAAATGTCTAGGAGATTGAATTTTTTTCCCGAACGTGTTAAATAACTTGCTTTCCGGTGAAAATTCAATATTAGGATTTCATACGCTTTTCAACGAGTATATTTGACCAATAGCATTGATTATTATTTCTTACTTATAGGAGAAAGAGGGGCAGGAGGAGGAGGGAGAGGAGAAATACTATAATTTTACAAGAAATATTATGAGAATTTGTCGTTAATGCATTGTTTTTTTGCACTTATTTTCGAAGTACCAAAAGCACTAAATTAGTTGGTTATAATTAGTATATACTATAAAATTTGAGATTCGGTAGATTAAGGAAATATTTGTATTCTTAAGGATAGGCGAAGGGATGTAAATGATTTCTCATGATTGTTTCTCTAAAGTGATTATCAGTCATTATTGTGATTTTACTATAAAATCAATAAATAAGGTTAATGGTACAAAAATTGTGGAGTGGGCCGATTAGGGGAAAAAGAGCGAGTGTCGGCAAATGAAAAATCGAATGTTGTAAACGCACGTGTAAATTGTTAATGTGCGTATTGTGTTATTTAAGAGAAGCTCGAATTTCAAGGGGGACAGTGAGGAAATATCTGACACCATACACCTTACGAGTTTGTTGAGTAGTTGGTAAATATTTAGTTAAATTCGGCGTCAGCTTCAGTCAAGCGAATTGACCGGAGTAAGGACGGTAATGAAATATGACGTGTGCGCTAAGAGCGTCAGCGTTTAGTGTTGGCAGCTCCGGGACTCGAATCCAGGAAGTACTGGCAATTAAATAGTCGTCGCGCTTCTCATAAGGGAGAATGAAAATCGGATCCAAGGGGTAAATCCTCGAGCTCGGCTCACGGAATAAACTTAGACGGCCCCATCGAGCGGCGAATGAAGGCCGAATGAAAATCCGATCGTATCAGTTCATACGACTGATCCATAAAAAATGGGCGCAGCTCGGCCGCATAAATTGCCCCGGCGGGAGGATATTAAAAACAAAGGCCGCAACATGAATACAAGCTCGTGGCAATATCAGATGAGCCGCGCTTAGACGTCACCGGGCTCTTCATGCATTATGAATTTCGTAAGTCCAACGGACGCCGAGGGTGAGATCCTCAAGCGAGCCTCGAGCTAGTAAGAAACCATGAATATACAATACTCGGGTATGCATATAGATGCCTTCTTTGTTGGATCAACTTTAATCACTTTCTGAGAACTCCTTTTGCTATTTCCCCGTCTTGTCCGCCTATTTCTCTTAAATTTCCGGGAGAAAGTTTTCACAAATTGCGGATAAGCGAATTGACGGCATAGGGGGCGGGGGGCGGGGGTGGGAGAAGAGGTCGACTCGTAACACCGTATGATTCGGGGATTCAGATGAGTTTCAGATAAGGAATACGAAATTAATCCCTTGCTCCTTCTCTTATTTAATAAAATTTTCTGTAATGCTTATTACTATTATTTCTGGATAACGAAATCATAATATTATTATGCAGTCACAATTTCATAGCTTCTTAAACGTCAACGTTAATCAATTAACGAATCTCGAAGTTTTTATTTATCCTATATTTCTTTGCTTCAAAATCAATGCTCCGTTTCTTTTATTAATTAACTATTTATCCGTGGATAAAACAGTCTCACGGCCAAGTTAATGTTTTGAATTCCTTATTCAGAGTAACAGGAGTCAGAAAGAGTGCCAAAAATGCAATTGGTTACTTCTTAATGAGTACTATCAATTAAAAATAAAAAATAAAACAAAAATTCATCGTTTTTGACGTTATAAAGACCAACCCCCGTTTAAGTAAACCGTTGCTTTACAGGGTAAAGAGAGAGATAGAGACAGAGAGAGAGAGAGAGAGTTGGGAAAAAACGGAATCGACAGTCTGTTGAACGAGTTAACCGCACGAGCACTGGGGCATCAAGCGTAACCCACACGCGTTGAAAAAATCGAGTAATCGATTAAAAATAACTGCCTCATCAAAACCTGCAATTTAAACGTACAAGATTTTAAAATCAGGCAAGCAAGGGTGTCGAATTAATTTTTCATTTCGATAGAAGTATTCGATTGAAGTTGGAACAACTTGGCTTAAGAAATTCGTAAATTAAGGAATTGAAATTAATTGAAATTATTTAACGCCATTTAATAAACAGCTTTTTTCCTTCTATTTTTTTTTTTTTTTTTTTAAGAAAAAATATAGAATTTAAATGACCCCGAAATCAGCACGAGATTTCGTCTCTCACTATTGATAATGGATCTCTCTGAACAATATGTCACTTGTGGACAGTACGAGTTGTATGAAATTTTTATACTTTTTTATTATAACGAATTTTATGCCTCTCGTTTTCTTTAGGCTTGATGGCCATTTCTGGGAATATTTATCAAATTTCGAGATAAATTCATTACAATATTATCGTAGCCTCTTCGAATGTAAATTTCTGATAAAATAAATAAATAAATAACGATTTTTATAGAAATTACATGACTGCAGTCGGAATAGTTTATTAATTGTAATTGAATACGTAACTACGAAGAATAAAAGTGTCAGTCATTGCAACACTGATTCAATTAGTAGTTGCATTAACGTTGGCGTTACGAAAAGTCATGAAGTTCGTTAACTATTTGAAATTAGAACTGATAAATGTGTAATACATAAAGCTATTAACTGTTAAAAATAGTCTCAGCTTTCAAGCAATTCTAGAACTGTTTAAAAGTCGAAAATTTTGAAAAGATGAAAGAAGTTGTTTTGAATATCGAATGACTTGTATCGATTACGTCCTATAGTGCTTTGAGAGGAAATAATGAGCTTCAGTTCAGAGGTTAGTCTGGTACGTTTGGTTGGTTCAGGAAAGAATATCTAGGCTAACTCTTTGCGAATGTCGATACCGTTATTCTATTTTCTTATAAATAATAAGTGATTGCTGATTAATAAGAAGTGGAAGGAAGGCGCGGAAGGAGTGGGGCATCGATGGTGAGCCTCGGGAAGAGAGTGAGAAATTGTCAATTGGGTAAGGAAAAGCTTGAACGGATATACGCAGCTAAAATAAATCGCATGGTCGGGGGGAGGGGGATGCTGACAATAAATATGGAGGAGATGAACGCTCGGGTTTCCATTCGCGTATTAACATACGAATCCATCCCCGAGATGTTGCCTCCCCATACGTGAGCTGCTTTTTCCCTCCCTCTCCACTCCACACTTCAACGCTTGTGCACCCGTCTCTCTCTCTCTCTCTCTCTCTCTCTCTCTCTCTCTCTCTCGTCCATTTTTCTAAAATCCTCGCCCGTTCGCCTCTGAACCGTTTCCGTAACAGGCCGTTCCGAAGGTGTCCAGAGAAGAATCCCTCCAGTCTTATTTACGACCCGGCCGTATTGGCCTTCGCCGACCCTCTTCGCGTCTCGATCTCTCTCCCCGGCAATTATTGCGACTGACTATGTGTGCATACGTATTGCGTACGGGCGGAACTGGGCAGTAGCGTAGGTGTGCCCGAAAGTATGAAAATCACGCGCTTATTCCTGCGATTCCCCCGAACGTTCCGTAAGAATGGCTCGAAACAATAGAGCGGCATAGACTAGCAGTGAAAGGGGTTGGCGAAGGGAGTGGTGAGGAAGAGAATGGGCGGATCGTCGGGATCGGTAAACGGACTCACGCCCGCGTAACTTGTCCCTCTAGTCAGAGTTGGCTGGCGGACACCCTGGGGACGGATCCGCATCCAGCCCGCACTCGGCTGTCTGGCCGCCGTTGTCTGCGTGAACGATGGTCGGGGAGGCTGCGGCGAAGGTATGCACCTCGGTATCAATCGCGGCCGGCTACGACGAAGAGCTGGCAAAGCTGGCGGAGCTGGCGGCGACAGGAGGGGGTGCGGCAATGTTTATTTCCGAGTCCGACGTCATAATCGATCGTCTTTTATTAAAGTGCACCAGATGGCGCGCGAGAGCGTAGGAGGCGCTCCCGCGAGGGGGAGGGGACTTCGTCCCTCCCTCTTATACACCACCCTACCTCCCTTCCTTGCCCCGCTCCCAATAGTAGAGCAGGAGAGAGGACCGAGGATTTTCCAGCGACGTACCTTTTTATTCCGGGCATTATTGATTTCCTCATCATCCTTTTTCCTCCTTACATTCTTCCTCCCTTCATCGCTCTTTTTTATTTTACGGCTTTAACGGCTGACCCTCGGTACTTTTCACTTGGTGCTTTTGTTGTCGGGAGGCCGGGGCCGAATCCGCGACAATCCCCGCGAAAAATTAAGGTCGAGCTGCTCAGTGACAGATGCCCCAGTACTGGGCTCGAGTAAAGGCCTCGACAGTCCCAATGGATACGCAATAAAGCGTATGAAGCATGGAATGAAGCACTTCATTACTCTTGCCGGCGATATTGATGACATTTTGCGAGGGAGCCTTTAGCTCTTTATTATTACCGGCAGTACGAGTACGTAAACGATGTCGGAACGATGTCGAGTGGAAAGTAAGTGCAACCATTGGAAACTCCTGACCTACTCACTTACTCCTGCCTCGCTCGTTTTCCTTATAATACATAATAATATTCATTATGAAAATGGCCTCCGCGACCATGTATTTGGAATGACCGCGTGAGTGACTGTAAGGCCACGAGTCAATATCAAGATGAGTTTCATCATGGGTTGTTGAATTATTAAATACCAAGTATGCGATTTCTTTTTGTTTTTTTTTTTGTCTTTTTTTTAGATAAATAAGAAGGCGTAGAAATGTTTTAATAATAATTTTTGAGTAGAAAAATTAAACAACAAATGATTTTATAAGCAAAGAGAACGAATGAATTAGACGGAAACAGAATGTGCAAGCAATACTATTATCAAGTATTACGTGCTAATGTGCATATAAAACGCTTATGAAATAATGTCTGAAATATTAAATGAAATTGACGATATATATATATATATATATATATATGTGTGTGTGTGTGTGTGTGTGTGTGTGTGCATAAGATGAAAATTAGAAGAGACGAAGGTAGTGATAAAAATTTAAATGAAATTAACGATTTTTAAAGAGGAAGGAGATTCTCATTTTCGATGTAATAAAATTAAGCTTCGAAGGAGTGGAAAATGGAAAGAAAAAAACGGCCCGAATCCTATTAAAATTGTCGATTCGTTTTTTCGGGGAATGTCGAGCCGGTTTTCCATTTTCTCGTCCCCAAAGCCATTTTAATTCCCTTTCTTTAACGCCATTTTCCACGAGCAGGAGTAGGGAAGGCATAAGTTATGGTCCCCCAGTCGGCAGAGTTGAGTGCAGCCAATCACTTAACGATTACTCTCTCCCTCAACCCATAAGCCGTATATCCGCCGGAAGGAGTATATTCTTAAGCCTCCCGCGACTCCTGGGTAAACCGCCGTCGGATCGGGGAAAAATAAAAGCCCGAAACTATTAGGCTTCTCGGGGGAAGTTTACTTATGAATGCGGAATCAAACGCTCGGGGAGCTTTAAAGAATGTATTTTAAAGTACCGAAGGCTTAGCCCCCGTCCCGACCGAAAGAACTTCTCCTCTTGCCATTTGTTTCACTCAGCCTTCATACTTTTACATTTCCATCACGAAAGCTTACACGGTCGAACCTGCTAACATCTAGAGCTTTCAAGTCCGGCCTTCCACTGAAAGCGTGCATTGGCGACGAAAATATAAGGGAAAAAATATCGCAGTCTGCGGAGTCACGTAAAGCTGCATAAACTAATTGACCAATGAGTTAGGTAAAGTTGGATGGAATCATTGAAGGAGACAGGGCATAACAAGCCAAAGATAATTTGCCAGCTGCGCCGGGACGATTTAGGCTAAAGTACCACTTGGCGTCGAGCTACGTTACGCACACGTATGCGAATCCATCGGTCTTTAATCGATGCTTCCGCTGCCGCGTATAAAGGAGCATCCGGCACTCGAATGCTCGCCACGAGGATCTCTCTTTCTCTCGCTCTCGCTCTCGCTCTCGCTCTCGCTCAACTCATTCTCGACGACTCTCGTGCGTTCGAGGGCGCTGAGAAAAGTCGAATCGCGACTCCCACACACCCGAGCTTGATAATCGTGCATTATCGTCCCAGGCCACCTCCCATCCCTCTTTCCACTAGCGCATCCCTTACACCCTTCAGAGGCAAATTCGTAGCGAGCAGAGGAACCCTTGAGGACGTCGTCGGTTCACATCGAGGGCCAACTCGATGCGCGATTATATTTTCGAGCGCCCATTCTTACTCCGAGTTCTTCTCCGCTATCCAAAGTCTATTTTTATCACTTTATTTAAGTATTTCAATTTTTTTTTTTTTTTTTTTTTAATAGCTATCTTTGCTCTTTCAAGCTCTTTCTCAAAAATTTATTCAATTATCTCAACAATCTCAATTACGTATACTATAAAGAGGTATTTCCGTCTGTACTTTCTTCTCGGATTCTGCATTATTACATTTACAACCAATTCCAATTAGCGTATTTTTCATTGTTATTCAAGAATTAGTAATACCTTCTTTAGAGTCGTAAATTGTATCTTGTATAATTTTCTCTTCAAGTATCTATTAATTTATAAGCTAAAATTTATTTATTACGTTAATGCTTAACTGAATTCAATTTTTTTCTTACTATTGAACATACAACAACAACATTTCTTTTTGAATACTCATTTCTAATGTATTATGAAAGTATTCGTGTTTCTCGTATATATAGATAACATAGTATGTTGATAGTTTCAATATCAAGCGTAGCACTACTGAAACTCTTTCTTTTGAATAACGTAAATATCTCATAATAAATTTATATAATAATTTTATTCTATTAATCTTAAATATTTATTCCAGGATTTCGTCGATTATAATGCAATATTTTTCTTAATCCTAAGTACTTTTACTTACTTCATATAATATTTTTATCGACTCAATTAACGGAAGGCCGTAGCGTATACATTTGAGAAAATATTAATTTCTGTTTACGTTTTTTGATTACTAATATCCATAAATTTACGTAAGGCATCATCTGACTGTTCTTGTTTTAAAATTGAATGTTCCGGAGACTGGTGTAGATATTTTTTGTTCGTCCAGGAGGTGCATTGTAACCGGATTTATAATCTGCTAAATTTAGTATAAGTAATGTGGCAGCTTATGCTAAATAATAGTTCATTGTACAGTAAAAACGTATAATGTATCTTAGTTCGTGACACACGCAGTTTTAACACAAAAGCAAGATGGTATGTCAGTAAAATATTAATCATAATAGTAGTAGTAGTAAAAATAATAAAAATAATTAATAATAATACTAATAATATTTAATAATAATAATAATAATTAATGAATTAAAATAAATTTTTCAAAATAATTTTACAATTACGCTATGATAAAACAGCGAGATGCTAGATGCCAAACTATAAATATAATTTTCATACCATTAAAGCATTTATTGAATTTAAAATTAAATAATAAAAATTTTAAAGTAATCATGATTTTATTCATACTTTATCTTGTTGAATAATAAGCCTGTCATGAGTGAACGGATGAGGAAAAGGAGATGAAAGGAGGTAATAGGGGATTGATTTGAACATAGCTAAGATAGGCAAACGTGTAGTAAGAGACAGTACAGCGAGAGTAGGATTAAAGAGAGAAAGACGTTGTTTAAATTCAGCTTGACTGCTGCACTCTACAATAGTGAGTACTGAAACTGATTTAAATAAATGTGGTTTGAAATGTGATTTTTCAAAAAGAGATGACGTGAAATTGTAAATAATTGAATAGCGTAATTTGAAGGCAAAGCAGGAAAAGTAATATTATAATAAATCGGATTGTGCACTGATACACAGGCTAATTCATTTAACAAGTTTAATTAAGGTTTTTAATTAATAATAATAAAGAATATTAATAAAAAGGAGCAAAAAGAAAAAAAAGAAAAAAAAGCGCGGATTTTTATGTAACCACAAAGTATTTATAAGAAAAATAGTATAAGTAGCGTAGTATCGTTAAACGTAGATGCAAATACAAAGTAACGTTATACTACCTGACAAGAGAGCGTTTGCATAAGAAAAAGCAAAAGGAAGGGAAATGGATTTTCCCACTGTACTAATTACGTTGTTAGAATAACATCTTTGACAGGGATTATGAAGCGCTCGTGTAGAATTCAACAGATCGATAAACCGAAGATTATTCAGCTACTTTGCGCAACTAGGCAACAAGACGAATCGGTCTGATTATTCAAAAACTGCACCCAACTTCATATGGATAGCGATTAAAGTTGGTAGAAGAGTCAAAGTCGCCGACTCGTTACTACCGCGTACTACTTGTAGTACTTGAGCTCATACGCTCAAGCGATTTTCTTACTTTTCTTGGCCCCGTCTCTCTCTCTCTCCGCTCCTCTCTCTCTCTCTCTCTCTCTCTCTCTCTCTCTCTCTCTTTCACTCTCCTTCGATCTGCCTCTGACGGCTCAATCAATCACGACTCCATCTTCCTATTCTGCACATACATACACATTAAATCCACGTGAAGAAGTAAAAACTTCTTAAACTTTCAGTGTGGCCGAAGCACGACCGAGTTACTGACATTTCTTCCTACGGCAGATAACTCGAAACTATATCTCTTTAGTCCCCCTCGTGATTCCACAACTCTTTACAAAGTTATTACTGTCATTACAAGCTCATATCCCTATAGAAATTATTATCTATAGAAATTATCCAGATATAACATTAATCCGTATGTTCAATTACTAAAGATATTATTTAGCTAGAGAATTGAGAATACGGAATACTTGGAGCCCCGAATGCCATTACTCCAACGATAACGAATAATACGCTTCTTTTAAATCGGAGAAAGTATTTAGCGTTTAAGGGCAGTTCTCGCTCGCTTGCTTGCCATCACAGCTAAGCAGATAAAAAATATGATAGGAAACTGCATAAAGCGATGAGGGCTCTTCGACAAAATTGAAATCCGTCTTGAAAGGATCAAAGAGAAAATAAATCACCAATCAGTCTACTGTCCCCGACGTTATAAAGAAAGGGAAAAGTCTCGCCATTGATCAGAAACCAGCCTGTCGAGATTAGAAACATTGCAGATGCTCTTCCAGTCAAGAGAAAAGTCTAGGTCTACCGAATCACCATCGGCAAAACAATGAAAACAAAGTCGGTTATTTATTTGCAGGACATTTAGAAAGAATCGTTTTAGCAAATGTGTCCGAAGGAGTATAGAAGCTGTAATACAGAGGATGTAGAGGAGTTGCTTATTGTAAATGACGAGTACATTAAATGCCTTTAAATTCCAAGTCGAAGAAGTCTTTGTTGAAGAACACGGCGATGAGAGATATGAGGGGTGCGAGGGGGTGAGAGAGAGAGGGAGAGAGAGAGAGAGTAAAGTAAGGCATCGCTGTTCATGCGGTAGGCGCGAGAAATTCGTGGTGTCGTTGTCGTCGTAGTCGTAGTTGTCGTCGTCGTCGTCGTCGTCGTCGTCGTCGTAGGGCGAGTGCGGTCCTGAGAACGACGACAGTGGTTTGCGGGTGAGCGGGAGTGAATGGATGGAATAGCCGCTCGTGTCCCACCCTTGCGAGGGAGGGACGAGGCGCGTTACAGAGGGTGTCAAACGCACGCAGTCGACACGCGTCGAAATGAAAATTCGGGAAGCCGCTTAAGTAAGTCGATTTTCTCTTACCGACTCGCGAATCCTTTGTCTACAAGCTTCTTTTGCCTTGTTCCCTGTCCCCCTAACCTCCCCCCTCCCCTCCCTACCCGCTACCAACTATCCCCCATATCCCGTACCCCGTACCGCCCCTTCCCCTACCCGACCTACACGACCGCCACCGCCATAACCCGCTGGCTTTGAAGTAATTGGCCCTTTTTCTCTATGCCCAGCGTCTGCGTTTCAAATCGGTACTTGTTGATAGCTCGAAGGACGAATTTTGTCTTTTTATACCGTGAAAATTATTATAAAAGAGATCTAAACAGATTTTGAGTAGCTAGATTAGTGCATTAATAAAAGGAAATACTCGATTGATATTAACGTTTATCTATCTGATCTTAATGAATAACTTTATATCATTTTTTCCTAAACAGTGTGTTTACATATTAATACTTAATTATTATTGTCTCTATACACGCGTACTTTTCGACAGATGTACATTTTATATTGGCTTTATATTATTTACGTAATAAAATTTAATTTAATGTTTCTCTTATCATTAGATAAGATAATCTTAATATTAATATATAGCAGAGAGAAATAAATTACATAAATTGCCAATTAAATGAACGAATAAATAGTTTTGATTTAGTTCAAAATACATTCAACTCCTTAGAAAGCAAAGTATATGAGTTTTGATATACAAGACCATATATTTTTTTTTTGTCTTATTAATTTGTGCTTTAGTCTTTTACTTACACTATCTTATTTACATTACATTACATTACATTACATTACATTACATTATCTTTTACTTACCTGTTAAAAGAACTTGACAAAAAATTTGAATTCACAATAACAAAATTTTTATCAGGTATAATTAAAAATTTAAATAATTTCAATTAATGAATATTTATATTACGATTCACCACTATTTCTTTTATTATAAAAAAACTATTAAGGATGTAAAAAAATTTACTATATAAATTAAGAACGATAATTAATTTGTTTCGTATAAATAAAATGCGCGCGCAGACTTTCTCTCTTTTTGAAATTAAATATATAATTAATTAGACGTATGAAATCTTTATGACACTGTAAAGTAGATATTTCAGTTTAACGTCATAATAATGCATTTACACAAAATAATTAATCTTTAATAGTACACATGGCTTCTTAATTTCCAAAGAATTATCAAAGCATTACGGATATAAGGGAGTTTTAAGGATTTTACTAAAGCAAGGTAGTCGAAATATAAAAATGTATCAAATCGTTATTCTTAACCTTTAATAAACAATAGTTTCAATGAAAATCGAACAATTATGATCGTATATTAATCATATTAGATTGAATCAAAATTGTGCAAATTCACGAAAGCACATGTTGGCAAGTAATTCGAATTCTCCCGATTGTGAATGGCCCGTTTAGCCCGAGTAATGGCGGGTGGATATGGTGATGGGACGGTTGCGGAGGGGGAGGCAGGAGAACAATGTTCATACGGTGATTTATATTATGGTAATTTTCTTTCGTCCTCCTCAACATAACCGCTTGAAGGGAGTGCGGGGCTAGGAACCAATAAGTAGAAGAGTTTCAGTCTATGCATACAGCTTTAATACTTCTATTGATTTTAGACTAAAATCGTATTATATCTGACTCGTGCCCTATAATACAATACAAGCTTTCGACTGACGATTGTCCGACTGTATGTAATAAATTTTCATTAAACAATGCAGCTATTAAGCTGTCTTTGTGTCGGATAAATATTAATATTACGAAGGCGTTGTATTAACTTTAAACTAACGGAAAAAAAATATATTCAAGTTATACAACATATAATATGTCATATAATGTGCCATTTTTAGCATTTTACTGAAAATAATATAAGCTACGTAGCATAATAATTCTAAAGCGATATTTTCATCTGAAATAAATAGATTATTTAAATTAATCAAAGAGCTATTGGGATTCTCGAGCTCGGCTGAAAAGTCGGCTCGAGGCCTAATTTGACAAAGGAGGTGGATTTAATAAAGGAAATTGAATTCCGGTTGCAGGTGAAGATCTGGTTCCAAAATCGGCGGATGAAGTGGCGCAACAGCAAGGAACGTGAACTCCTGGCGACGGGTGGCTCGCGCGAGCAGACCCTGCCCAACAAGAACAACCCGAACCCGGACCTTAGCGACGCGGACGGGGACAGGCAGCGGATGGACCTGAGCGACGCGAGTCCCTTAACGAGTCCCCAGCGGCCGGAGGACCATAGCGACAACGAGGACGACGAGGAGATCAATGTCACGTGATAAAGAGTCCCGAGCCGCGTCCTCCCGAGCGGCTGGCTTTAACCAGCGGACGTGGAAACGATTACCGCCGATTGACTTGCCTCCCAGAGGCCGAGGACCCACAGCTTCCCATCTGCCCGGACGATCGCTGGAACTCTTTACGTTGCGTCAGCCTCCCACCGACTCTCTGGTCGCTCTTGTCAATTTAGCCAGCTCGACCCTACGCAGCTCCTCGAAAGGCTCGGTGCAGGTACTCGGTGTGCGTGTACGTGCGTTCCTGGCTCCGGTGGGCCCTCCGGTTAGCGAGCGCGCTTTCGAGCCCCACGACCCGAGGCTATTTTATTTTGTAAATACCATTCCGCTCGACCGTAAATCCCATTACGAATATTATTCATACGAGCTCGACACCCACGAAACCAGCTGCGGTGATTTACTTAAATACATCGTCTATACGCTACTTTACGCGCACCCTTACTTTGCCATATACTTACCATCTACAGATAGATATACGTTTCGTATTAAAAAATCGCATTACCTATATTAATTAACTGAGCAAGCCAGTTGTGTAAAATAGATTTACAGCTAAGCGTCAGTATAAGCGATACCGTTACTAGTATTTCATTATGCCAAATACAAATCATCGGTTTTTTTTCCCTTTTCTAATTAAAATATCCGTACATTGTTTGCAGACATGGTAAACATGAAGCTCGGCTCACTAGCAAATAATGTGGTTTATTTCAAAATTTAAATTTTAACTGTGATTATAATGAATATGCTTATTAATACATGCACAATTCGAATTAAAAATTTTTCCCGATTTTCCAACGGAAATCATTATGACAACACGTAATATAAAACTTATTCAACTGTTCGTACTTCGTGTAAGTTTTATACATTTTATTAATAATAAGCAATTTTAAGATCGAGAACACGATACTTTCTTTATTAATTGATTCATTCGAATAAATTGAATTCTGTTGCTATTTTAGTTTTATACGTTACGCTATTTGTCATATTCAACATAAATTATAAATAACCATAATTCTGAACGGGAAATTCTTTGTTACATTTTTTTATATATTAATTCATTGCCATGTAATCTAAATAACGAAATTATTTTTATGTTTCGACGAAGTTTTTCAACGAAGCGATAAAATTAAATAATTAATCAATTTTTACGCAATAATTTGTGCATTTAAATATAATCGATTATGGATGTAATTACATTCGAAAAGCTAATTTCAAATTTTTTTCCACTTTAAGATTACATTTCTTTCGTATCGTGCTATCACATCATCTTTACATACTGTTTAAAAAAAAGGTATATTCATGCATAGCAATGATATTCTTGGATAGTACACGGAGTATCTGTGATAAATAAATAATAAAACGTAAATAAAAACAGAATGTAGCTTTTTAATTATTTTATTTAAAAATAATTGTGTATAAGCTTAAAGATCGATTAACATTATTGTCGTAATAACTTTGAATCATAGATTAGAGTATGAATACTTATAAAATAGTTAGCATGATATCGAATTTACAAAGAGTTTTGTTCTAATAGAAGGTTCAATTAGACTTTTTCTTTATCAAAATAACTTTATTACAAAGTGTATAAAAAGAAATTAAGAAATTTAATTTTATTGAATTATTGGCCTGATCGTGCAATCAATAGTAAAAAAGTAGATCAATCGTAAATTAATACGAAACAGCAACAGATTAAAAATTAATAAATTGTTCAAAGTAAAACCAATAAGTAAATTTGTATTATATGGATATATATATATATATATATAAGGTGAATTATCTTTTGTCATTTACATTGAATAAAAGATAAATACTATTTATGTCTTTCAAACATTTCCAATCTAAACGTTTCCAACGAACATAAATACAGACTGCGTTTTCAAATAAATTAAGTGACTTTTCTAAATATAAGCTAAAGTAGATTTAAGAATTAATTTATCAATTGTAACATATTGTAATTAGACATTCGATTTACAAGTGAAAAATTGTGTTCGCAAAGGAATTTTTCTCATATTATAACTATTTGTTAAGTCATGCCTGTATTATTAAATATGCGGAATTTAAAAATGTAATTATAATTATACAATATACATATACATAATGATATAAAATTGATAAACAATAGTAAAATACATGTAATATAATATAATAAAATAATTGAAAAGATAAGATAATTAGAATTTTTTAATATTCATGCTTGTATAAACATTAATGCACAACAGAACATCGATCACATTGTCGATTTACATTTATTTACTAACCCATATGATCTTAGGATGAATGCATATAGGATGTTATTATCTGCTTGAATACATTTTAATTGTATTTAATATCCAATATTAAATTTTATTCATCACATATTTTTAGGGATTATTCGTTTTATAAAAATAGATTTATTTTATTATTATAATTTATACATATATGTATATAAGAATAAACTATGAAATAAATTAAATGGATTCAAAATTTTAAAACATAAGTTTAATAAGATAAGAAAAAAATCATTTTATGTTAAATATAGTTGTCAATAGGTATATACTTAATAGAACTTTCTTTAAACCGATTAACTTCACACAACGTCAATCTTCTGGGTAATAATATGATTTTCAAATTCAGAACGCATGCTCTAATAGTATATCGAATAATGGCTTAAATAATGAAATTATAACATAATAATGAAAATATCTTTATTTTATTTCAAATTCAAATTTAAATTTAATATAATAATTATTATACACTGAATTATTTTTATTTTAACTTATAAAACATAAATAATTACATTTTTACTGTTTTAAATAATTTACGATTTAATAATTTGCAAGTCCATCATTACTAATGTAAATAACTTCCTTAATTTTATTTAATAAAATGAATTTATATTCAAGAGGAATGAAAATAATTTGACTATTACATTATTAATCAAATAAATTTTTTTTAATCTTCTACGTACGTAAGGTATAATAATATAATTAGTAGTTTTTATAGTTCATTATTTAGATTTAATATTTTAAAATACTTTAATATTTATATTTATCAATTTAAAGAAAATTTTAAAGAAATGAAATCTAAACAAAATTAAAATTATAATATTTATTATATTTCAATTCCCTAAAAGTATCTGATTTAATCCGATTCTAAATAATAATCAACGATTCATTGTATAATTATGTTATGCATATATATATATATATATAATGTGCATATTTACTCATCTTCTCATGAATAATCAATATTTTTCTGTGACTTCAGTGTAGATTGGTCGCTTATGTCATCCGCAGATGAAACTTATAGTCTCCATTTTGTACGATTTAGATCTCTTTACTTCTACATCTGCTCTCTTTTCCTTCTTATATTTTTTCCGTAATATTGTATCTGATAGCATTGACTTCTTCAATAGAATTAAATAACATTACCTAAGTATAAAATAATGTAAATATATTAATAAAGTTTATTTATTAATATTAATTAATTAATATTTTCTTAAAAAAATCTTAATAAATTCTTTCTTCTTCTAAATCTATTTGTTTTTTAAATTTTAGTTGGATATTGTAAAGAGTACTTTATAAAGTAATTTTTTTTAATAATTAACATATTTATATCATCATTAATAGCATTACTGTTATTAATTATTGACAATAGTAGCACACAAAATCTATAATTTATTCAAGGTATTTTCAATATCATTTTTAATAATTGAAATTTTTATTTTATCTCATACATGCAAAGATATAATTTGAAAATTATCATAAAGTAATAAATTCATAAAACAATGTATATAATATAATATAATTCTAAAATAAATATTTTGTGGCGATATAATAAGATAAAATGTTTACAATAGTTTAGAAAAGAATTTTCAAGATATAAAGAATCTTTTAATATACAAAAACTGTTTTGTGATACAAAAAATGCTATGTATAATATTTAATAGAAATAATTTAAATTTTTAATGACAATCGATAATTCTTAAAAAAATTTATAAATCGTATGTACCTTGACTATATTGAAAGAATTGACTCATGATAATGTAGAAACCATTATAACCAACAAAAGTTATTTTATTCACATCTGAAGATCATGTTAATTCTATTGCATTAATTGTACTTTGAAGACCTTAATTAATTAATTTTTGTACTTATAATATATTTTTTTATTGTTAATGCATAATATTAATGTCTATATTTGCTATGTCAACATATTTTTATTTTGTTTTTATTTTTCTACAATTATTATTGTTGTTATTATTATGTAGAAATATGATGATTAAGTGTAAATATTGTTCAAAGGTATATATTATATGTATTATAGTATTATAACATTATAATTTAAATAAATTATATTTTTATCGTCAAATATTATTTTAAACTATATATAAATTCTGAACAGAAAAATAATAAAAATTTACGTATTAAAATTATTGAACTAAATTATATTATTACAAATAATGTAGTTCTTCTGTATTATACAATCAATATACGAAATTGTTTACATATAAAGAATACACATTCATCAGCTAATGAAATAAATAGAAATTATGCATAAAGCCAGCTCTATATCAAAATTTTATTTATTTTTGCAATAAGATTCAGAAATACAAAATATGTACTTAATATAATGTATATTTAATATTTAAATTTTATGAAATATTGTTTAAAAGTTCAACATAAGGTAAAATACAAATATAGAAATATAAGCATCAATTATATTAGGCTTTGTTTATCTAAATGAAATTATATTATAAATAATATTATATTAAATATATAAGGCAACGCCTTAAATTCTTATTTTTATGAAGATTTAACTCTCGTAATATCTAATTTAATTGTTGTAGGTGGCTAATTAATGTTTACCCAGAATATATAGAAATAATACAAATTATAGAAAAATATACTTTTCAACGCTATCCAATAGAATTATTTGAAATACAGTATTCCTGTACATTATAATATGATTTATAATTTCTTTACAAGTATTGCTTTTCTAAAAATATAGTCTACATTATATTATTTAATAAACGATATATACAATAATTTATATAAAAGAAAATATAAATATAAAAGCCGTGAATTCTTAGAATGATTATGCAGATATAATTCTTAGATTATTCAATTTATGAATTTCTGAAAATAAGAAGTCTATATTACCGACATAAGATATTTTAGAATACAACATATTATTAAATTTTCAGTGGTACAATAACATCTTTTTGAGGAAAAAAGAAAAAAAGAATTTGTTTTAATTTTGTCAACTGTCAATTAGATTTATTCGATTTTGGATATAATATATTAATAAAATATATTTTCTACATTTTACATTTTATATTTCTGTTTATATAAAATAAATTATAATAGGCCCCTAGTATTAGTAGATTTTTATTATGCAGTCGATAAGTTTTGTTTAAAAAATAGAAAGCAATTGAATAAAACTAAAATATAAAATATATTAGTAAAAAATATCTACATACAATCACGCGTAATTTATTATTTATGTAATTTCAATTTTATTTAAAACTACATTGAGAATTGTTTAACAAGACACCCAAATAAAATTTAAATAAAAAAGTTTAAATAAACATTCAAGTTATTTTAAAAAGGCTTATTTTTTATTTGGAAATAGACTTACTGAATCATAGTGGTTTTTGCAATTAAATTTTAAAAAATTTATTTAAATTTTTTAGGTATGCTATACTGTCACATATAATTGATGTAAAGAAAACTATTTTTAAAATCGTTACCACATATTTAAACCGTGCAGAATTTTTAAAATTTTATGTATATTTTCATATGTAAATCATATATTATTAGAATATATATATATATATATATATATATATATACATATATATTTATTTGTATATGCCTGTAAATAATTACTACTAAATGAATTAAAATTAAATCTAAACTATTAAAATAAGTGTACAATTTCTTATTAATAGATCAGGATTATTCTACTAAAAAATAGTAATAAGTATATATTTCTTAAATGAACAAATTTTAAAATTTACATTATTCTTTTATCAAATAAAATAAATATAAATAAGTTCAAAAAATCATAATTACCCGATAAATCTAGTAGATATATTTAATTATGCATTATGATTATGTTAACTGTGTAAACCGATTATTATTTCAAACATTAATAATTTCATTTATTAAAGCAGCTAAGTACATAATAATTGATAAAATTTTCAATATGCGACACTTGTTATTCATAATAGTAATTTACAAGTTTCAATAATTTCCTATTTTTATGTACGGTATATAAATGTATACAGCAATTTTTGCTATCATTTTCCAACCTTTCATATTTCTATAATAGCACTATGTACTACTTTTAGATAAAATTCACCAAATAGTCATTAAATTAAATATATACGTTTTAATGCGTAATTAAATGAGAAATAAACTATTTAATAAAATAGAGCATTATACGTTTATACTCACTATACTTTAGAGATACATGCATTTTTTAATAATGTGTAGGTACTATTGCTTTTCGCTGAGATCCTTCCTGTCACTAGAAAGTTTTAGTTAATAGTTATTATATTAAAAGAATGTAATAATGTTAATGATTACTGTATTAAAAGAAGAAAAAAATGGATTCTGTTATAACTTGTGGGTATTAAAAATGATAACTGTTCAAGTGGATAACTATACAACTGTCAGAATGTAATATATCAATTTATATTTATATTTTGCAGCTATTAATATAGAAAATTGAAACTTTATTGATTTTATTTGAATTAAAATTATTTTTCATAAAATTTATTGAATAACATGTTTTTTAATAAAAATATTTTTTTTATCATACAAACGCAATGCTTTTATAATAATTTATAAAATTATTTAATAATATTATAAATGCATATTATTTAATACAATTATTTTTTAAAAAGTCACAAGACTTTTATTCTGTATTTACGATACTTTTTTAAACTACAATGATAAATATAATTTATTCGGATTTGATAATATTGAGAGATTATTCCAAACTTTCATTTTAACATTAGTGAAAGTAAATAAAACTCTTCTTTATCAATTCTATAGCTACCGCTCTAAATGCTTTAATTGACCGTAGACTCATTCAAGCCCCTTTTTCTCTTTTTTCAATGAATTTCTTACTGTGTTCATAAATTTTGTCCTCGTTATTGGCTAATAATAGCTAATTATTATCAGAAATAATATTTCTACTCTAATTAATTGTATATAAATGATTGTGGAAGGGTAATGAAATTGCAGAAAAATTTATTGTTTGATCATATATTATCTTTACAATAAAGTTTATTAAAATAATCCACGTTACTATTTTTATTTATAGTTTCAATAATCATTTAAGTATGAATACATTTAGTACTTCTAATATCTTATCAAATAATTTGTATAAAATGACTTTATAAAAAAATGTTGAATTAAATGTTATAGAAAATTAAGTAAATATTTTATATATTGTAGTTAATTTTACAAAAATAAGATTTATTTATGAAAGCTTCAAGTGCATTAGATAATATTTAAAATTTTTTAATAAATATAATATAATTTTTTGTATGCTATAAATAAAAACTTTCTATCATCTATATATATCCTTTATAAGAAATGCACTTTATGTGAAATTTTATAACGCCAAACTTCGGCAGGGATTTAACATTTAAAGCAATGAATATTGCACGTAATAAGAGGAACATAATTAAAAATTAAAAAAAAATGTAAATTATATTCGATTTCTGAATAAACATATTTAGTTATAAATAAAAAATATTGATATTTTAATAATAAGTTTTCATTTATATGCCTTTTATAGAAACGGATTTGATCATTGTATGTATCATTTACCTTATTCTACTAGATTCTACTACTAGTTTTACTATAATAAACTCTAATTACACATAGGAAAAATCTTGAATTACTTTGATATTTGCAATTTTATTATAGATGTAAAGAAACTAATATAAGTACAATTCATAGTCGTATAAGTAAAAAATAAATATATATATGACGGTTAACTGAGCAATAAAAATAAAAATAGCTAAAAAAATGTTAAAATTGGGTGTGTATATTAATTATAAAGGTTTTTAGGAGATATATTTAATAATAATTGAACATTTCTATAAATAACATTTTATTATACCTATAATGCATTAAAGTTAAATGCGCTTATAAAATCTAAGATGAATGAACATAATATTATATTATATTATATTATATTATATTATATTATATTATATTATATTATATTATATTATATTATATTATATTATATTATATTATATTATATTATATTATATTATATTATATTATATTATATTATATTATATTATATTATATTATATTATATTATATAAAGTAATATCGACAATTTGTCGTTTGGATGTATAGTTCTCACTTTATTTTACAGTCCTTGCTCATGCAATGCACAGTATAATCACTCAATATACATAAATGTTATAAAAGAAATTGCATATTCCAGAATTGCGATTTTATTTTACAGAGATTTTCATGTGAACGTATAATGAAAGAAAACTATTTATTGGTAACTCTGAGAAACTAAGAACTCGCCTTGTTCGAGCTTGCAGTTGTAGATTTGCCGATCGTCGATGATATGGAGCCAATATTCCTATTATTTCCATTTTGTTGTTGAAATGTTGTAGAATTGGCTTTCTTCTCGAAAAGCTTCTTAAGAATAGTAAGATCATTTTTTGCACTGTTCTTTTCACTATCCGTACTCGTAGCTTTATTAACGACTCTCATGCGATTGGCTTTTGGCCGTATTTCTTCTGTAGTCGTTTCTCTTAGGGATGAGGCCTCGTTGTTTACAGCTACAGTCTGACTCCATTTTGAAAGCCAATCACTGACTTCGCTCTAGAAAAGGAATTTTCTTGTTAAGAAAAAATTTATTATAAATACAGAGGGCGAGAGGGGCGACTTTTTTCATAAATAAACCTTTTTACTCGTCGATTTCAAATTGTTTATTTGGCTCTCTGGGAATTTTTCCGGGCTAAGCTTATACTGCTCCAATAACTTCTTCAATTTTTCTTCCATTTGGTATTTGGCGACAGCTTGGGCCCAAGGACCAAGATCGCCTTTCATGGCTGCATACAGCATCGTCTTCCCATGAAAATATAATAACGATTATTTTAGTTTATTGGAATACATGCACACGCTATTTCTTGTAAAGACAAAAATCTTTATATTGTATACTTTTTTTTTTTTTTTATTTTTTTATGATGCACATGATGCAATTCCAACACAAGATTATTTTAATGCTATTTGTACAGGCGAACGATTAAAATTTTATCCCCGAGCCTGTACAACAGCCATTAATATTATATAAACATTCGATAATTTCTATCGTAATTATAATTTATTAATAATCTTCGACTACGAACAAATTGTTTTTCAATGAAATAATAATTACGCTCATGAATCGAATATGAAATATGAGCATAGATTATTATTGTGAATACAGAATTTGAAAAGATTTTTCACTTTACGAATCGGCAATAACCTCAAAAGCTTATTAAAAAGCAATTTTAATCGACTTTAATTAATTGAAAAAATGAAACAAATTTATTCAATTAAGCATCGAATAATCGAAAGGTGTGTAGATAATAAAATATTAATATATGGATATTAATACGGAGGAATATTATTGATATAGCAATAGTGTCGATTTTTATATAAAACTGTTAAAGGTTAAATAAAATAGACTTACAGCTCGTTTCTTCTTGGACTCGACGTCGTTTCCAATAGGGTCGGTATACTTCTGAGGACCGAGCTCTATTATTATTTGAAAATCTGCATGCTCACCGAGCCGAAAACCGACACCGACTCTCGAGTCAGTACCTAAAGTAACCAACAATATACGTAGATATATACGTGTATATATATATAGTTGGCATATGTATACATGTGTATATACATTATGTATCATTATTATATACAATTGAAAGGAAAAGGAGCGATCGTATTCTTCAGAATTTTAAAAATTATGAATAATTTATTAATTTATTCTTACACAATTATTAAAAATCGTATAAGTAGAATTAATAAAAAATTTACCTTTCTTCACCGGCGGAATGTTGGAGTAGATGAGCGAAAGAATAGTAGGAAGTTCTTCCGGAACAATTAAACTCCTGACACCTAAAAAAAAAAAAAGAAGTCAGTACAACCATCATAGAATTTTTACTTTATCCATATGTAAGTGATGTAAGAGACAATTGAATGCTATGGTAAACGACAGTATTGCCGAATGTTCATTTATCCAATGATTACAAGTTTCTTGATTTTATATCAGCTTTTAAAATAGGCATTTATGATTTATAAACTATTGTTTTTAAGACTACTACTATTTGACAATAAGTAAATAGATAATATGTTTGAGAAAGTTATATACAAGACTTATCTTTGGTTAGTTTTTAAAATATGCGTGTTCAAAGAAAATGTGACATTTTAGATAGAAAGCGCGTATTTGTATTCTATGAGTAATACATTGTGCGTTTAAAATAAATATGTAGAATATCACAATACTGTTGCATGCTATAAGCCTGAAAAACTTTTTGTATTAGGAAAAAAGTAAGTATTAAAACGTATTTCATCAATGTATCGAAGAAGCACAGCTTTTTTTGAGTCCGTCCTCGCTGATTTCAGATTGTAAAAGGTTACCGTACAGAATCAATTTAAGAAAATGTTTATCTTTTCACTTTGTGATAAACTAGTTGCGCATAAAGTATTCATCGAATGGAATCGTTAGTTCTAAGTGATTGACATTATAAATCTCATACAAGAAATACAGTAAATGTCGCAAATTACCTCGCTGAATAACAGGCATTTCTTAATAGGTAATGGCGTTGCTGAGTAATAGAGAGAGAGAGAGAGAGAGAGAGAGATTAAAGAATATTGAAAAGACCGTAAGGAGACTCGTGAGGGAATTTTAAAATCAGTGTCAAAAATGCAGGCTTCACTTGCGATTACGCGGAGTCGAGCAGCGGTGGAGGCGTAGAAATGGAAAAGGAATCGAGATCGCGGAGCGAGGGGAAGGGCGGGAGGGGGTCGGGGGTAGGGGTAGGGGGGTATGAAATCGAGTTAAGCGGTAAGCGCATCAAAGTCCGAGTCCGGGAAAGTGAAAAGCGCACGATCCCGAGACCAATCGGTCAAAGTAGGCGAAGGCCGAGGAGCTACGAAAACATCAGAGCCGCACGCTATTCTCTTTCGTTTTCCTCCTTTTTACTTGCTTCTTTACCTCCCTCACCTCCCGCCCCGCCCTATCCGTATTTTTATCGAGACTTGTGTACTCACAGTGGCCGAAGAGCAGCAGAACCGCCAGACTCGGAGTCTTCGTCCCTGTCATCCTGAGCTGCGGCGAGCAACAACGTCGGCCGCTCGATTACGCTATGCGCCGGGACGGCATGGCTCCCCGTATACCACCTCCTTGCACAATTCTCCGGCTTAGAGGGAACTTTATGCGCTTCTTTTTTTCTTTTTTCTTTTCGTTTTATTCTTTTTTTTTTTATACGAGAAGGCCGACCGCGGGAGAAATGTGCTCTTCCCCGCTCGTGGTATGTAGGTTGCTTGCTGTCAAGGGTCCGAAATTTTATTAAAATATTTATCCTTCCAATAACATAATGATCACGACGACGATGTCCAATCTCCTGACCCAATAATGCCAAGGACTCTGTATCAATATAAAACGAAACTCGAATTTAATAATTTATCGAACGATCACGAATTATCTCGAATCGATAATTTCACCTGTACTTCAGAGCTGCTTCTTACCATGAACCAATAATATTTATCCTCCTACCTCCTACCCCCCCCCTAACACTCCGTTCTCCTCAACCCCCATTCTTACCCGTTCCCGCGCTCCTCCCCGCGCTCTTACGAAATCTAACCATATTTTATAATAATAGATACATTACCACGTCAGCGCTCAAGCGATAACCATCTGTTGACAAGGACAATCTGATCTTAATCCGATGGTACTTCTACGGTTTTCCTTTAATAATTATACCTGACTTTTTTTATCCCTTATTTATTATTATCTTTTTTACCTTGCTGTTTTTTACTCTTTCAAAGTAAGCGACCTTGTGAATTATATTATAACAGAAGCTTAACATTATACTAACTGAATCCGATCTATTTTCAATAATACATTTTCAGAGGATAAAAACAATCTTACTGCGACTATTTACTATCGTGATTATGAGCCAATGACAAGTCCCCGATCTTCATACTCCTTTTTAGCCGTCAAATTTCTGATCGCTGTCTTTAAAAGGAATATAAATAAAGGCAGCCTAGATCTAAGTATATTTACGTTTTCATGAATAATGCGAATCTTTATAATCGATCGTATGAGGTGATCTGAGTCGCGTAATCATATTTGCGTTTTCATAATAAAATTATGAATGCTCTTTTGAACTAATTTTCATTGATTACAAATGCGTTTTCATAGATTCTCTGTAAGATTTCATTATTCCTATACAGACATTATTGATTTTATGTCTAAAGCATGTAATTCATTAAAAATAAATGGGTTGATTATTTAATTTGACATTAATGTACCATAAAATTTTATTGTTCACTATACTTCTTCCATTCAATATTTTCTTTATTAAATGTCAAAGATAAATAATTAATCACTTAAATTTCAAACGACATACAATATAATAAAAAATCATTAAGAGAATATAAGAGGTTGTTGAAAAAATTCATTGGACTGCTTCTAAACTATAACTAAATTATATAATCTTTTTCAAATGCACATCACTTGGATTACAAATAAATGTTAAACATCGTTTTTCATAAGATTATTATTAACTTTTAGATAACTCATTCGTGCTTCATCAAAGTATTTTTAGAATTTCTAATTACAATATAAATGCATAATACAGAATACCTTTTTCAAAATAAAATTATAATAAGGAAAACCGTATTTCTCATAAAAAATTTATTTTTCCTAATTAACATAACTTTATTTTTATTACATCTTCTTATAAGTAATAATTAAAGCTGTTATCTAAAGAAAGCATATTGTTCTTTTTATTTTATATAAATTAACCTTTATTCAGTTACTATAATTAAACTTGTAAACAGTAATAAAGCAGAAAAGATAAAAAATTAGTTGTTAATAAAAATGATAAGTGGGAGATTTAATAATCAATCAAGAATATCTTAGAGAACCGAATAAATAAATCAAAATCCACTCAGGTTCGTCCATAAATAAAAGAAACCATGAGATTACACAAGCCTATGAATATAAATAATAATGGAATATTTTACCAGACACTTACATCATTGTATAATGAGAATACGAATTGAAAATTATTGGTATTTACATTAAACCAAGGAATAATTACAACTGTCGAATAAATTCCAAGAATCTACTGAAGAACTACTACTGACGAAGGTGAAAGTCGTTCCATGAACAAAAAAGATATAAATATCATTAGTAAGTAAATCCGCATTTATTATTAATCTATTATTAGTCCTCTTATATAACAAGTTTGCCTAATTGACAAGAAAAAAAAAAAAAAGCCTGAGTAATTAAAAATGCAAAATGTTATACTTGAATAGTTTTATATGATTTAAGTTAATTAAAGATCGTAACCATAACAAAAAATTATAAAAAAATTTCCTCGAGAATCAATAAAATAAAGAGTAATATAACGTTAAAAAATATTTATTCATGAGTATATGTAATCCTTGCTAGTTTTAAAATTAGTTTTTTGCTTCTCTTATAACTAATGTTGTAGCTTACAACTGTATAATAAGAACTCGTCCTTCTCAATCTTATGAATTGATAAAACGGAATTTGTTCTAAGATCAATACATGAATATCGAAATATTTTTAATTTTTTTCCTTTTTTCCCTTCCTACGTAATTATTCCTACTATAATTATTATAAGCTTTAGATTCTAGTAGATAATTAATAAAAAAGAGCGAAATTAATAAGATGAAATAAAATTCCTACTTTGTTCATTATTCATAATATTTTTGCCATTAAAGTATTTATATGCCTCGCTTTTCATTATAATCAGAAATTGAAAGAATTATTCAACTGTGAAATTTCAACTATAATTTTATCATTTATACTTTAGTGTTTTATTATCCCATTATAAATTCTTTGCACGTAATGACGTGGACTGTCAAAAATGAAAAGTACATTATCGTATCCTTTATGTGAAATTTTTATAACACAACTACGTAAGATTAGTCATTATTTTATTTCGTAACATAAAAAATTTAGAATAAAACTTTCTTTTACATTCACACAAACTATTTGCCAGTTCCTCCTTTATTATTACAATAAAGATTTATAGCACGAAAGAATGTTACTAAACGTTTGAGAAATTTTTTTCTAACAATTATAACAATTATCTGAGACGATTTAGATTTTATTTATACTATTCTCTTGAGAAAAAATTCCTCTTATTGAACATGGATGTTGTGCAGTATGATTCATATGATTGCAATTATATGAAATTTTGATGAAAATTTCGTCAACTCGTGCATACCAAACTAACGCCGTAATTAAAATGCAAAGGTGTTTATTTCTTCGTTGTTTCTATGGTGATTGTTTAAAAATTAAAATGAAATTTCTTGAAATAATTGATTTGCATCGATTGCCGACCTTCACTGTTGCCGATTAATAAATATGATCTATTTTAAAAACTGCCGAATACATGCGAACTGAAAAAGTTTAAATATTTAAAATTATATTTAAAAGAAGAGAGCGCTCGAAATAAGCAAAAGCAAGCATAGGTTTCCTTTTAGTCCATATAATTTTAAATGATTTCACTTTAGCTATTTTACGAATGCTTTAAAAATAGCCTATTTACGGCATTGAGAAAATGTAGCAGTGCGACTTGATAATTAATTATTTAAATACGAACTGTGGAAGGGCATACGACGATTAATGTAATACAGGGATTGTGAACAGTTTTTAGCCTCAGTTGGTCGATAAATCATTAATTGAGAGCTTCCGTCGAAGAGTACCCGGTATTACAAACATTTTCAAACGCCACGGAGCATTTAAATTTTAAATTTTAATTTATGCACTTGATAGCACCTCGGCTATTTATAGGGACGGCTCTAAAGTATGCTCATTACGCAACGATTGTACATTTCAACGAATAACGAATATCGTCACGTGGGCAAAAGACCCGTAGTAAATTTCACTCTTTTCCTCTTCCAATCCCCTCGTCCATCTTAAGACGTGTAGTTAAGATCGAAAGAAATATCCGATACCAAAGCTCGGCCAGTTATCCCATAAAACTATTTACATACTTGCATTAAAGACATCACTGAACATAACGAGTCTTACGCGTAATTCAAACCAAATTACATATCTTCCACAAATTTCATTTCACTGTTCGTGCTAATGAACGGAGCCGGATATCCCCGTGTCGTGGCTTTAATAAATTGCTCGACAGTGGCCGAACGCGTCCAGAGGGAGAAAGTGTCGAAAAGTAGGATCTCGGGATCGCGGGCGTGTGCGTACCATGCGACTCGCGTAAAGCTAAATCTTGGCAATTAAGGAGCGCTCGGTGCGCACGGAATCGATCGCCAGGTGCTGGGCCCGAGGACTTTGACCGGGAACCGGCCGAAAATCCAGCGGCGGCCTCTCCTTGTTATCATGAGCGGACGAGAGGCGGAAAGTGAAATCAGCTGCGGCACGCATACGAAACACGTCCTACCTGGAGTGGTGCACTCGGCGAAATCGCGACCGTCTGAGCACCAGTGACGTCCGGCGTCGTACTGAACGAGCTCACGAAATCTCGACGTCCGGTAAGACGTTTTTCGAGTGAAAGGGGCTCTCCCCCTGCCCCGCGAGCCGGTGCGTGAACCGAGCACCAGTCGAGCACCAGCCGAGCACCAGCCGAGCACCGGCCGAGCACACCTCCCACCGACGTTGGACGACTCTGATCGAGGTCGACGACTGGCCGCGAGTGGCCGACCACCGACCACCGACCACCGATCGACTGTCACCTCGACGATGACGGCGGTTCTCGACGAAGGTTCCCGGCTCCGCGATCGCCGCCTGTGGAGGGACAGGCGAACGGGAGGGAACGCTCTCGCTCTCTCCTCGGGAAGGAGCTCCCAGTCCCGACAACCGGAAGAAAAGTGAGTCTGATTGATGGCAATGGTAATGATCTCGATTCTCGTCGGGATTGGCATTTGTCCCGACGACCGGTTGCTCACCATACGCTCGCTCGTTGCAATTTAAGCGTTCGACAGGTGAGCGGATCGCGTCGCGCCACTCCGTCTTACCCTACGCGAGTGCGAAGAACGGTAGGGGGGGGATGGACGGGTGGAAAGGAGATAATCAGTACCGACTCTGCACAACTTAATACTGGTAGCAGCAACGTCGACGAGGAGCGCCGGGGTTTAGATGCTCTGATATTTAGTGTGCGACACTGAGTCGATAAATAAATCTGACCCATTTATGATACTCGGTGAGAAAGTCGAAAACGCGCTCACGACTGCTTAGTACAACGAGAAAGTGTATAAAATACATACACCGTGAATAAGTAGTTACGCTCGGAGTTTATTTAGAGGCGCCGAGCCCTGTTCTGATCCCCTTGCTCCGATAGAGCTTCTTCGCGTAATTTATCGACTTAGAAAGCCAACGATATCTATTTGTCATTATTGTTAACATTAGAATCTCATTACAACATTCATAGCTTTGAGCTGCTCAGAAATACTAAATATTTTTAAATTTTCTTTCATCAGGACTTTGCGCTTTCACTTGAACCTCATCATCAACGTCTTTATTTTCAACTTCGTTTCATTTCCTACTTAATTCGAAGATTTATATCCAATACCACTACACTTCCGTAATATTTTCTTAAAAATTTTGAATTCGAGCTTTTAATGCTTACGAACCTGATTAAGAAAAAATAAAATTATTGCATTACGTTTATGTTTATCAAACAATAATTCTATGAAATTCATAATAACATTCTACACTTATTACAAAATTATATTACAAATTATATTACATATTGTTCATTTCATATTTATATTTCATAAGTATGTTTTATTATTTATTTGAAAAAATTATTTCAATTACGTTATTATTAAATAAGCAATATAAATAAAAACATAATTTACTGTCATAATAAAAATAATTCTTTTTTTTACACTTTATAATGATTTATGTCTAAATACAAATAATTATACTTACAACTGTACTTTAGATTACTTGAGCATTGATCAAATTATTCTAATTATTAAATAATTTAAAAAGTTAATTGAGTTCAAATAAAATAATAATGTTAATATTAATCGGTATTTGGATCTCGGAAGTATCCTCTCTTGAAATTTATTGCAAATATATATTATGATAATAGAAATCCAAATTAGTTTTTTCGAAAACTTCAAATTGCAATGGTAATAAGGTTACATAAAAACATTTTTTTTTTAATATTTCATAATCGTAATATGTTTTCGAAATTAAGTTTATATGTTCTTAAGTAAAAATATCTAGATATGTAAACAAATTCTTCACTTCAAAATTATTTGATAGAATATACGATCGTTAAAAATTAAATATAAAAATATTGCATAATTATACATTGAAGAAAAATATTTAATTCATAAAGTAAGAAAATAAAAAACGCCTGCAAAGTGATTATAAATTTAAACATGTTTATACACGCCGGTGTATATCCGGTTTCAGTTTCACAGGGAGGCTACATTTATTTCATTGGTAATTATAAAGTGCTTATTGCAAATAAAATAAATAATATTCTACACTAAATAAAAACAACTATTATGCCGATTTCAAGAATATTGTATCATTTGCAAACAATTAAGAGCTACTTGAACGCGATCCTGCAATTTAGCCCGAGTAATTTAAAGCTGCCTTAAAACAAAGCATCACCAACTCATTTCAAGATGATACCAGGGTTTATAAACTGTAAGTAAGGCAAATAATTTTTCTCGGACTGTCTAGGAACTAAATCTTGATAATAAAAAAATTAACCATAGTGTACTGTAAATAAAAAATAGCTATTCGGTGTGAAATATTGTGTCTTTTTGCTGATTCTGGTACTTTGAATTTGTAACATCTCCCCTAGGGGAAGCGCAAAGGTTTCTTTGAGCCTTCGTTCCTGCTTAACAATCTTCTAATACGTCGGACAGAAATGTGCCCACTGTTTCGGACCAACAAAGCTCCGCTATGTTAACTTAATGAGAATGAGAGCTCATCGTTCCTTAAATTCTTACGAACAATGTATTCGAAAGCAGCCGTTAAACTAATGTATGATCAATGGATTGGCTTCAGTATTATTTGGATAGCCTTTTCAGTTATTCAGATGAAGAAGATTTTCTATTGGATGTGATTCTGTTATATTTCATTGAATTTGGATCCCCTCCCTCTCGCCCTAACCCCGGCTGGTAAATACGTTGATAGCTTAATTAACATATGAATATTTAATTAATATCACGTGAGCTTGGCATAAATGCAAAATTTAAAATCTATTTTAATGACCTAATTATAAATTATTTGTTACGTTAGGCACATTCACTATAGCTGTAATAATATATAAGTAAATAAAAATAAATAAATTTTTTATTTAATCGTGAAAGTTTAATTAACCAATTATTAAAATTTGATCATAAAAGGATAATTCCTTATATTCAGCATTTATGTAAATAAGAAATTTAATAGTTCTTTCATTAAAATATACATTTTTCTCATACATTTTTATGAGAAACTATTTGGTAGCTTTTAAGTGTTCTCATAATACTAATTTCCATAATATTTTATTTTCTCTACCAGTAAGTAAGATTGATAATATGATCCGATATAGTAAAAGCTGCAGTTTTAAAAATTATTCTATAATAGCAGAAAAAATACATGCTTTCTGACTTTAAAATAATATAAACGTTATTATAAGTATTTTACTATCCTTAATAATCTTTAACGTACGGTAAATAATAATTTGGAAAATTATAGCTGTACAACTTTTATTTATTTATAAAATACTTGTCAAACTCGAAAGGTATTTGGAGTAAAGCATTATAAAAATACTAATAATTTCAAACTGATTGCAAGCATATTTATGTTTATTGTGAAATATCCTTACGTAATATAGTTGATACTACATTCAATACTGATACAGTTATGCTTCGAAACATAGAGTTAGGCAATATTAACAATAATTTAGCTTCATTAATACCGAATGCTGTTAGTGAAGGTTAAATATTTAATGAACTTAAACCCTTGAGAATAATATTAGACATTTTAATTTTAAAATGATAATAATTTGTAGCGTAGATAAATGTATTCTGTAGTTTAATTAAAATAATTCACGTCAGGCATATTAAAATAATAAACGATGACATTGAAGATAAGACAAATGATGCATAATTCAACATATGTGCTATTGTTATTGTAATTAGTACGTGGCAGTGGTTCACTTAATTTGGTTCAAGCATTTCTGAATTCAGTAATTAAAAATTCCTTATGTTTTGTCGTAGCATTGACATTTACGTCATCGATATGAATCTATCTGATTTTTGTAATGGTAAGTCGTTCATTGCAATATTTAAAAAATGATGCTGGTGATTGAAGGACAATAATTAAATATACGTCAAACGGTTACTTTTGCTCTTTAATTGTTGGCATTTAAAGAAGAATATACATACACAGGAGCGTTGTATAATTGTTTTATTGTCTATTTACTTATTTGCATGTTGATGCTGATAAAAAAAAACGAATGGATGCACAAGACTCTCCATCAACGAGCTGATTTATTAAGAGTTATAATAATCGTGATTGATTATAAAAAGAGCTAAGCCATATACGTTTAATAATGTATTTATAAACACGGTTCGTGGGAAGAGGGGTGAAGGGAGAGGGGCGGATCAATAGGCGAGTAAGATGAACGATAAAGGCCGGAAAAGATTGCAAAAGTTTCTTGTGAGCACTGATGACGCGTGCACGTACCACTGGAGGCTAACAACAATAGGCCCAAGATCTTGAACTTGTCGTTGGAGTAGTTGCTTTATCGATTAAGGACGCCGCGGGAATAACTGGAATACCAGCACAAGCACCGGGCGCAGCTGATCCCGGCGCTGATCGAGGTCCAGGATGGCCCGGAGCCCTCGGCCTCTCGGTCGGTTCTCTCGGCCTACGTGCTGACGTAGTACGTCAGCAGGTCGTGGAGGCCGTGGAGGTCGTGGAGGTCGTGGAGGTCGTGGATGTGATACGGGTGGCGGTGGTCGCGGAGGTCGGTGGCGGACAGGGGGCCAAGATAGCGAGCGAGGGTGAAAGTGGAACGTCGAGGAACGTTCGAGCGAGTCGTCGTTGGCGCTTCGGTCGGTTCCGCCTCGGCGGCGCGCGAATCGCAGTCCTCGGCAGCTCGCCGTCGTCGACTCGCGCCAGTCGTCTTTCATTATTGGCGTCGGTGCGCTGGTGCGCGCGCGCGCGATACTCCCGTCGACGAGCGATGGCTCGGTTACGTGGCCCAGTGACACGGGCGACGGGCTCCGGAGGACCCGCGAAGTCTCGGCCGGATCACCGGCCCCGGAGCTGCCCTTCCAACCAGGTCGGCCGAGGATAGGAAGCCCCCGAGCACCGGGATACGGTACTCGACTCGGTACCCGCTACGACATTACGCCAGTGTACGAGATTCGCATTACATAAATAAATCATATTGGCGAAGCGCGACGACGACTTCGAAAAAAAAAAAAAAAAAAATCTTGCCTCCGTGCTTCCGCCCCGCCGCCAGACCGGATCATCAATCGGACGAAATTATCGAGATTAACCCCAGCGAATCCTCGCTAAGCTATCGTCGACCCCCCCCCCCCCCGAGAGATTAGCCGCAGTCGACACATCCTCGCCTCGAGGTTCACGCACACCACACCGTTATAGCGCGGTTTTTCTTTTCTTGAAAGAACAATACGCTCTGCTTAGCCATGTGATTAACGTCACGTCACCGCGACAAGACTTCCTTCATTTAATCCACGTAAATGTTGCATTGAGCTTCCCAGTCCGCGTACATACGGCTACGTTTCAATCTGCCTACATAAACTTTAAAGTATTATCCATAAATGTTGCTTCGTCGCGGCCGCGGAAACTGCTGGAGCTTCATTGGCTAATAATACGATATAACAATGATTGTTAAAAATGAATGAATTAGACGAGGAAGTAGAGGAAGTAGAGGAAGTAAAGGAAGAAGAAGAAGAAGAAGTAGAAGAAGTAGAAGAAGTAGAAGAAGAAGAAGAAGAAGAAGAAGAAGAAGATGAAAATAATATTAATCTGTATTGTAATAATTCATATGGAATAATAATGTTTAATTATTCGGACATTAATTGGGGTTAATAAGCGGAATACGAAGGAAAGAGTATGATAATTCATAGAGTGCGATTGAATTTTTTAGCTTTTCAAGCTCCAGGCAGGCTCACCTTGAATTTTAGTTAGATCATAAACGATCCGCGGCGAACGTCATCTAACTTATCTTATCATAACAAGCAATATGTTCTCTTATCCGATTAGCATTCGCCATCAACTGGCAAGCTTTATTAATATTCCCGATGCCGTGATCATCCAAGCATTTAATGTATCACAGCGATGTCGCCGTTTTCTTTAAATAGTTGCCCCCCCCCCCAAAAAACACCCGCGCCCCGCCACAGCCGGTGCTTATGAAGTCGCGTCCAAAATCTAACGAACCATGTAACCGTGCGCTTTTTATTTTATCGGCTATACGCGAGTGCTCATTCCGACGCCAATGAATTCCCTCTAAGGTAATAATTATGCACATTGTGCACTGACCACGTGATATCGTCGAAATTACTCCGAGGGCGGGGGCCTTCGGAAAAGTAAATTTAAGCCTGACGTCTTATATCTGCGCTTAATATCCAACGCCATAATAAAAGCTTCCGCATGATCGGGTAATATGGATAATATATGCCATGTCGCTCGGAAATCGATAAAATCGATACGGCTGTAAGCTAGACATATTACCTCTAATTACATCAAATACAGGAATTATAGATAATAATGGGAACGGCATTTTCGATTGTTATTCCTGCTTATCCTTGAACTCGCTTTCTTCTCGCTTTTTTTACATAATACTAGATACGATTATTTCTTTTTATAGCTAATGTAGCATATCAAGAACTTTGCTTAAAACTATTTTACATATTATGGCAAATTGTTTAAAATAATATTCACGGAAATTTATCGCGTAAAATTAGCTTCGAAGAAATATGAATAAATTATTTTTAATATCACGCGGATGTAAACACGTTCAACTAAAAACTAGCTCGGCTTTCCAACAGAACAATCATATGCATTTACAAATAATTAATATACTGATTTAAAAGTTTCTTTAAAATTAAAAATTCACGACTTTCTACATTTATATGTAAATCGCATGTTTGATCGATTTATTTAAAAATTTTTCCAACGAAAATGTACATTTTTTTTTTTTTTAACGCAAAGCAGAATACTTTCAGTTTTCTTGTAAATTATTCATAAATTTTTAATAATCTCTAATTTTTAATAAACTCTTAAGGGAACATAAACGTTGATCTTACGGGATATAAAAGAAAATTTGATTGTATATAAGACTCTGAGTAATTAATAATAATATGATTCTATACCATGTATAATGACTGTAAAAATAAATTTTAAATTTCTTTAAATACTTTTACAAACAAAATTGAATTTGTTGTAATTAAATCAAGTTTAAAAGTATATCGTCAAAATTTTAATACAAATATAACTATAAAATATTTTGAACAAAGGTAAAAAAAATATACAGTAAACGAGCAAGAAAAATTTCCAAATTATTTTAATAATTAAATTTCTACGTACTTTATTGTCAAGTATCGAATAAAATGTGTAAAAATAAATCAAAAAAAAAATTTATTATTAATTCTATACGTAAATGTTATTGATTCTAAACGCATAAATACGTTGATTTTATTAAACTGATCAAAATAAACAACGCTCTTGATAATGAAAATACCTATAATTTTTTATGTTTACGAAATTATTATCTAGTTCTGAAATACTTGCAAGTTAAAAATTATTCGTTAAATCATTCGTTGTTAAAAAGTTTCGCTGAAAAGTAAATAATATTATCTGAAATCATAATTATCTGAAGTTACAGGAAAGTATAAAGATCATTCGTTATTTTCAATGAGCTTAATCTACGTGAGAAAAGCGGTAGATAAATTATAAGAAATTCATTCTATTTAAATTAATAAGTTAATAAACAATTAAAATTCGCAGATCCGATTGAAAATGAATGATTCTAACTGGATTTTCAGAAGATTCTTTTACTAAAATTAATATATTCATATTAATATATTTCGTGTCATAATATATTTCGTAAGATAACTTGTAAGAATATAAAGGAATTGATTAATAATATAACATTATGAATTATTAATTAATTATAAATATTAATATTTTAGGTAATAAACATTTATCGTACAAATTCGTCGAATAATGACGTTATAATTTTCTTTATTTATGGATTTATTTATTTTTAAAATATAGGACTCGGATACTTTCAATTGATATATAGAAAGCATTTCTCAATAGTAGAAAATCAGATATGTTATTTAGATTAGTTTTTAGTTAAAAAGCTGAATTTATTACCATTTAATTTTATATTTCACGTATCTTAATGTATCAATTAAGATATTATATGTATGATAATGTAAAAATTTTTAAAAGTTATATAGAGAATTAACAGGAAAATGAAGAGTAAGTAATGTTGTCAGTTGAAAATTCTAATGAATCGATTGAGAAATTTCTAGATCATTTTCATGACTCTGAGTAAAACTCTTGAAATAAAAACAAAAAAAATATATGTATTTCTCGACGTTTACGGTAAATAGTAAATGTATATTGACCTATATTGACTATTGTATACATAAATACGTTTACTTTGAAAAATACGTAGAGAATTGAAGATACAAAAAGGTAAATAAATACAGCTTTGAAATAATGTGTATAATAATGTTGTTATCTTAAAAATACGTTGTCACTTGAGCATCGCTACATGTTATACAATAATGGAAATCCTGCGATTTCATTAGAGAAATAGAATTATTAATAATCAATTAGTTAAAAAGATTTCCATTAACGAATATTAAAAGACCGGAAAAACGGAATGTCCTATTTTGGATTTTCGATATAATGATATTTGAATTTGCATTAGAGACGTAAGTAAATATTCGGATGTTTCTTTTAATTATAAGCATTCATATTTATTATGCTGCAATCGAATGCAAAGAAGCTCGAACGTAAAGTTGTAGAAGCAGTAGATTTTCCTCGACAAGAATAATTTCATGTACGAAAGATTGAATGTACTAATAAATTTCCTATCGGAAAAACTAATATTATTTCGTTTAATGTGCCGGGACTCTACAATAAAACTGAGCGAATAGAATAATCTCGCGTTCGAATGTTATTATCATCAATTAGTAATAGTATTCTTTAAAATTATCTCTCCGAATGCATTTAGCGAAGGGATGGATGAGGCGTATGAATATTTAAAGAACCTTGAGAGACGGCGTAGAATAACAAATTGTATTTGGGATTGGAACTGTTAATAATAAAATGCATTGTCATAGAATTGATGTTGTCTAAAAGAATAATGTAGTAGAGTACCGAGGCGATTGTAAAATAGGTAAAGTGGCCACTGGCGAAGCTTCGGAGGGGACGATCGAGCGATATAAAAGCAAAAAGAACAAGAAGGAGAAGAAGAATAAGAATAAGAAGAAGAAGAAGAAGAAGAAGAAGAAGAAGAAGAAGAAGAAGAAGAATAAGAAGAAGCCACCTTTTCGATTGTATATAAAACATAAATCAGGAGCCGCGTGGAGCAACGTTGGCCGAGTTAATGAAAACGAATTCGTCTGGGATTGCGCACGTGTTCCGCGTGACAATAATCACTCGAGCCATGCGACTGAGAAAGCAGATCGGTTCGTGAGCTCGCGTTCCCAGGAGACGAGCCTCTCGCTCGGCATCGATTATCTGGCCTCGGTTAACCAGGTCGCCATGTCGGATGCGAGCTTTAGCCAAATAGATAAGCCGGAGGTTTTCGGGCTGACACGAATCGCCGCGTCCAGCCACATGAGACTGGAAAAAAAATGAAGAAAAGAAAAAATAAACCGGAAGCCGAACGCGATTGCGATTAGCCGTTATCGGAGCGAGTGTACGGGCGCACCACCGGCTGCTCTAATGCCGCTCCGACGGATAAAAGTCCAATTTAACGACGCCTCGTATGAGCAGTAAAGTGACGCGCGCAGGTGACGCGGGAAAGTGATGCGCCGGGCCCGTATCTGGTTTGATTTTTAGCCATCACGGATGGCAATGGGCTCATCGTGTACCCGCCCTCGACCTCCCGGTCATTGGCTCCGCTCTCCTTCGCTAATATATCCTTAATATCCAAAAAACGCGAGCTCTCCAGTCCACACTTATTCCCACAGGGACTCCATTTAATAACCTTTAAAGCCACGCTACGTCCAAAACAAACGTCTTTGTCGTTAATCTTTTCGACTTCGTACCATTATCAGATACTTTTATTTATAATTCCTTTTCCCGCTACAAGATATCACTCTTTAACGTCAGCTTATTAAATACCCTATGATTTATTCTCCAGAATTTAAATATTATTCCTAACAATTGTTTATACACATTTCACAACTAATTCGCCTTACACACACTAATTCGCTCCTTATCCAATTTATACAATTCAATCATCTTATTATCTTAAACATTTTACTGCTATAACTTATTTTATTAAACAATCAAACGCTAGCTGATAAACTACGCACAGACTTATAATATTTCTATACAAGGTAACACATAATTTATAAATTGCATTTTATTACCGTATTATGCATTACATTTAATTGATTAATGATACAAGAAATTCTTTTATCTATAAATAAAAAGAGAAAATATGCATAACAGTTCAATTATTTTATATCCAAATAAATAAATAAAATAAATATATATATAATAAATAAAATAATTCAATAAATAAATGCAAATGATATTATTAAAATTACAAAATATGATTCGACCGTTACAAACATAAATATTTAAATGATTAATATTTTATAAAATCTGAGATCTTTAAATTCCATCAAAAAATATGTGGTAAAACTTTCATTAGTAAATTAGTAATATTTTTTTAAAAAATTAAATGTTTCTGCTCTTATCGACTTAAGTAAATATGTTTTCTTAAGAAATTGTTCTTGTAATAAAAAAAAAAATTAAGTACATTAAATAATATCATCTTAGTCCGATGTCACTTATTATTTAATAAGTTTTAAATAATTATAGCTGGTAATTTAAAAAATTCTATTAAAGTAATATTATTATAAAGAGTTGATTTGCTTTAAAAATGAATATGATACGAATATTGAAATCGCAAACCATTGCACATAGGAAATGAAGTTAACAAAGCGTCTAATAATATACACATAAATAATGTCATAATTTTTAAAGCGAAACTAAAATTTTTAAGTTTTTTCTATTATGGAAAGTTTTTTCTATTATTTCTATTATCAAAAGCGATCTACTATATATTATTACAAAACCAATCAATTACTTTAAAATATTATTCTCAATTTAATTATAATTTACTTATTTATTTTACTGATTTATTTTTTATGAAAAAATTATAAACTTATTTTTTAATGAGTATATAAATTTATAAAAATGGTTTCATGACTATATTTCCAAACTTTTCATTTCATTAATTCATGTTATTTTTTAAATATTTGTTTATACCTTATAAATTACGAAGTCTTTGAATAAAATTTGTATTCTCGTAGTTAATTTGAATAAGAATAGTAAGGTATTATTACAGCGTGTACATAGGGATTTTCTCAAAAGAGTGTTGAAATAAACTGGATAAGAAGCAACTCCATATTTTACATATCAAACGAGACGTTTATATAATTATTAATAACATTTACAATTTATTATTTATTTTTAGTGAATGGTGGACGACGATTTTTTAGGCCCGCTGGGCCAAATAATAGTATACTGCACTATCTCCGTTGTTGTTATATCAGTGATCTTAATTATTGCTTGTTTCATGACACCGGGATGTATTGGCTACGAATGCATTAGACCAAAAAGTAAGTACGACAATTATCTTATATAATAATACGATTTATTTATAAAATGGCTGTTATAACATAATTAACGGTAGTCGTAACTATGATACCGAGGGATTTTACAAAATAAATGGCTAATCTTATTAATTGTTTTCACTAATTTATTGTAGAGTCATAGTATATAGCATAGATTTACTAAATAAAATAACTGCAATTCAGATATTTATTCATTATATTAGCTCTAATTAAGTGATGATGATTAAGGTAATAGATATTTTAATTATTGATCTTTTATATTACATCTTTTATTTTATTTATTTATAATATATTTATATTTTTGAAGCAAATTTTTAAATAACTCGCTGCAAATAATCTCTAATGGCTGAAGCTATTTTAAGGATAAATTCATTCGCTACTCTCAAGAAAAATCGAGAATTAATTAAAATAAATTTATCGATATAAAATGTAATATTCTGATTGTATATATAAACTTAAAAGCCTTAAGCCTTTACATAAAATAAAACAAATTCTTGTATTCTGCTTCCCTTTTCATATATTAACTTGATTAAGACGATTAAATGGGTCGACAGTGCAGTAGTTAATATTAGAAATATTAATATTAATACTTTGTAGCGCAGATTAAATTACGTCATTTGATAAGCATGTATCAATGTATACGAAAGTGATTGTCAAAGAAATGTTTTTTATTTTATATCATCTTGTGAAAATATGCATTCTGATACACTGGTCCACTTTATACGATAATTCAATAACTAATCATAATAATATAATATAATGGAGTCTTTTCATACAATTAATGCATAATATTACTAGACTTAAAAGCATCTTAAAATTAATTTTATAATGTTAAATAAAACTAGCGATTAAATAATATTCCAAGAGATCCGTCATAATCAACAAACTAAAAGTTCTTCTATCCTTTCTCTTACAAGTTTACACATACGAACGTTATCAATAATGTCCATAGATCTCCAAAGCGTATTATCTAATTGTTCAAACAATTCCGATAAGGTCGAGAGAAAAAATTGTAGAGTCTAAACGGCCTGAGCTTCTCGGCGTTGCTCGTATTTCAATAAATATAATGTAACGAACACTACTTAATACGTGTTGAAAAATATAAAAAGCTTAAATACATAATGTACTACTCAGAAATATTTTCATCCTATCGGCAGCCTATGTTATTTATTTATTTTATTTCACTGCCTGACAGAAATCCATTGTTTTCTTGGGTCCACAATTCTTTTACAATTCTTATGCTGCTAAACAAGCTCCAATATCTCATTTCATAATAAGCTTTGTGTAACAAGAATCGCGTTTATTGCCTGCCACCTGTTCCTTTGTAGAACCTCGATTATAGTTTCTCTAGAATTTACTCCATTTAGACACCTCAATCTGATCTATAGATAAATATGTATGATAACAGAGAAATTAGTTAATAACGGCTAAAGAAAAACCAATACTTATCAATACGTTTTATTTCATTTTCAAAGCGATTCCTTTTAGATATAATCATTAATTACGTTATACGAGCATTATATTACATTTTGCAGAAAAGCCAGACAATTCTTTACCTTCGAGGCAAAATAATAAATCGAAGGAGAATGTAGGCCTCAATGATGTTAGCTATAGGTCCTGGCGACTCGGTAGCTTGTATGAAACCAAAAATGGTAAATAGCCTTTCTTCTCCAATCATTAATTCAATGCCTGACTCTTGAAGCCAATAGTAAAATAAGCTCAATGTCCGCGTTATGGTTTTTACATCTTCGTGTACCAAATGAATGAATCGAAACCGATACAGTTCTTCGATGCCTGGAAATAAATTTTAATTTCAGGAACCATCAATGACAGTCCGAGGGATTCCTTCAACTCCAACAGTAGTCAGTTTAGAATCTCCGATTCCTCTACAGTAATGGTACTTATTCACTTTATCGTAAACATTCATGATAATAACAACCAACAAAAAACAAAAGCAAAGAAAATAATACTAATAACGATGGTGATGATGATGATGATGATGATGATGATGATGATGATGATGATACATTTGATTTTGGTGATGATGGTTGTTAAGTAATGAGGTTGTTAAGTAATTAGTTTATAAGAGTAAGGCTGAGGGGAAAATACTGATTCTTTCTACAGAAGCTTGAACCACCACCGAAGCAGAAGAATAGCAAGAAAGACAAAGAATTTCCTACAGAGATAACGTTGAGTCTGCAGTACCTGCCGAGTTGCGAAGGGCTGGCAGTTTCAAAACTGGTCATCGGTATCGAGGTACGCATTTATTTTAATTGACCACATAGGAGCTTAAGTGCGTAGGTGGTCAAGGTCGGTAATTGTATCGGTAATCAGTCGGCAATCAAATTTCCATCGATCGCGACAAATAAGTAATAGAATATCTTATCGCTGCCCCAGCCAATTTAATGAATAAATCCAAGGGCGTCATGGTGCACAACTTCATTTACAGGCGTTATCTGGTCTTCCACCGAAGGATTACAATGGTACGATGGAGCCGTACGTGTCAATCGATGTCTTCAAGCAATTCTGGACGCATCGTAAGAAGCAAAAGCTCTACAGCTACAAAACCAAATCCATCAGGCACACTGCGAATCCGATTTTCAGGGAGTACTTCGTCATTGATGGAGCGACCGCCAAAAATATAAATGTACAATTATTATTATAAATTATTATTGCAAGGAAAAGGTCCAGCTTTTCATCCTACTTTATATTACCCGTCCATTATTGCTGTATTCAATTAACGTTCAGTTTACTCGATAATCAGACAAAATATGTATTAAGTTATTAATTGTATAGTTAATGCGCATAAACATTTTGCCTTTTTTTCATCATTCACGTATCGATATACGGAATCTCCACTTCTACAAAGCAAAATTATAATCATGGCCTATTTAATTTATTCTATAGTCATTTTTATGCAACGTTAAATTTACAAATAAACCTCAATAAATTGATCAAAGCGTAATTAACTATTAACAGACTTGAATAACAGCAAAAAAAAAATGAAATAATAAAAAATAAGGTTATTGGGGTTAGTCATTTTCAAAACAATTTCATTATAAAGCTTATTCTCTCCCCTAGGATTGGATACTAAGCCTCCAAGCTCACAATCGCGATCGGTACGCTAATGACACGAAACTCTGTGAATTGCAAGTCCCATTCAAAGATGCTAAGAAAATATTCCAAAGTCCAGATACTCATCTATTTAATTTACAAATGAAGAAATCCGAGGAGGTTTGTCAAGTCATTACGTATATAAACTGCTTACTATAAATCGATTTAAAATATTAAAGTACAACCCCCAAATGAAAATTTATAAATAATCGAGTGCCAGCTCGATACGGCTTGATTAATTGTGCATGTCGACATTGCAGGAATTCGGAAATATACTACTCGGCATCAGTTACCTTCCTACGGCACAGCGCTTAACAATCAAGGTTATGAAATTGCGCAATGTCAAGTTCATACCGTTAGTAATAAATCTCAATGATTTTAGTGAGTATTGCTGATGCTTTAGCAAATATAATATAATATACGCCCACACGTGCTGGCCCATGCACGTATATACGTATACGAATTATTTTAGCAGACGCGTGACTTACTTAAAATTTTTATTAATTGGTAATAAGAATTAGTTTTTAAAACGCTTGAAATTGTGCATTGGTAGAACTGAAATTTTTTTTATCACGAAGGCTATTGTTACACGCGGCGCGAGTTCGTGTCTTATTCGCGTACAATCTCAAGGCTACGGAGTCTGACCAAGTGTGAACAAACATTCGTAAATCACATTAGAACTTATTCGCTCAAGTCATTCGTATCATAATATTTACATAAAAATCAATTTAAATTCCGTAACTAAAAGCCCTTATTTCAAAATTTTTATAAAGATTTATGCTACTTTGTATTCGTATGTTTAAATTCCCTTCCAAAACGTATACATACATTTATTTATTTATTTATTTATTTATTTATTTATTTATTTATTTATTTGTTATTTTATGCTGTTTTAAACAGCGTAACATGGAGATTAAAATTTCTGTGCAATAATCCATTGTGGTGAAAACTTGACCCTGACATGCTCATAAAATTTATATTAATTTCCCTATGCAACATGTTTTCGTAGATCCATACGTAAGAATATTGTTGTTAAATGGAAAAACAGGGCGAAAGATCAAAAAGAAAAAAACCAAATTTTTCCGAGCTAATGCTGAACCTGAATTCAACGAGACACTCACTTTCGATTTGCCAGTATCACAGATTGACATACTACAATTTCTTATTATATTATGCAGTAAGGTGAGATTAAATTATTTTTTTATATATATAATTTGGAATGGTAAGATAAATCTCTAGACGAAAATTATTATCTCAATGAATTATTATATAGAGTCAATAAATTCTTAAATTTTGGAGAGAGAAAATATAGCCGATAAAAATATATAAATGTTATTGCTATAAATAAAATAACTATAAATACATATATCACAATTAAAATAAAGAGCATAAGGTTCGAGCCAAAATATATTCCCTGGAGCATTAAAAATTATAATCTCTTGTAAAAAAATTAAATATTGTCGAATAAATAATTTCGATATTCCTTTTAATTTCAATTGTCTCAAATGTAATTTTTCAATGATCCCAAGGACTAAATTTATGCAAAATATGAAGTTTTATAATAATATAAACAAACAAAATAAACGTAACATGCATAACGAAATAAAATAAACAAATCTGCATCGGTAGATTTATGGTTATTACAATATTATAATTAATCAATGTTCAATGTTTACTTCATATGCTCATAACAATAATTTACATTATTGTCACACCTTAGTTCGTAGTTATTGAGAATACTCTTGCTTACCCAATTATGACTAAAGAAATTTGTTGAAAATAAGATATTAAAAAATAATAAGAATAATGGTAATAAAGAAACGATTATAAGTATGGATGGGGCAATGAAGTACGTACATGAATGGGCTTTCAGAGATATGTGTAAGAGGTAATTTTATGATTTCAGAGCTCGCTCGATGACAACCATACGCCGATGATGAACGAATTGCCCAGCGATAGCGAGGACTCAGTGAACTCTTACCAAAAGTCTAAAGACGTTTCCATAGGAAAAATCGCACTTGGCAATGGAGTTCGGGGGGCGACGGAACGCCTCCATTGGTTTTCCGTTCTCCAGAATCCAAGGAAGATCGTCACCGTATGGCATACTCTAAAATGACAACTGTGTAGCCACCCACCCCCGTTACATATCCTTATGTCAATACGCGTAGGCGTCCGTACTTCTGTGTGCATTCCTGCGTATTATTACGTATGCACGAGCTAGTGTAGCCGTGTAAATACGCTAAATATGAATTGCGGCTAAATTGAATTGTGCGCTAAATGTCCGCGAATGACTTATTTATAATGTGGACTAAATAGGACCTACACCTCCCCCGAATGAAAATATCCTCCTTCAATTTATGAATTTCATTGCTTAGAAGGGTATTTGTCGTTTTTCAATACATATAGTAGACATAAGTTGTTATTTGTTTATTTGTCCCAGTATAGTTAGTAATTAAATTTTTTTTTTTTTTATGTATAAGTGACATCAACTTTACTCATTAATAAACGTTCGTTAAAACTCTTTCGATATGAATAGCGATAAAACTACATTCATTCATTAATGTACGGGATTAGATATTATTAGGTCTGAAGTAAATTTATAATCTATGTACATAATATCGACTCTCAGTATATTTTTTATAAATTAGTTTCGATGTACTCAGAGCAATAAGTTATGAATAAAATGTACCAAAGTTGCATTTCTGTTATCAGAAACATCACATTGATTTCGTTGATTTAGACTTGTACTTACGTAAATACTTGGTTTTCTAATTCATGTAAAATATAAATAAATCACTTACACTGAAAACATGTAACATAAATCATCGTAGCGAAAACATTTACGAATGTTATGCAATGCTTAAAATATTCGCAGAAGCCTCACATTAATTTTTTGCAACTCCCATTTTGGAGTATTAACTCGTATAAATATTAAATATTGAAGAATAATAAATAATCGATAAATTATCTGCCTTACAAAGAAAGTTTTACTCTAATAGTAGTCTAATAGATATTAGTTCTTACTGATGAACAATTTATTGTAAAAAGTCAAAATAGTTACTTATCATTGGATAAAATAAATCGAAATACATTTATATTTATATATTATTATACAGTATTGACTATGTATAAATAAATAAGATCTTCTGAAATAAAAATATTTTATTTCTCCCACTAAAAGAGTACAGTGTGATTTTCATTTTAAGTTTTCTGCTTTTATCTGCTTCATATATTTTATTGTGTCTCTTCGCTCGGTAGTAATTTAGTCATAAATATAGCCGAATTATTATTCTCTCCAGTATTATTAAAAACCAAATCATTATTGACTATCCAAGTAGCGTATAATATTTCAGTCGCTAATGTGAAGCCGACGTTGTAAGCTCTCGTTTGATTTTCCTCTGTCGTAAACATTCCAGCCATTAAAGGAATCTCAAGGAAAATATTGAAAAGTTATTAAAATATATCTCTATGATACTTAATTTCAATAGTCATAACACTTCCTTATCCATTATAATAATCATATCACCTTTATTCTAAACATAATAAGTTAAAATAATTATACCTATACTGTATATAATTTTTCATGCACTGTTATTCGAATAGATTTTATTCATATTCGCGTGCTTACAATGCCCAGTATAATCATCTTAATACAATTATGTTTAATATTAATTGTATTCAATAAAACTAATATAAATTTTATTATTTACATGTTAAAAATGTTACTGTTTTCAGTTTAGACAATAATAATTGATTTTTATACGTGACAGAAATAAAATAATTATTACCATTTGTCGTATAATATTTATTATTATAAAATAATCCAACCTATTAATAATATATACTAAAGTATTGTATTGTCACAAGCGGATAGAATAATTTTTTTTTTATAAAATATCCTTTCTTTTGATAATAAAAAAAAACATAAAAATAAAAAATAATAATAATAATTCTTAATAATGGTAAAAAAGAGAAAAAAATCCAATAACTTTATGTAAAATTTGCGTACGAGATAATACTGCTCCTTGAGAACGTAATTATATTAAAAGCTCGATTCGCTATCAACAATAGGATAATAATAATTGTAAGTTATAATGACATTCAAATAGCATTGACGATCGCAGTCAATGCATAAGAAAACAGTAATTATAAAACATTGAAAATAGTGTAACTAATAACGTTGAATAATATTATTGCGTATATTCACAGATGAACTAATTTAATATAGTGAAAAGACTTATTGAAGAATAAAAAATAATGTCGATGAAAATTAAAAAAGTCGAGTATTGAAGATGTCGATTAAATGGGCATGCGCTGCTTAGCGATGCTTCGCCTATGATCATGAAGCCGCAAGACTGTGCTCTCACCTTTAATTTAACAGCAAATTTAGCTGATACGTCGAGCAGAGCTTCGCCGACTCCTTCTGCCCTGTAGGACGGATGAACGATGAGGACGTAGACCTGGTAGTACGTATCGCGGTCGATCTTCTCTTCCGCTTTAATTATCAAAGCCTTCTTCAGGTCCATCATCAATTGTAGAGCCGACCCATTGATTATCTGTTTAATTATTTATGATCTAGGATCGCCAGGAATCTCATTCATCAGAATGTTTTATACATTTTATACATTAAAGGACACGCAACGCTTCAAATGTCATTAATTTATGTAAAAACTTTATTTCCTTTTACTTTCTTTTTTATTTTATATATACATTTATTTATATTTAGTTAAAAAGAAATTTAGAAAACAATTAATGGAAAAATGGTTTTATTCCCAATGGACACTAGGTTAAGGTATTTTTCAGAATTCTAAAAATTAGCTTACGTACCCGAACACAACTATAAGTATTAACGAACTCCTCCTTCTTTATAATCCGATTAATTACAGCCCCAACAACACGTCCTGACTTTAAACTTATAGCGACGAAACTAGTTGTATCACGCATCCATAATTGTATTAGTTTCATATATTCTTCCACCGAGTCAGGATCATCCAATAACTTTATGGATCTGCACATGGCTTCATCTCGAAAATAGTGGCGCTATTGTCGTCAATTGCAATACGTACATATAGTGAGGCTGAACAGTTTTTACCGTACGGAGTATTAATGAATATTAAAGTCAGCATGTTTCTTGAAAGCAAAGAAACTTATTATCTTACGAAATTAAAAAAATACATTAGGATTATTATAAAATGTTTGATTGCACTGATTATATTTATAACGATATCAGCGTAAAACGTATATTCGGCAACTGTTGCTGTTTATTGAAAAAGTTTAAAACCAATAAAAGTATATAATTAGAATTAATAAATATACTAAATAAATATACTGTGTAATTAATTATTATAAAATCTTTTTGATGAAATGAATGAAAATCATCTATCAATCATACATTCTATGCGTTGTTGATTGAAAATATACTATCTTTAGTAGATAATTTAGCGTAGGTCCAAGTCTATATTCCGAACCTCAGCATACTACTCTAACAGCGAATAAAGAAATAACCCTTTAAATATTAATCCAACATTTTTACTATAACATCATTCAACACCCTGGTAATCATTATTATTTTAATGGAATATTAGATGCTGGAGTCACTACACTTTTGCACAAATGTCAAATGCTTGGAAAATTAATAATGTAATAAATAATAAATAAGGTATTCATAAATCATGTAGCTATGATGCAATGCATCATGTGCAGCACGTTTGTATTAACTTTCCAAGTCATTTCAATTTAAAATATAATAATATTTTCTTTTTTTATACATTCAGCTGTTAAGTAAATATAAATTACTACAAATTGCTTCGCTGTTTAATACGCGTATAAAATAATTAAATTAAAACTTACTCTACAAATTTTATTAAACCCATCAAGTAATCTTCTTATCGAGCATTTCAGCTCTTCATGTGCATATTAAACTTTCTTTTTAGTATTGCAGTTTTTTAAAATAATTGATTGAAAAAAACTAATATTGTCTACAATTTATAATTTATATACACAATATTCTTTATTATAATATCCGTACCAGTAATCGTGACCTCAATGCTATTTAAATCAAATAATTTATTTATATTTTGCCGTCATTTTAATATACACTAATACCACTATATCATGTCTGAATAAAATAACATAAATAAATATAAAAGAAATTTTTATGAAAAATTAATAAAAATGACACTTATATTCTGTTATACCACAAATTGGGATTAATATATTTATCGTTAATCTATTGCCGATAGAATTTTTAAGGTTAAAAATGATTGTGACAAAGTTATGAATTTCAGCAATATAAATTATTCTAGTATTTCAATAATTTAAATATTTAAAATCTTTCGTTAATGGGACTATCGCAGTCGTGTATCAAGTAAAATTCATTGGTTTCAAGTGCATTACTATGTGAGTGCATAATAATTATATAAATAATGTTTAAGAGATTAATAACCCAAAAAATTTAACCTTAATTAATAATAGCACTTCTTTATATTTATCATCACGAAGATCTTGAATCTTAAATTTGGATTTGATGTCCCACGTAATAGGAGCGACAATTCGATCTTCAAGGGGAATTTCCACCGTATTGCCGTCCACCATTTTAATCAATGTATTTTTATTAAACTATCGCTAAAAGACTTTTTAAAAAATACTTAGGCCCCCAGGAAAATAATGATTCATTATATAATTTACGTGAAATGCATTTTACTTCTAACGTAACCAAAGAAACTAAACAATTTTTAGAGCAAAAAACAATCAAATTCTTTTGAGGATGTCGAGCATACAAAAAGATTTTCCTTTCAATCCAAGCATATTGAAAAGGCGAGTATCTTTATTCAAGCCGACTCTCCAAGATGACGAAGCCCTAAAAGCAGCAGTGCAATTATTTATAATTCAATACAAGCATTTCAACCAATTATTCAAAGCTCCAATAACTTGGGAAAAGCTCAGCTCCGGTTATAGAATAGTCGATTTACAAATAGAGAGAGTCGAAGAAGTATTAAGTCACCTAAAAGTAAAGCAAACACTCAACATAAATAATTAATTTCAGCAATGTTCTCTATGATTTATGATTTAACTGAAATTCTTTACTTGTTAAAGGACCACTACTTTTGCTCGAACCATAGTTGTCTAGCAACTTCCTTATACATAGATTCGCAAACAATAAAGTATTATCAACAATTTATTTTAGACGCTGTAATGCATCAATGCAGTTTTACCGCATTAGAAGAGGGCACCGGTAAAATTATTGGAATTGTAATAGCGACTATCAAGATGACATTCAACAATTCAATGGAGAATCTTGGCGTAAATATATATTTATATATTTATATATCCTATTTAATAAAAGAGTGATAACTTTCTTCATTATTAGATGGTTACATCTAATAAAGATATATTCAATATAATAGAATACCATCACAATATTCTAAACGAAGCTAATATTTATGAGACCTATGGGGTCAAGAAATATTATTGCATTCATCTTGTCTGTGTTCATCCCGGCCATTACGGGAACGGAATCGGCACATCGCTAATTCAAACTTGCTTATTGAACGCTCAAAGGAAAAAATATCGTGTCTGTATTGGTATTTTCCCAGCCGGTCCTAGTCATTCCATTGGTATATTCACTTTATTGTTCTTACGAAAAAGAAAAATAATGTGCTCAGGCGCACATACTTCATTTTATTTATAATTCATAAACATATAAAATATGTCATAAGATGTTTAAATTATCGAAATTGTCAATTTTACCTTTTTTATTATTTTACCTTTTAGCTCAAAAATTTAATTTCCAGACCCTATCTGAATTGGTATGGATTAACATTAAGTGTTTTAAGCCGGATAGACATAACCGTAAGAGTAACTTAAATACCATAGAAAATAGTTATGTAATGTGTATGGGTATATCCACAAAAATAGAAGACGAAGATGAAGACGAAGAAGAAGAAAAAGAAGAAGAAGGTCACGAAGACAATGTGTTAGTGGTTAATAAAAATATTTAAAACTATGGTCAGATGTATTGACACTAAATTTAAAAGTATTTAGTATAAATGTCATATCAGCTGGAGTCAATAAGCTTTTGGATTATAATTAGTAGGAAATACTCAGTTTGACGATTTTCAAAATTCTATTGATAATGTCATCTCTTAAAGTAAGAAGTAAGGACAAGACGATTAAGTTATTACAAAGGAACTGAAATTTAAATTAATAAAACGCGTACTATTATAAGCAATAGTCACAAGAAATAAAATAAAGCCTTCTTGTTACACGGTCAACAATACATGTGTATTCCATTTGATTTCGTTCCATATTTTGATCGTTCCCTAATACTTAAATATTAAACTTTTTTATACAAACGCGGGTATACGTGAAATTCATGCTTAGAAATGATTTGTGGTACAGAATATAAATTATATTAATAGAAATGTATGAATAGAGTAATCGATTATCGTATTAATTCAACTTTACAATAGAATATTGATGCGATAAAATAAAAAAGAACTTTTTTTCTTTAATCATTATATTTCCGGTTATATATAAATAAATATATAAATTGCATACCTTAGATAATTAAAATTAATTAAGTCAATGTCCTATTTTCCAATAGTGTAAAAATTAATAATGTGTACTATTAGATATCGAAGACATGTTGCAAACAATAAGAATTTAAATTATTCATATTATGACATATAGCTATAACATAAAGTCAAGTTATACTTTTATAAATATTATCAAAGTAATTATTAATTTAAAAAGTTTCAGAAATTTAATAATGGTTTTAAGATTATTTGAGGCCAACAAAATGTATCAGAAAAATATAGACAGTAACTGTACTAAAAAATGTACAGCACCAACTGCAGTTTTTTTATCGAAGCTTAAGTTTAAACGTACTACCTACAATTCTAAAAAATTACAATACTCAAGTATTTTTGTAAAAATTTTTTTAAAAAATTGCCCTATTTTAAATCTCGTTCTATAAATAATAAGTTATAAGCCTTTTTTTATAAGAAGCTTATAAATAAAAAAAATCAGTAATCGACATTTGAAGGGGCTTTCTCAGAAATAATATTGAATATAGTTTTTTTAGATATTATATAAGTAATAATCGATAGTATGTGAATTATTTCAAAGACACTATATTATATTTCAAGTATAGTTAGTTCCATTACTCTTCTACATTGTCTCTTAAGAAATTACGATCAATAAAATCATTATTCAGATTAATATTTAAATTAGTAGAAAAATTTTTTTACTATTACATTAAGGATGAAAATCAATAAATTAATGGAAGAACCCAATAAAAAATAATATTAATATTAATAATAATAATAATAATAATAATAATAATAATAATAATAATAATAATAATAATAATAATATATTCAATAATATGAACTTAAGTAGATTGAATCTAAGAAATTGATAAAACAAATTGTTATTTAATAATTAAAGAAATAATTGATATATTGTCAGTTTATTCATTATTGAACCTACAATTATACCAAACGTCGCTATAAAAATATTTTCATTTATAAATATAATATTATCAGAAACTTTGTACAAATAATTCACACATCCGGAATAAAAGTATTATTACTAATTTAATGTCAACGCCTCATTACGTTTCATAAATTTAAAAAATTACAAAATTTGGTAATTATGATATATTATAATTCGTCCTTCATTGACCAATATTTGTATGAAACTCCATTTATATCACGAATCGAACTCATTAAATCACTCCAGAATTGTACTCTTTCTGGGAAAAGATTTTGGGACATTGAAATTTGACTTGAACTCGAAATATTGAAATATTCCAAGGCTCCAGTACGTACCGGCTTCCATTTAATAGGTATATCCGTAGTTGTTTCAGGTGTAGGATTTCTATAAAGCATAATAATTATTAACAATAAGTAACAATTGGCATATTATATGCTCGATATGTGTATATATATATTTATATATATATCGAGCATAGAATATGCCAATGAGTGTATAAATATATTAGTGTGTAAACTTAATAAAATTTATATTTAATTCTGAATATTTATTATTATAGAAATTCAAATATTTATAGAATCCCGATATCTTAGAATAAGCAATAAAACAATTTTTTTTAATTACAAGAAACATTTTCTGAGCAATGATAATATATTAAGCTGCAATATATTCAAGCTTGTATTTAATATAGAAAATCTTGGTAAAAATATAAGTTTATTAAAAGGACGACTTGGTGGTTATTAAAACATACCCAGTTTTAGCGAAATTGTACCAGAGAGTAGTGACGATATCGATAATTCGATTATCCTCGTCGCTCAATGGCGTATCCTGGAAAAGTTGTTCGCCTACGGGGAATAGATATTGCAATTCGTCAGCGTGCGAGACTCCGTAGTCCTCGACTTCGTCCCCGAAAATCTTGCTGAAGGAAGCGCTACCTCTGTAGGAGAAGTAGTAGTAATAGACCGGCGATGAGAATAATTGCAAATGGTCACGAACAGCCTCGTCTGCTGCGATGTAAAACCACGCGTCTGTGTACATCTGATTAAAAACAATTACAACTAATGTACTTATATCTGCAAATGTCTATAAATAATATAATTTAATAATCTATATATATATATAATATATATAAGAATGGCCCTCTTTATACATACGCGCTTTTAACTGCGTAAAGACTATTTATATATTAATAATGATTTCTGTTTATTATTTCATAGTAATTGTGAAAATGTTTATTTGTAATCTTTTGTTAGTTAGAGCAATTTCATTAAAATAATTCACTTACATTTGTAACACGAAGTCTCGTTGAATGATCTTGTTGATTGATGGCATTGTCTCCAAGATAAAATTTACGTATTACCCTCGAAGAATTTTTGAGATTTTTCTGCGGACATGTGTCTTTGTACAATAAGGTCACGGGTCCAATATCCTCAAATTCTTTATCCAGGCGATTAGCTAACTCTCCATTGTACAGACCATAAATCCCTGTAAATATTCGACATTTTTAAACGTGCAGATAAACTCAAATATGGTAATTGGAGACCTTTTGTATTTAAGTTATTAATATACTCATACCAGCAGTTCTTATGGCGCCTTCGTGTGAAGTTATTCCGGTCATCCATGGGATGTCGCTTATCTTTCCGGTCTTTAAAGAAATTGCCGGGTCTTCCTTTAGAAAAGCTCCAGGGTGATCAGGTTCTACCACAGGTCTGAACGGAATCATAGGGCAGTAATCGAATACCTGCATATATGTTTTTAAGTTAGCCGTTTCGTAAATAAATTCGCTCTAATATTCTAAGGTCGACTGTATGAATTCAATGTACGCAAATGTTTTTTTGATGCAATATCTATTATTAGCTAATTTTATAGTAGATATATATATATATATATATAATAAACAATTTTCGTATGAAAAGATTAAATTATAACATAATAGATCTGGTTGATAGATCTGGTCTGAATTGACTTTGTAGACGCATAAATATTATTAATTAGGTAGTAAATAAACTTATTTTTTATAAGCAGCAAATTAATTCCGACTTTTTAAACTGCAAAATTTCAAGATAATTATTAAATAACTTGAAAAGACTCTAGACCGAGATGATTTTTTAGAAACATTATTGTTATATGCATCGCTGATTGCTTCAGTTGTACCAATAAATCATGCGCTCTTGCACACGCGCAAATATGCACGTTAGAGAGATTACATTAGATATATTTTATATTATTTAGTTTTAAATGGAATTGCTAAACATTCTGCATAGTACATAATAAATTGAAGAAAAAAACTAAATATTTTTCTAAGATATATAATGAATGTAGACCTAATTAAGAACTGATAAATTCCTGTTTCTTATTTATGCCAGTCTCTTATAAAATCTAAAGCATAGAAAATTCTTGTATAAATAATCTGCTTTAAAAATAAATCAAGTCTAATGAAAATTATATAAAAGTCAATGACAGCTGTTTCATAATAAAATTTAATTTAGGTTTACAAAAATATTTTTAATTTTAATATAATATGTAATTTAATTATAATATATTTATGTAATATAATGTATTAAATTTAGTACAATGTAAGCAATTATTAGTATTCTAATCTAAGCTAAAGTGATTTTTATAATAACTATATTTATATAACTATATTTATTTAAACTATATTTATAACTATATTTATAATTTACTTATCTAGAACTAAGTTACATTCTTGTCTTATATAATAATAATCTTTATCGTTACAAAATTATTTAATTCAACGATAGATTACAATTTAATTCTAAATTTTCGAGAGAGTGGGAACCATTGAGAAATTGAAAAAGTAATTAGAATTACTCCTATTGTTATACTTGATAAATTGTTTGAAAAATAAAAAGATTTTACGACGATAAGAGAAAAATTTAAAATGATAACCACAAATTATTGTGGGTTCCTATATTCATAAAAATTATAAATGAATCAACAATGAAAGACTCGTAAAGACACGGGTCGCTTGTAAAATGCTCTGATGCAGGTTGAAATAAACAAAATTATGATATGATTAATATAAAGGATAATACCTTGGCATTTCTTGTAAGCCATTTCGGATCATTGTACCCACAAATATTTAGAAAAGATATTTAGAAATGATACGATTACTTGATAAATGGAAAAAATTGACATTTCAATCTTTTGAAATTGAATTCAAGCAGAACAAAAGCATTCTATTTATTGAAGTTAAGCAGTAAAGTCGACAATAAATAAATTATTATTAAATTATCTTGTTATAAAATTTTCAATGCGTAATTTAATGCTCAATTAATCAATGATCAATGATCTTAAAGAGAGCTCAGCATACGTACGTTCTGACGCTTATTACTTACTTGTTTTTAAACAATTTATATGAATGTGAATGTGTATTTATAAGTGAGTTTAATATTCCTATGTTTTCATTGCTGTTTTTCAAATTCTCTGCTGTTATAAAAAAAAAAAAAAAGAAAGACAAATGTGTTAAGTATTTATTAATTGCATTTGTTTACAGTGCAAATACAAATTAAGTATATAACTGATAGTCTTAATTAAAAATATCCGAATACAAATATATAAATGTATTGCTGATAAAATAATACTTATAAACTGATAAGATTATGACCAAAATAAATCATTTTTCTGGAGAAACGTGAGGTGGTTAATTATAACTGATATACACTATACGTAAATAAAAAAATTAACTTTAACACTGTTAAATAACTAATATGAAAAAGTAGGTATAACTGATCATTAAGAACTCGAGTTTAGATTGGAAAATTTGTAATTGCTTTGCAAAATAACCATTGCTAGAAAACTATTCCCATTGTTAGAAGCATATTAAATGTATTACTTAATAAATGTAATAAAAAAATTTTAAAGTAGCTATATAAGTAATTTGCAATTATTAGTTTATTTGTCATTATATATATATATATATAATTATAAATTATAATTTTAAAGAAAACGTAAGTATTGTGTACTATGAATGTATTGGAGGTTTCGGACATGAATTTGCGCACCAGAATGTCAAGGCAATACCATAAAAAAGTTTTCTCCAAATGAACAAAATGCTCGAATAAAAATACGAATAGACGAAAAGAAAAATAAGTGCTCCGCGTGTAACTGAAAACGAGTAAAAAGGTGTTGCGGGAGTGCAGTAGTATAATCGAAAACTGATTAACGACAAGAATTAAAGACAAGTTATCCATTTTTACGACTCGGCGATAAGCTGAAACTTATTGACTTAGTTATTTAGATGAGGCTTGTCGGGAGGGGGAGGGGGGAGGGGGCGAGGGGGCGAGGGGTGAAATACAGGTTATGCACTGGGACTTAAGCAACGACAGAAACGATTCAGTGTGCTGTCGAACTTGACTCGCATTGCACTTGACAGCCTCCATTCGGCCATTATACTTTTTCTACGTATTTATATGCTCATGTTGCATAATTTCTCTCAGTGATTGAAATGACTTACATTATCATAAATCTTATGTCTCGGGCGAGGACAACGGAAGGCTTAAAATATCGATTTACCGAGCATATCATAATATTTTTTTAATTTTCTTATTCTTAATACAGTATACTACTACAATGAAAACAATTGATTCGGTTTTGAAAATATTCTTGATTATTGACTGCTATTGACGTAACGGCTATTTACAGTTAATTATTTCAAATAATACATTCTTACTTACATTCGTATTAAAATTACTGGGGTATAATTCTAAGAAGTAATGTAACTTCATCTCCATTTTGAAAGTATGTATGAAAATAACTATTCGTTTTCTATTTCTAGTTAGATACATGAAATTCCAATTCCTACGTAAACATTCACGTTTCAGCAAGACCTTTAAAGTATTCAAGCGATTTCAGTTTATAGAAATTTTATCTATTCAAATGTCTACGATGTCGTAGGCATTAAACTGATAATTATGTGATTTTATTTTCTTTACACGCTATTTAATTTTTATGCATTTTCAAATAAAATTCGTTGTCGCATTGCCAACTAATGATTAAACAGTTACAGATTATGCCATATGAATAGACTTTAATTAATGTTTCCCATGTCCTTAAGTATACTTAAGTATACACATTATCAAATACATATAGTAGACAAAATATTTTATGCAAATTATTTACCAATTAGTTTATAATAATAATCGTTAGAAATAATATGCTGTTAAAATTTAATTTGTAACTATCAGACTTTATTTTATAAAAAAGCAAATATTTTATATTAATAATTTATTGCAATTTAATAATGGCACGTATATTTCATTAAACTAATTATATTGAATTTATTTTACAATGTCTGTCGAATCTTATAAATAATATAATCAGTTTATATAACCTTACAACATGACAATGATTAGATTGTGCGAACAAGTTCAATGTCAAACAATCGTAAATTAATATTTGTGAATATAAATATATAACTTCTTACTTTTGCAGATCAAAGTTTAAATTTCTTTTCATTAAAGATTACTAAAATTTACATTAAAAATTGAAATTATACATTTAATGGTATCAGTAACGTAATTATTTAATTATTATTATTTTATTTTAATTATTATTATATTATTTAATTCAAGATTTATTTTAAGATGTCGAGTGTTAACAATAAATTCTCGAATCAATAATGATTCATTATAAATAAATTAGCCTTCATTTCAATATGTAATATTGAAATAATTTAATTTTCATCTATCTTAATCTTAAGCCGATTTACTTTTTCATAATATTTAAAATTCTCAGGTGAAAGGAACCTTCACTTAATGAGTGTTAAATAGAAAAAAAAAGAAGTAGATAGAAAAAAACGAACCATGAATTTAAAAGTACGCTTTTATGTAAAGGAATAAAACATATTACAAATTTTTCATTTGTATGAGCTAGAATTAAAAGAATTCTTGACAAGTAGAATAATATGACCGAGAAAGCAATTAACCTAAATAATGTCATAAAAAATTTATAAATTTTCACAAATAAGATTGCTTTTCGCGCATAAGAAATTCATACATAAATTTGAAAAAGGTTTGAATTACGACCCTGGAACTTTTTTCTGATAGCGCAACAATGCATTAATAAATTCTTTTAATGCTCTGATGGCACATTATAATGAGCATTTTACTCTAATTACTTTATTGTACAATAGTCTATTAAGTACGAAATGATAAAATAATTACAGTATATTCATTCATACGCTTTTCTTAGATATTCACCTGATACGCAGAGAGAAAAAAGCTTAAAATTTAATATATTCATACTATTGGTTTTAAATACAAACTAATTAACCTAAAAAAAGAAAGAAAAGAACTTATACATATCATAAAAATTCTACCGGCAGATTAATACAGAAAGCTATGAAATTTTTTGTATTTTAAAATTTATATACAAATAAAATAACCCATGGAAAGAAGTCTCGTAAATACTTGTAACTTAAACTTAAACAATTTCGCATTCAATAAATAAATTTTGAATTTGATTTATAAAAATAAAATTCGTGATCCCAAGTGCTATTAAAAGAAATTGCTTAATTAATAAAATAAACACGTTATGCAATCATTTTACATAATATTTACAAGTCAGGTGATACAGATAAATTAAATAAGACTTTGCAGAGAAAAGTATACGAAAAAAATTCTCTGTCCAATAAACTTTCAAATTCATATGTAAATAGGGATTTCATAACAATATTAAATCAAGAACAAATTAATATGTAACAATTTTTATATTTTTAAAGTGGTTACGTGCACGTGCTTAGTTTACGCACATCATTAATTAGTGCATAATTTTAAAATATAAATAAAAACAATATAATTATTTAATAAATAATACTAATAGAAAAAGAAGAGAAGATATTGTATTGAAAGTGTGATTACATTTGTCATTAAGAAAAACGTAATATAAAAGTAGATGAGACGTTACTCCTGAAACATTGTTTGAAACGATAAAAAAAAATAAAAAAAAATATCTTTCAAGGTTTCGAGATTCCAAGGGTATTAAAAAAAAAGAGGGAGGGAGAAAAGGGGTAAAAGCTATTGAGTTCTCAGTTACTTACAATTTTCCGTCATAAAACTTAATAAGGAATGACATTAGATGTGCATGGCTTTTCGCAATCCGAGCCTTGTGCTTAGTAATGTATGTCTCGCATATGTACTAACGAGCCGCAATGTGAGAATTTAAGATGAGCTTCGCTCACCTGAAACTCGCGGTCCGTCCCAATAATTTTTTTGGCATCTCTGGTTAGAAGGCAAGCTAGCATTTTCTCGGTACTCCCGGTCGGACAACCCAGGAGCTCGGCAACCCGCATGGCCTTCTGCCGCCCGAGTCCAGGGCGCGTCAAGGCCCAAAAGCAGAGAGCCGTACCGCTCTGAGATATTCCTCTCTGAAAGTGACCTGAAACGGTGAATCGCACCAAATCGATTATTCATATACACCATCGCCGAGAAACAGCTCGTGTGCCATTAATGCGGCCAGGCTTTTCAGATCCCAATGCCGGGATCGTGTATAAAAAATTCCTTTGTTCTCTAATGATCCTCTTACAAAGTAATGAGAATCTAGATCTTAATTTTAATTTAATGCAACAGAAATTCCGACATTATGAATTCCGCAAAAGAAACGCGATCAAACTGTTTTCTTTAATTTATTAAGCAACCCAAAGACTATTTGAGGAATGTACGATACGCGCAAAAAATGTAAATTAATTTTAAAAAAGAGCAACTACCATCAATCAATATAAGATAAAATATTCCAATGAGAGTTATAAATGGGCATTCCTTAATTAACAGTAAAATAAATAAAAGTCAATTTTTTATTAAAATTTCATTTTATATTTAGTTTATTACTAACTATATTTTTGTCATTTTATTTAACGTCTTAGTTAAGAAAATAAACCATAAATATTGTTTATTTGACCATCTCTAAAATCTGTGAAGCCGTTAATCCGTAGTCAGAGGGAAAAGTAAAATGGGACTATAGAAGAAACATTTTATTTTATAAGACGAAATTTTGTATTAGCTTACTTATACAGAATTTAATTAAAATTTTGTGCTTTTACATTTTTATTCCTGTAAAATTTTTTGTTATAATTAAAATTTATACAGCTTTTCTTGAAATGAAAAACGGATTTGTCTATATTCCTGATCAAAGCCAAATTTACTGTCTATTTCAAATATTTTTTACGTGTTCGCGTAAATTTTTTCAATTTACTTATTTATTATTTGTTACATTTTTATTTGTAACAAAATTCTTATAAAGGAATTAATTCTTTAATTTATACTTTCTGCTCAAATTAAATATTTGTTAAATCTATTTAATTAGTTATTTATGAGTTATTCCTTTAAAGTTAATATTAATTATTTGATAGTTCATAACTATTAAATACATGAACATATTTGAATTTTCATTACATTATTATTCTGCAGACAATTACAGATTATGGTATATAGTTTTATTCAATGTTTATATAAAACAAACTATAATACATAAATTTAAAACGTAAAAAAAAATTAATAATCTGGCAAATCATTATAATGACTTTCTCCAAAAAAATATTGTAGCATATATGAATTATAATTTAAATAAAATAAATGATATACATGAAATTCAACTTAAAAATAAAATGAGATATTGCAGCAGCATACTAAATCTTATTATTAATACACATATATAAATGAGAATTTAAGCTTAAAAATAAACTAATTTTATCATTTGAAACACGTAAACCAATTTCAAGAACTCTCCTTACCTAGTAAGAAATAAAAATACTAAGATATTTTCAAATTATAATTTGTTACAAAATGTAAAAAATATTTTATCTTACTGAGTGAATGGCAAATATTTATTTCATAATGTATAAATACTTGAGAACATATTTTATTAAAAATATATAATAAATCAGATAAATTGTATTCAAGATTAAAGTAAATATCTTTTCACTTTCATAATTAAATATTATTTAGAAATTTTTTAGAAATATTTACACATTTTTTTAATTTAAGAGCCATTGATAATTATTCACAAGGAATTATTTACATTTTATAATCATTATATATAAATGTATATTTTAAGCTATCTTAAAGGCAAATATTTTTATTGCAATTTCTGTAACAGTAACATGTTACGTAAGCTTTAATCTTTTAGGAATATCAATATTACAGTCGTAAACCGCGATAATAATTAAATTTTTAATATAATATTAAAAAAAGAAAAAGAAAAAAATTTTGCATTTTTTTAAAGAGCAGGGGAGTTCAAATAAATGTTTATAATCTTTAAATTTTTATGGAATTATATCTTCACCATTGGAATTTTGAATTACAACGGACGCTGCTTTAATTAATGATAATAATTGTTTTAAAATTATTCGATTGAAAGGAATGCTGCAATGTAAAATTTTCAACTGCCGTAAATGTATTGTCCTTGTTGCAATCTTGTAACAACCAAAAATAAGAAATTAAATAAGTAATGAAAGAAATCCACTAGTTTTACTTATTATGGGAGATATCGGCATTATGCAGAAACATTCGCAACGAATGTAAGCACATGCACACCGAAGTCCTGGGATTAATTATATTTATTTTAATGGCTCTGTGGTGCCCAGACATAATATTTTAAATCAGTTTAATTCACACACGTTATATCCACTCACATAAAATACGCTAATTCCTATCTAATCTCAATAAAATGAAATTAAAAAATTCTGTAACTTGAGACAAATTGATACTGTATTTAAGTAGTAGAAACCTGTTTATGAAGCGTAAAAAAGGAACAAAAATAAAGGAAAAGCAGGAAGCTGAAATCGAATACTCCAAAATAATATTCTAAAACGTTTCTAAGATAGTCGTATACCTGTAAACTTATAATGATTACCTGCATTATTTTTGAGAAAATTTCACTTTACGATGCAGGAGAAAGGGGAAATGCGAAAGAGATAGATGATAAGAAAGATACCTTGCTTCCCGTAATGTAATTACGCTTACCTTTGGACAAGGGGCTAATCATGTGGTAGTGGACAGAAACACCTCCGGCGCTTTCACCAAATAATGTAACACGATTCGGATCTCCCCCGAAGCTGGCTATATTTTCTTGGACCCAGAGGATCGATAGAGCTTGGTCTTTCATTCCTTGATTACCTGGCAGAACGAGATCCTCCATGCTCAAAAATCCGAGAGGCCCCAGCCTTTCGATAATTTACATTATAGAATACATTGGCATAGAAATTTTTTAAATATAATATTTTCTTATGTCCGTTGAATTCTACGTGAATTCTATTCTTAACCTTAAATCTTAAATGCTTATGTTCAAGGTAAACAAAGCGAATACATAATCCGTGTCACAAATAACGTTATTAATTTAATATATCCTGAAATTGAATCTTTCACGATGAAATGATTTGAAAATCATTTTATAGCTACGTACGTTTTGCTTGTCATTAATTTGCATTTACTTATTTTACCAAACTAATTTATAATTATTAATAAGAAGAGATAGTCATTGTTACGGAAACGACGCTAATTTATCGAAGACATTTTATAATAAACAATATATTCATAGTTGAATGTAATAAATTAAGGCATACTTTCCCTTTAATTATTATTGAATAATGAAAAAGGTTAAGTTACTGCAATACAATTATCTAACATTTCATAAATAATAATATTAAATTAACTGAAGTTACAGTGAAATTCAAAATTTATATAATTGTCAGTTTATTTCTTGATTTTATTAAAAACAAATATTTAGCAAGCCTCTTTATGAAATAAAATTATAATCACATGAATTTCTCAATTTATATTTTATTACGTGTAAAAAGCCGGCGCATAACTTTTCATTTTCAGTTAATTAAATTTATGCCAACGGATCTACCGACACCACTTCAGGTAATATATATAAAAAAAAAAAAAAAAAAGAAAAAAAACGCTATTAATATTGTACATCCTAATGCTTGAGAAAAAAAAATAATTAGAGCTGCAAAACCATTTGAATGAAATGAGCATCGGTTTAGCTATTAAAAAGTGACGAATTACCTGTAATTGATCGTGACCAAAATGAGATCGTGATCCAGTAAAAATTTCGGACCGTAAAATTCGGAATGTCCGGCGCCGGTCAGAAATCCACCGCCGTGAAACCAAATCATAACTGGATAAGAGCCGAAAGTGGCTTCAGCCTTGCCAAAAAGTCTCGGCGTATATACATTTAAGTAGAGACAATCTTCGACGCCAACAATTTCATTCTGATGCGTGTAAATATTCCTCTGAGTACAAATGTTTGAATCGTTCTTAGCCGAACGGACGCCGGTCCATGATGCAGCCGGTTTCGGAGGCTGTTAATTAAATAAGCGATTATCACTACTATTCTCTTAACACGTGCCAATAGGTGCGGCAAAATACGAATTCTTCCCTATGAATTTTCTTGTAATAACAATTTGTAATAAAATTTTAATCATTTTCTGAGAATATATAAAATATTAATTAAACTGTACTTGTACGAAGCGTTGTGTAATATACATTATACGTAATGTTAAATAAATCCAATTTATTAATCACCTTGTTGTTTGAAATATAAGCGAAATTATTTTCATTCGCTGTTGAAAAATCGATCAATCTAGTATTGAAAAAAGACATTAACTCTGCAGATACGTTTATTTCAATAATCTATTAGTATTATTGTTACTATTATTATTATTATTATTAATATTATTATTATTATTATTATTATTATTATTATTATTATTATTATTATTATTATTATTATTATTATTATTATTATTATTGTATATCTTGTTATTAAAGTATCTAAGCGTGCTTACCAAATGTAATGATTTTTTTGATCACGTAATTTTAAAGTTTCAATATTAATTACTAATCTATGATCCTTTAAATTACAAATATAGCAGAATATAATATTTTCTATATATTTTATTAATCTTCAATGGTATGAAAAACATTGAAAATAAAAAAATATGTTCTTGTTAAAGAATAACAGCAATTATACATTAAAGTACTTCGATTTTTAAACATTGTATACTCTTGTTACGCGCGTTATCTATTGCATAAAAAAAAAAAAAAAAAAAAAAAAAAAAAAAAAAAAAAAAAAAAAAAAAAAAAAAAAAACTTTGTAAGCTCTGATATAATGTCATTGTCATCGGCATTTCCGATAAGTAGAATAGATAAAAATTGGATAAAAAAAAATTATCAATTATTTACCTGAAATCTGAGATCGCCTAGAGGTGGCAAAGCATATGGAATTCCCCTAAAGCTAGAAAAATTTCTACCTTTCCGACTTTTCATGGTGATGCCTTCGAGAATGCCATTTTTTATCTTCACTCGAGGTGAGAGCGAAATTATTTCATTAATTAGTAAGACAAGGCAAGTGATAAAAAACACGGCCCCTTTCATGACTACCGGTAAGTAAAAAAATATAAATAACCCTACACTTGTTCATTAGTTCTGAAAAAGCATTTTCAAAATTAATTCACACTTATAGCCTACTAATAAATTCATTAACATTTATTCAAAGGTTAGTAATTTTTTAATAGAATTAAGAGGCCAACAATATAACGAATAAAGTAAATTAAAATCCTTGTAAGTAGGAGGGACTCGAGAGCTTCGTATAATGCGTGTACTCGTCGCGGTGTCAGAAATGTGACTGAAATCGGTTAGAAAAGCCAATGCATGCCTGATAATACGAACGACGGTAGCAACAACTCCATTAAATAAATGTAAGTTACTTAAGACTGTCAAGGATTCTTAATACAAACAATCGCATAACTTTAATTTTCCATATTCCATTACTTCCTGAAGGAGCAGTGATTGTTTCGAAAAAATTAATTCTTTATTATCTTTCATCAATTTATACTATATTCTCGGTTTAATATTAATTACATATGAAATAAATAATTCCGTTCGATAAAAATCCATCAAAAGTTATTTGTATTTACTTACATAAGATTCAAAAACTATTATTCATTTAAATATTGTTTTCTTTTATTGAATTTCTTAGAATTCTTATTCCAACTCTTTGTATTTATATTTTTAAATACTGTTAACGTTCTCATGATATATATTAAAACATCTACAGATTAGTTTTTTAATAAAATGTAAAACTAGTTAATTAAGAATTTAACTTGTAATATTTTTAACATCAATAAATTCAGAATGAAAAGAAAAACTGAAAAATTTATCCTGAGAACACATTGTTTAGAATTTTAATAAATGGATGAAACCAAAATAAATGTTGATTTCTAGTGTTATGTTAAACATTTTCCTATTACTATTTTCTATAGTTTATATGTATGCTTTCTATAAATGCAGGAGCGTTTATAATTTCTGGATTTAAATAACATATGTATTTTAATAAAAAAATTCTTTACTGACCAATAAATTTGAGCCATATTCAGTTAGAAAATCTGGATGTTTCAATTTAATTAATTTTATTTCTTATTATGTACGATAGTAATTTGGATATTTAATTTATTTATATATATATAATACGTAGGGTCCATAAAACTTGATTTGATTAATTAAATGTTAACAAAATATCTTTAAATTTTATTTTATTTCGTATAATTACGTTTAGACGCTTATAAAATTTGATCATTTAATAATATTTTTTATTTATTTAATTCGACAGTGTATAATGTATTTTTAAAAAATAAATAAAGTAGTAAAGTTTTTATTAAAGCTATTCGAAATAATTAAACGTGTGATATCCTTTATTTTAAATAAGCAGAAAACACTTCATTTAAATGACGTTTATAAACTCGTTCTTTATGTTTGCGTAATAATTTTTTTTATTTACGGATAACTAATTGTACGCTAAAATATAAATTGTAATTAATTATGTGTAAAAAACATATACTATTTTTTATTTGCGATAGTGATAATTAATAGCGGCTTTAATAAACTGTATTTTATATTTTATTTTGTATTGCATAAGATCGCAAGAAGCTAATTGATGTTGAAATAAAAGTATTTTATTTAATCAGTAATTCATAGTTCTATATACTTTGTTTACAACATCATTAATAAGTAGCCAGTTACTTTAATATACTTTAATGATAATGTACATTTACATATTACTCGATAAAATCCTTTGTTTTGAACATAAAATTATAAAGCAAAAATGATATAAAAAAAAAAAATGTAACAGTATGAATATTCTCAAATAAATATCAAGTATTAATATTACTCTGTAATAACCCAACACTCTTTACATTAGTAAAAAAACAATTGGTTTTAATTAATATGATTAATTATTATTAGTTATTATTGATTATTAAATTTTCTATTTCACATAATTAAATAAGGTATACTAAACTGTATAAACTGTCATTAAAAAAAAAAAAAAAACTAATGAGTTTGTACGAGAGCGTTTGCGGAATGTATCATTGTACAGAAAGGATTTCTACATGTCTAGTTCAATTATTTATGATGTTTCTTTCATTTTACTTATCCAATATATTGACAAGAGTCTGCCAATGATTTAATAGATAAAAAAAACCCGATATTTTTAAAATGGGCTTTTCACTAATAATTGGCTTTTCTGTATTATTTCGAAAGAGTTGCCTTTAACTGTGTACTGATAAATAAATGATATGATTGAATATAGATCTTGTTTTACTTGTTTACATTGTTTATGACGTTTTTAATTAACTATTTTAAATTATCCACAGCCAATCGGTGAATAACTTCAATAATGTATTTGAATGTAAGCAATAATTTGAATAATTATAATGATAAATAATAACAATACAAGTATCGTTATATTAGTTTTGTCTCGTTTTAAATGAATTATATTCGATAAAAAGCATTGTTTTTATTCCTATATTTATTTTAAACTTTAATTACGAATTTCATGGCTGTACTATAAATTTATACCGGTTGAATTCAAAGGACATTGTTTAAACTTTAAAGGTATTTAAATATGAAATCTTGAAGAATTTATATGAGTATTATTGTTAAATGAATATAGTTAATTTTCTCGTTTTCTATGCTTGTTTTTAATGCGAGCACACTTTCGTGATTATTTTTATAATAATGTAAATGTTATTGTCGATAATTTAAGCATTGGGTACGAAAAATATGAATAAATATCTTAGATGAAATTTTGCACTTTTAATTGAATTTAGAAGCAGTAACGTTTAAGGTTTATTAATAAAAATGTTAAAAATCATTATAAAGGAGTTAATGTTTAGTAGGTTCAAAGATAATTTTTAAGTGTAGGTAAATGCCATCTATGTTAAAAAAAAAAAAAAAATTAAAGTATATGAAAACGGTTAAAGATTATCGAATGACTTAAGGTTTTAGCTATTTGATACGGTCCTGGCGAGTAAAGTGACACCGATTCTCTTTACCTGCAATCGATAACGAGGATTCCTGTCCAGCCAACAATTCCAAGAATAGAAAACGTACATTATGAAAAGGATATACCGTCGTAAAAGGGATATACAACTCGGACGGTCTCCGTCAGATGGTAGCAGCGAGTACATGTACCGCGTCAGCTGTATCGCCGGGATACGGCGGGATCGGGGCCACGACACCCTGACGCACTTGGGGTAGAAAATGTGAAAGAGGCCGAGTGAAAAAGGCGCCGTTGACATGGACCGAAGGACGGGTTGCCGGGGCGGTAGGTAGCAAGGGCCGGGGGAGAGCGGCTCAACGCTCTTTAATCGCGCGTAGACCTCGCGAACATTCGAGAAAAACAGCGGCTGATCGCCCCTGAGTTTATGACAATGGCCACCTTATCCCTCCCTCTACCGGCCTACTCGGATCGAGCCAACCCCCGACCCGAAACCTCCAGCCCCATTGTCGAGCCGGAGGATCTTTTCTCTCGATCTTACTTTCACGAATTCTCGGAGCATAAAGAAACTGAGAATTTCCTTTCGTTCCCTGGGCGCACCTCCGACCCACTCGCCTCCAGCGGCAGCGGCAGCAACAGTAGCAACAGTATCGACGGCACGAGGAGGAATTCTACTTCGTCTCCTGGGCCATTTTCATCCTTCCATAGAAACAAAATCAGTGCCCACGGAGCGGAGCGCGGGAATCGACGCGACTCCACGTGTCGTCTTCCCAGGGCCTTCGTCACTCGCTCGGAACCGAAAGGAAAGAAAACCTCCAATGACCTCATCTCTCAATGCCCCCCTCCCCCATCCCCCACCCTATACCACTTAAGTCGCTCCTAGCCATTTCCGCTCGAGCTCCTTTCATTGTTTATGCAAATTTCTAAAGTTATTAATTATGCCCATTGTAAATAGCGATCGGCCCGTACGCTTCTCTCTCCTTTTTCCGTCGACGGACCGAGCGGACACGTTAAGGCGGATTTTTCAGATTTCTCAGAGATATTGGCAGGTAGCGATCGATAGGACCGGCAAATCCCTGGCGTCGTCGAGGCTGCAATGTCCGCAACGAGCCTCCGCAATCGTTTGCAAAAGGTGGAAAAAAGATTTAGGGAAGCGCCGGTCGGGTCGGCCCAACTGCGATAAGGGTGGCGATCTGTCGGAAGAGGAATGATCAGGGCTGTGGTCGGGGCTGTCGGGTGGCGCGACGAAGGGATGACGGGGTACGGGGTACGGGGTACCGGGTACGGGGAGGGGGGGTGAAGGCATGAGAGAGACGGCGATGGCCGAGGGAGTCGCGGTCTTCCCGGAGATAAGGCATACCAGGAGTCGGCCGTTGCCGTTGGCAACCCCTTGAGGAAAAGCGCCCCCGGAAAAACGTCCCTCGAGCAGCAAAGAGTCCGCGCGCGCTATAAATGCACCCCTTTTTTCTGCATTTCCTCCAACCTAGCGGTCCCTGGCTAGCCGAGCCGAGCTAAATTTTTTCAAATAAAGACCTGACCATGATCTTACACTCCCCAGCTCAGAACAAAGAACTTTATTTAAAGATATAAGCCCATTAGCCCCGTTACACATTAATATTGAAAATTAACGCGAGGGCGGACCCGCTGATGAAATCAATACAACTACTTCTTTATTTTTGTTTCGGTCTTTCCCATCCTCACGCTCTCGCACCCACTCACTAAGTATTAGTGTAATTAAAAGAATGCCGTACCTATAAAGTTCCAAGAATTTCAATACTTGGTCGACAAGGCTCGAATAACGTTTATACTCTTATCAAGCCCTTTTTTTTCGAAAAATTGTTCGACTTACAATATGAGAAGAATTAATATTATCGATGATATTTATAAGTATTTATATGTATGTATACGTATACATCGAGCAAAACGGCCTCACGCAACCTCAGTATCATTATTGAATTTCCCTTTCTTTCCAAATCCACTTTGAATTAAACTCATATCTTATACGTATATATATGTATCTATATATATAATAGAGCTGCTGTACTAACCATTTAAAAAATACGAACCAGCTGTTGGCCTAAAAAATTCGTCTCCATTCGTTTAAACAGTCTTGTATCTTACTTATGGAGTGCCGATTAATTTATAAAAACGCAAGTTAACGTAGTAAATGGACGGTCCGGCGTGTGCGCTAAGGTCACGCAGAAAATGCAGAATAAGGAGTGCTTAAAGAGCTCAACGATTCCGGATCGCTTAAAGATTATCCGCAGCACGAAGGGACGGGAGCGTTTTTCATGGCCCTTTAATACCATCCAGATAATGCCGTGAACGCGAGTGAATTTTTATGACCAGTTTACGAGTCATTATTGGCCCTCCGAGGGCGTCTCGGGCTCGATCAGAGCAGGACGCGAACTGCCCCGATAGACCGATCGATCGTACTATCCTTATTCTAATACTATTCTACTATTCTAATCGTTATTCGATTAGGCTGCTCTCGCCTTTCGCTCGGTGCTCCCAGAGAAGAGAAGGAGCGCGCTATAGACGCGGTCTTATCGAATTATCAGCCACCTGGCAAACTATAATCGAGTGATTATAACCGAGGGCCGGGATAGGAGCACCCAGAGCAACCAGAGCAACCAGAGCACCCGAAGCTCAAGACAATGTCGGCGGAACGATGCAGTTCCTTTTTAATGAACGACACGGTGACGTTATCGAGAAAATTCGAAACTTTGGCGGTTGTACGGGAATGTCGTAGGCATAATTACAGTCTATTATTGAATCAAGGTCGCTCTTATGATACAAAATATCTATCGCCGGAGGGAAAATACCTGGGAGCACGTAATAAAAGTACGGCCGCGCTGGCCGACTCCTCGCTTCTCAAGGTCAACATTTCCTTTCGCGCCCATTCTCAGTCCCTTCACGTGCGCTTATATTTATAGATATTTTAGAAAGAACAGCCGACTAATTCATCCTCGATCAGGTAGATCGAGAGAATTTATACTCATAATCGTAACTCCCATACAAGAAGACCCGTCTATACGCAGTTTAAGATTCGTCTTTGGATCGTTATTCAAAGTTCCTGAATTTTAACCTTCGTTCCCTCGATTATTGTTGTTGTTGTTGTTGTTGTTGTTGTTGTTGTTGTTGTTGTTGTTGTTGTTCTTATTATTATTATTATTATTATTATTATTATTATTATTATTATTATTATTATTATTATTATTATTATTATTATTATTATTATTATTATTATTATTATTATTATTATTATTATTATATTCGCCGATGAGCTCTAAGGATGTTTACCGAATAGTAAATTATAAGTGATTCAATCAGTCAAGACTCAACGTTATTTAATTTAATCACGGTAACACCTAATAAATGAAATAAACGTTAAGTATAATATAATGCTATTCATGTTCTATAAATAGATTTGTAATTTTACTACTTTTGTAATTACATAATTTTTAACGAGTGATATTTTGTTTTCATTCGAGTCCGTTCGGATTACAAATATTTAAAAGAACTTACAATGCGTGCGCATATTGATATTATACTTCACGAAATTGTCCCGAAAGAGAATAGGAAATCTAAAAGCGAAGCTTAGAAGCAAGAATAAGAAGACATAGGACTCATTTTACGTAAAGTGGCAAAGTTTTCACTCTCTTTTATGTTTTTGTTTTTATTTTACTTCTACGTCGTTGTTGGGACAAGAAGATTACTCATCGTTTTTACCCTTCGATTAGCTCTTCGATTACCCTTCTGATTCGCGAAACTAGGCTCCTTCAATTTGTCCCACTACCTGAGAGAACTGCGAACTTTTAGTGTAAACAAATACAAAATCGACTTTACAAGCGCACGGAAAAGGCCTACGATTAAGTAGAATATTGCATTAAACGTGCAGTCAAATACTTAAGTCAAAGTAGTCACAAACGAAACAAAATTACAAGATCTTTTAGTATCCTACAGAAAAGTATAATTTGAATTCTAACAAAATATTAAGTTTAATAAGGCCTATGATGTTCATGGAATCCTCCGGTCCTCCAGATTTCATGCACATTTTAATTTAAAGTCAAAGCTGTTGAGCTTTTCTATTTACACGGTATTCGACAAGATTATTGTATAATAAATTCCTTCTTAATCTCCATGTACAGGATCTACTCGGAGATTAGCTCTTACGTTAATTTCATGTTTATTACTAAGGCGTTACTTTATTTACAAAAGACTGTTAGAAGATATAATTCCTAAAATAAGCATTATCAGCCGAATTTGAGATAATTGCTGCAGTACATGCTGACGAGGGATTCACTGAGAATACGCAACGGCAATCTAAAGCGGATCGACAGAGAATTAGTTGAGTTGAGTTTCGTAACCGAGAAGAGAGAGCGGTCAGTCAATTTTCCATAGGACGATAGTTCATATTTAGCCTTAGAATGTCTAGGCCCGTCGCATTGAACGAGGCCCTCGACTCCCCGATATCAAACAGAGTCGTAATCATCTTAAGTGCGCCCTATAGATCCGATAAATTGACCGCTTTTGCTAGATCTACGGCAATAAATCATAACTCGGCTTCCGGAACACTTATCAGCTTTCCCCGGGCTTCACACCTTACTTTTTCCTGATTTTTATATCTCCCGAGTTCCATGTCATTCCTTTCATTTTATTCCATAGCCAAGCTCATTTTATTTTTGGCATTAACCCGGTAAATTCCCAACATTGATTCTGATCGATCACAAACTTTAAATATTAAATAGCTCTTATTCCAATAGAACGAATGGAATAAAAGTTCGTATACTTACGAGATAAGCCTCTAAATACATTTTATTCCTACCCCATAAGGCTTGGCGTCTTTTCATTTCGTTAATTTTTTTTTTTTTTTTGTATGATTGTGTATTATTTATGAATCCAACGTCTGCAAATGTAAACTTAATCTTCAAATGATCATTATGTTTTCAATTTAATTTAATAAATCAATTCATAATAACACGATTACTTTTATTTGCAAATACCAAAAGGAAAAAGACATTTTTACAACTTCGATTTATTTTACCTCAGATTTTCAATGAATTCACATTACAGTAAATATTGCCGTGAGTTTATGTTAAAAGTTAATATTTCTAAATATTTCTAAATATTCTGACCTTAAGAAATGTCCAAGCCAAGGAACCCTACTAGTGATACGAATCTGAATATTTGATAGGCGAGGACTCTATTGGATCGGTAACTATTATCAGTAATTAGCTTTAAATGACTTTTATTTAATAAATATATACATCTATGAAATTTGAGAATAAAATTGTGTTCCTCTGTTGCGTAAGACCTTCTTCCGACAATGGGAACAAAAGTGTCCCTTTTTTAAAATATTATATTTTTTTTGTATATTTCATATTAGTGTTCGTGAAATCGGCTTTCATCAATTTACGTATAAGTATTTCGTAAGCAATTCTACTTGCGTGTTGAATGAAGGGATTCTTATTTTTCCCAAATTAGGAGGCTGTACTGGAAGTGCTTAATGCAGCAGCTATACGTCGAGTAAGAATTGTTTAATTTTTTTTTTTTTGTTACTGTCGGATGTTTATTTTGTAAATACAACAACAATGCACCTATTAATTACGAAGATGTGGATAATTCTTTATTAATTATGAGCATCACGTGTACAACTAGTAAAGTGGTAATTTGAAACAATTATGTAATCGGCAAAAAAGGCTGAAAAAAGAGATGTTGAGCGAGTCCGTAATAAAATATCCAAAGCACATATACGGTAATAATTATCGAACCTTCGTACCTTTTCAGAGCAAAAAGAGCATAGCTTGATATAAGAAATAAAAAGAATGAGAAATACAATTGAGAAATGAAGAATAAGACGTGGACACTGGAGATACCAATTGACTCGAGCTTTTTCTCAGAGCTGCTCGAGCGCTCCACCATGAATAAGCGCATGGATATTATATAGAAAGACCGCTGACCCAAATCTCAAAGGGGTAACGACCCAAGCGTTTGTTCTATGCCGTCAGCCCTATAAATGTGAAATCCTTTTGAATCTTTTTCAATCTCACACGTGCCAAAGCGCTATACTCTCTGTCCCCGGCAATTGACGATTTTAGTTTTGTTTAAAGCACTTTCTACTTTGTACGTACTTTGTATTTTGTATTATTGAAAGGCAAACTCATTACGGACCCTGTTATAAAATAATAATGCATAAATGGGTCTAAGGGAATCTCGGGATCGAATTCAGCCCACTTTGCAACTTTAATCGAAAGTAGGGAAAAAACCATATATATATTTACCGAATAACCTTCCTTTAGATCATAAAATGGCTGATCTTAAAACGACGAAACAGACGTACTTAGTAATGGCAATCTAAATTTTAGACACAAAAAAGTGCGGGTCAGGAGGTCGAGTGAGGTAAGGTTGTGGACATAGCCGATCGGAGAGACACTTACGTATACGTAGAGGGAGGATACGAAGCCGGATTCTTGAGTCGGAGAAACAAAGGAGCGAAACAAAGTATCGCGGAGGATCGAAACTCGATTAAGCGAGAATTGCGACACTCTCGGCGCCTCTTCCCATCCCCCCTGCCCCTCCCACCGCCGGTCAAGGATCCTTGGATCCTCGCTTCTCTCTTCCACCAGCTTTCGGCCTTTTCCCCTCATTTTTTCACTGCTCCCTCCTGTCCGGTGCGCCTATTCCCGGGCCTCTTTGCATATCCCCGAGCTCTTGGCTGTTCGTGCCTCCGGTAATCATCTCAGTTATTATAATTGAGCCTCTGCATGAATAGCTCCTACTAAATAATGGCTTCACCTTGCTCCATCTTTGTTGAGCTTCAAGTATTTTAGCCCTACGATCGGAATATCCGCAGAGGCTCACTCTTCTTCTCCTTTCTCACTCTTTTTATTTGTCTATCGAATCGCGTAACTGCGCATTTTAAGTATAAATGATGCCCATGGAAAGCCGATTGAGTATCCGAATCCTCAATAATCACGGGATAAATAAAATGCAGAATGTCACGATCGACTCGATGCTTGCTTGGCTGCTTGCTTCTTAATATTATTATTATCTGACTCAAGGTCAGGATGGGTCAGGAAGTAAGTGGTCGAGCTAAGCCGTGAGGAGCCGTATTTATTAGCTGCCACCCCAACTTGTTGGGCTTAATCCAGCTCTATATTTGTCGAGCCCCGATCCTAGAAACCCATTGGCGTAGACTTGGTAGTTTGTTCGCTTTTCATACTCGTTTTCATCCTCACGCCCTACGAGCTCTCACTCTATACAAAAAAAAAAAAAAAATTTTCAGAGTATAGGGAAAAAGAAAGAAAGAAAGAAAGAAAGACAGACGCAATCTTTTAAAGAATTTCTTATTTTCCTTATCGCGTTAAGAGAAAAATTACAAATAACTGAAACGAAAACACATTACCGATTCTTTGTATTTGAGAAAGTTTTTAATCTTTTATTTTACAAGTTATTAATGAACAGACGATTAATAACTATAAAAAAAAAAAAAAAACCTGAGCTGCATATTTTTAAAAGGATCATCAGTCTCTAATGATTTATATTGAATAAGTAATTCATTTGATAACATCAATTTCACGGAGCCATCTCGAGGCTAAGATCTCTATACAAATTTTATAAATGGGATCAACGAATTGACACATTATACTTCCTATTCTGAGAGATTGAATTTCACCATGAGCATACAATTTTCAAGAGGATTTGCAACCAACCAACAACTGGCAGGGTCATTACACTACATCAATTACGATCGAGTCGATCAGCACAAAGACCATTCCCGCATTTCTAATTATTGCTTCTCGCCAACCTCCTCCGAGAATGTCTTCTCTGAAATAACTTCTCTGCGCCAACGAAAATGAATTCAAATTATCATTTCGAGTCGTACTTCTCTATCAAATCTATTTTTTCATTACTGCTAGACCTCTTTTCACTCCGAACCGTTAACTAACAATCGTTATAATTTTTCATACAACATATTTATACGTATAATATACATTAATTACGAAGCAGCATATGTACATCGTGCAACGCCATACTTACATTCATCCGAAGCCCTCAAATAACTATATTCTCTCTTTACTAAGCGCCTATGTGATTCATCTATGACTCACGAGCCTATCAATACTTTCCTCATCAGAGTAGCGATTTATTTACATCTCGAAATTAAAATTATATCTATGAAATTACAGCATCTAAGCCTGCCTTACGAGAATTTATTTCTTGAGCCACAGTTGTTAAATAATTCCCATTTTTATGCAACAAATAAATCTATCCGAATATTAAGAAAGATTCAATAATTAATCGGTTATTAATAGAATATACAAACATACGTAAATATATATATATATATTCTTAAATTCACTGAAAGGACTTTATGCCATTATGATCGAATTGAAGAGAGAGAGAGAGAGAGAGAGAGTGGGGTAAAGGGAATAAATGTGCCGATTTATGTAGAGCATTGTAATCGGTGATTTATTCTTAAACTAAATTGTTATAACAATGAATGGAGAGAATGGATGGAATAAAGGCCGTTTCCACGTAGCAAGGCCCACACAAAGGAATAGGCCCATGTTTGCTTACGCGCACACGCGCGCAGACCATTTAGTGAGACGGTGCATCGATAGAGGCACAGGCGCGCTATTACGTCATTTGAAACTGGAGCTGAGAATTCGGAAAGCATGACCAGTATTGAACATGGGTTCAAGGTTGCCATGGCCATCCGACCACGAAACAGCGAATAATCCGAAACGCCGAAAGAAGAAAAGCCAAGATCCCCGAAAAGGAAGAAAAGCGATAGGTCCTTGGAATAAAAGTATCCCCTCGAGGCATTGGAGGCTCGGCGGTAAGATGTACGGAGATACAGAGAGAAAGAGAGAAAGACAGATAGAGAACTTTGAATAGTAACGGTCAGTGGGAGCGTCGCGTGCAGCGGTCGCGGGTCATCCTTAAGCCGCGGCTCCCGATGTTATCATTGGGGCTGTCCCGGCGAAGCCTCGTGAGTGTAAAGGCAAAAGTGCGGGAGCCTTATCAGGAGCGTGCGTGCGCGGATTTTCTCGAGGACGTAATTGGTCGTTAAGCTAAGCGGCCATGTTGCCCGATGGGCGTGGTGTTGATGGGCGCAAGGGGTGACTCACCCTACGGCGTAAAAATCCCTCTCTCGCGGGGACACAAGGGCCGAACCATCAATTGCTTTTATGCTACACGCTAGATTCGAGCTCTCGAGCACACGCGCTCATGTACCCCCTCCCTCTCGCCCTCCCCCGTCAACGTCCTCTTCCTCTTCCTCCTCCTTATGCACCTTCTCATGCTCCCGCTCCTGCTCCTGCTCCTGCTCCTGCTCCTGCTCCCGCTCCTGCTCCTGCTCCTGCTTCTGCTCCACAACTCCATGTTGCCCGGACGGAGTGTAAACTACCATGGCAGAGAGACTTTTCGGCCCCAGAGCGAATTTCCCCGATCGATTTCAGCAGCGCTCGGCGATCGATGACCCCCCCCCCCATTCACTCACCCCGCCCTCTACATCGCCACGTCGTCTACTTTCCTTTTCCGGGCCTGAGGCGCACGCGCACACATGGCTTCTTCCTCGCTGACGTCACCGTTGCCAATCGTTTTTCGTGAATCGATTGGTGGACGCGCTACTCCGATTCCTGCATCCGTTCACGCATTTGACCTCTGATCCCTCGCACATTTTTACGTTTCACTTCCTAGACTCTCTCTCTCTCTCTCTCTCTCTCTCCCTCTCTTGTGATTAGTGACCTTCGCTTGATCTTCCTTCAACTTATTATCTAAACAGTCCACATTCTTATCTCCCGCTTCGAAAAATAGTTCAACCGTCTAAGGAACTATTTACTCAATACTAAAATTTTCTTCATCGATATATTTTAAAGCCATGCCCCGTCCTAATAAAATAAATGTACGCTCACGCTTTTCCTTTCCAACGCAAAAAACTCAATAACACATTCATAATACAGATTCACATTCATATAATGTATATATATTTCGTAATATATCTGTCTTCATTATAAGAACTTGGTTTTTTTCATTACTGAGTATTACCTTGTTTATTGAAAGCTCAATATATATATATATATATAATGTAAAATCTATAATCATATGGCCATTCACTATGAAACAAATATTTTTCTTTTCTTATACGTACAGTGTAACGTGACAAATTCTTAACATATGAATAGTTTCCATTGCTTGATTCCCCTTAAATAAAAAATAAAAAATAAATAACTTAAAAAATAAAAAAATTAATAATTATAGTAATAATGGTAAAATATTTAAGTTTTAAATGATGATATTATAAACTAAAGAATTTTTTAAGGTAATAAAAATATCTTATTTTCTCAGATATGTAAAAAAAAGTTCATTAATCAATTTTAATTAATTTAAAATTTCTCAAACAAGACAAAATTATGTATAAAAAGTTTTATTTTATATTTTCTATGCTTATTCATGAAAAATTCTAGAAAAGTTTATTTTGAAGTTAACCATATACAACCTGCCATAGATAATAATTGAAAAATACTTTCGTATAATATATATTAAACTTTTTAAACTTTATTTAAGCTAATTATCTTTTAATTTTATATAGGTTATGAGGGTGTTTCTTTATGAAAAATAATTGCTCTGAATCATTTAGAATGTCGACTTTTAGAAGATTGAGTATCGTTTCAGGAAGGGTTCATTCGAAATCGTATTTTTCTTCTAATGGTAAATGTCTTCAGTCGGCTTAGAAATTGTCTGAAGCTAAAGAGCTTTAAAAATCATCACGCTTAAAACGTCGTTTTAAATTGAAAAGTTTATTTTTAAAGATTGGCGAAAATTGGCTAATTAATGGAAAATTATATTCTACAAATAAAGCTTAACAAAAATTTAGTTTAGTTATACGAAGATTGAAATTTTCGTTGCATTTCCGATAAAGTCGTTTCTATAAAAACTTTCGATGTAACAAAAATTTAAAAATAATGAATTTAACATCATTAATGAATTCAATATCATTTATATTGTAAATAAAAAATATTAATAAATTTCAGAATAAGAGTACTTAATGTGATGTACTTAAAAAGATAAATAAATTTTTATTTGAATATTGAAAAATGAAAGTTCTGCTACAGTGAGCAAACAAAAGAAAAAAAGAAAATATATGTGGTGATTGAGAAATGTAAGGAGCCGTTAAGTGGATCTATGATCGAAAAGAAGGTAGACAGAATGATAGATAGGAGGGGCACATAGATAGGTGATATAGATTGAATGTATAGGTAGATGAATCGTTGCATCGATCGGCCGATCAATCAGATCGAGAACCGAGAATCATTCCTCAGAATTATTTCGCTTTCTGCAGTATTTCCGGGCAGAATATAGTACGAAGAAGGCAATGGAGTCCGGGCAGCTTGGTTTATATCATGGATTTATTGGGGTAGGGATGCGGGAGAGGTCCGAGCGAGGAAATCCGAGAGTCGAAGGAACGGGCCGGCCGTGAAAAGCGTGGATCGATAGAATGCGCGTGAACCGGATAGATGTACCAGCAGCAAGGGCGAAGGAAACAAAGGGCAAAAAGTACGTAGCTTTTAGCCCATTGTGCTCGATATCGCATGTGCGTGAGCGTCGATCGAAGCCCTCGGGGCGGTAGACCGGCGGACCGGCGGGGAGGAGAGAGAGAGAGAGAGAGAGAGAGGAAGCACCTTAAAGCCGACCACGGCATAAGGGCAGTGTGCTTCTACGAGGTCGCTTTTCGTTCCAAGGTTTTGGGGTGGAAAACTGGGGTGGCGTAGTACAGGGGAAAGTCCCGGCGCGTGGCTCGGCTCGACAGCCCCTCGGCGTCTCGCCCCGCAGAAACTCAACGCAGACCCGAGCGCCGAGCGGGCCGTGCTACGCGGGTAGAAAGCGGGGCGTTATCCTGGGGATCAATGTCGAAGGGGCCAAATGGGAGGGAGGGAAAGAACTTTCATTTTCCGCATCTTCAGCTGTGCTACTGAAAACTCTGGCACGAGGGATAACACTCCCTCCCTCGTTCTCTCTCTCTCTCTCTCTCTCTCTCTCTCTCTCTCTCTCTAACTATCTATCTATCTATTTATCTATCTATATATCTCTCCCTGTACCGCTGCCTGTAACTGACGCGCGTGTACGCCCGAACATTTCCGTGGCTTTATTCGTCGATTATTTTGCAAATCGAACAATACCAAGACGCCATTTCCTGCGTGTCCTTTATTATTTCTACTCCATTTTAACATTTGATTCATCTATCCTTACATTACCTATTTTTTGTCTCATTTACTTTCTTATTAAACTTTTAGCTACATTAACAATAAACCGTCTATCCGAATCTCCTTTATTTTCCGCAAAAGTATTTTCGCTAATCGGTTTCAATGATCTTTGCCTCTTTATTGATTATTACCTTTATTAATTCATTTCATTAAAACTTTGACCTTTCTTTTTTAATCACAAACTTTTATCTTTTGTTAATTCATTCTTTTTAAGGAAATAGTTTTGAAAATTTAAGAATTTGTTTTCTAATCTCTCTAAATACAAAATTATTACTTTTACTACTTTTTTCTTTCAATTTCCTCTCAATTTATTCTTCATTTATTCCATTTATCAATTTAGAAGTAAACATAACATTATTCAACAATTTCGAATAAATATTTAACCCAAAAATATTATAAAGCTATAATAAATTATCAAAAATATTATAAATTATTTCATATAATATTTATAATATATTATAAATTTTATTATATTAATATTATAAATAGTATAAATTTTGACATTGAAATTGTATTAATAAACATAAACGATATATACGATATATAAACATTTTATGTACTATTAGTACTTTGCCGAATCGGCAATTTTTATAATCGTCGTATAAATAACAAAATTTACTAGATAACAATTATCTATTAATATGGGAAAATGTTGATTTAAAAATAGTAGTGATAAAAATAAATATGAGCTTTTATTAATATTTGAAGCACAAATTTTATGAAGTAGATGTTAACCGTGATAAATAATAATTGCAGTGTTAGTAATTTAAAAATTCGCCACAATTCTTTAATCTCAATATCTATTACCTTTATATTATGCAGTATTATTTCAAATAAATAGTAATATACAAATAAATGTAAATTAAACCTTTGGACTATTTTCTAATATAAATTCGTCTATTATATATTTGAATACAAGCTTTTAGCAATAAAGTCTTTTTATATTAGATATAATTAATGTTAAGTGTTGTTTATTTAAAAGCAATCTGATTGATGTGAACAAGATCTGAGAATTAATATTAATCATAAATGAATAAGGTAGTCGTAGGCAATAGTTAAATGTCAAATTATTCGATTCCGAAGGATATAAAGCATATACAGTCTTATTTACAATAGCTGTAGTCTTTATATTTAATTTAAAAACAATGTTTATAATCATTTATAAATTGTATTAGAAATAATAAAATATCTATTAATTATTAAAATAGTAATCAGCCTTTATACTTCCCTAAGAAGACTTTTTTCTAACCCTTCTCTTGATAATCTTTAAGCTATTTGGTGGCTCAAATATTACACGTTTCTTTCGTTCATTCTTTATTTATTTTATATCATTTTATCCATTATATGCTCGGAAGTGTATTTTGAAATGATTATAAGGTTGCGATCATTGACCTTTAGAATGTTATTTAGATTTCGATGAATAGGTGGGATCGAAGAATGTGTATTTTTAAACAATACATGTAATAAATCCGTAATAAGTACATAATTTTGCTCTTAAATCTAAAATTTAGAGACTATAAATTACACGTTCCCTTCATACTAATGACTCCAGTTTATTGACGCATGCAATGAGAGTTAATCGATCGACCAAAGAAGCCAAAAGAATTATTTGTACGAATCTTCTTATACGCTCTCAATGCCCTAATGTCTATCAAGATCTTTATTTATAAATTAATAAAATTCGTAAGGGTTGACATTGGCGTGCAGGGGCGGCTCGTGCGGAATCGCTTATTAAGTGGATCGCTGGCAGAGCCCGTTTACGCGAAGGAGCTGCTCAGGAATATCCGAGAGATCTAAAGAGAGCGCGTTGTCGATAATATTTATAACCGATATACGCTGGTCGATCACCTGCTGGAGAAAAAATGCACGGAGTCCGTCGGTATTGCAAAACGTTGTCGATAATTTATATCGGGACGGGGCCAACAAGTTGTGCGCGGATAAAAAATGACAGGGTCGATCGAGTCTCGATGGATCGCGCGCCATGGAGCCGCGAGTGCATCGGGTACGGCCGACCATCCGCGATTCGCAGCGGCACGCCAGCGTAGAAATGTCGGATGCACCGAGAGTGCGTTCGGAGCGGCGAATTGCATCGCGGGACTCGGTCGGCCGCGGCAGGGGCGACGGGCAACCGGGCTCGGATCGGCGGAGGGGGGGGGGTGGAGGAAGCGAGGTCGGAGTGGGATAACAGAGGCGGTGCACCAATCGCGAGTGCGCGCAATTCGCTCCGGCACCACCTTCCCCCGCGCTGCGCGAAAAAGTGCACGGAGGGGAAACTGCATCGGTTAACGAGTGGGGCGAGAGGATGGCGCGAATTATCGTCGAGCTCCCGACCAATGGGAGCCAACGCGGAAGAGCTCGTGAGCACGTGCAGCAGGTTGCACTTTCCCCGCAGTGCCCCCGATAAGCGAATACCCGATAGCTGCGGCTACGGCTTCTTTAACTCCACGCTTCTTTCACGTGGCGGGGAGAATTGGGAGGGGGGAATGAGGGGGGGAGGGGGCGTCGCTTGTTGGAGGAGGGCAAAAAGTCGCTTACCGATAACCAAACGAGGAATTGATTTTCAAGAAGAGGACGAGTGACTACTTTCCTAGGGTGCATATTTTCGACATGATCTTCTCTCTCTTCCTCTCTCTCACTCGCTCTTCATCCTCGTGGTATTCTTAATGGTTCATAAGCTCCTGGTGAAACAGTTATATTTTGGCTTTAGAAACTACTTTGATTCAATCTTATGTTCCAAACCATTCTTTCGTAAAAAACAAATATTTGCTTTAGCTGAAAAATCTCAATAGTCTATCGTACTTTTATAAAATTCATTCTAATACAAGATCTTCATTGAGAGCCATTCCTCAATTATCCAATCATTCGAATAATTCTACATTTTGCTGTGTATGCAATGTCTTTAATGTATATTTAATTTACTTTAATGAATGTAAAAACATAATGACGTTTCGCGTGTTAGATTGAATTGAGGATGATAATGATTTATATGACAGTTAGCATGATATAGAAAAAATAAGGATAGCCAATACTATTACAGAGAAATGAATAGATAGTAGGAAATTCTAATGACGATGAAGAATTCAAAATCGCTTGTCAGAATACAGATCTAGTGTTGCATAATGGCGATTGGACGAGTGCCTGTTGGCATCAATCATTCTAGAGCTCGAAGCATCAGCGTTAGCCTCTCAGACGAAGCCATTGACTAGCTCGAGATAAAAGAGCCGCAGCGAAAAGTTCAAGGACCCCGAGCGCGATATAGAGAAGGAGAACACCGGTTCTAGAGATCGCGGGAGGCCGACTGGTCGTCGCTCGTGAAGCATTCGCACTCGAAGGAGGGCAACTCGCCATTTTTACGGGCCATTTTAACACGTCCGCTTGCCAAAAACCTGAACCTGCCCATCCCGCCCCGCCGTCACCCCTCCCCCTCCCCCTCGCATGCAACTCGCCCATACAGATGCAGGCGCGCGTAGAACACGAGCGGTCGCCGCCAAGAGTCTCGGCCGTAATAATGGCGCTTTGCATACGATTGCGTTCGCGAGATTAGCAAGATAAGAGCCTCGAGAAGTTTATTCTTATTTTCCAGATTTATTTATAGGATGTCTTCTCACTCGGCATTAGGTATACCTTTTCAAAACACCGATTTTCCCACGGTTCGGCCGGCCGGGGTTCATTCGCTCTAGAAAATTGATCGACGTCGATCGATGACTTTCCGATCTCCCATTCTCCTCGCTTCCGTCCCTCTCCCCAATTTAACGATCTTTAATTATACTTACATTTGACAAAGGTGTACTCTGACTTTGGTTACCTAAAATACTCCTCTGATCTTCATTGCCATTCCATTTTCAAAATTTTATTGTTCTTATCATTACCAATGTGTTGTACTCTATCTTGCAAATGTAAAATAAACATGTTATATAAATGCTTATTTTAATTTTAAACGTTACCGCTGCATAATTAAGAATATAAATCCTTTCCTTAATTAATATACGATAATGATTTCTTATGTTGGTTACTTCGTCTAAAATAATACTCAAATGTTAAAAAGAGTGACATCATTCAATATATATGCATATATTTATGATTATGAAAATAATTATACACGTATTAAGTTTACACGAATTATATTACCCTTGATAGTTATCAAATCTAAATTAAATATAAATTCCATATTATTTTATAATATTTAAGGGCATATTTAAGATACGGATTACTATAAAATAAAAATAATAATATATAGAACATGTGATTCCGGATTAAAAATTTTAATTAACTACTCATAGTGCAGATTTGCTACAGAAAGTTATTTTAACGATTTTGTAATAAAATATATATAATATAATATGATTATACAATAGATATTTTTAAATGCTGTAATGAAAAATCATTAAATTAAATATTCTTAAAATATAAAAAAAAAAAAAAAATTCTAAAATTTAATTATTCTTCAAAAGCTAGAAAATTAAAAGCATATTTAAAAGTTAATACCGTATCGGTGAGAGTACATATTTTTATGATTACCGAATTACAACTGTGTCTATATAATTATATTAGTTATATATGTCTATATAAGTATCTATATAAAAATAGATAAATTTTCACAAGCTAATATATATATTTTCAACCGTATACTCTAAACATTTTAGGATTTTTTAAGCAGTAAACGAAAACTATAATTAAATATATTTATATATCGTAGGTTATGAAGAGCATTAAAACTAAAGTAAATAAAAAAATATTTTTAACAAGCTTTCATACGCATTTCGAAAAAATTCATAACGAATGGTTATGAAGTACGAATATAAAAATTATTATCACTTTTGTAGCAAACCATTAAACAATCTATAAGTAAGCACAATTCATATAACATAAGGACCGAAGTTTATTATTAAATATAGCTTGCGACCTGTCATTTACAAAATAAAAACGTTTATCTATTAAAAAAAAAAAAAGCTGTAAAACTCCGATTTGTCACGAATTCCAAATTTAAAATTTTCTAAGTAAAAAATGTAATGTAATTCTTAAATTTTTTAAATTAAATAAAATAAGTTAATAATGCTTAAAGGTATTTTAAGCAATGAATAACTAAGAATTATTTAATAATGAAATATTTTAGCAGTACAATAAGATTATATAATTACTACTGCAAGTAATTAGTGTTAAATTTCAATTTTTCAGGTTAAACGTTTTATTTTGACCTTATTTTCATTTCTTAAAATAATTCAACATTATAATTGATTCGAAAAGAAAACAAATTAAAATTGAATCAGCAAATTTCTGTGATCTGGACATCTTCATTAAAAATTTCCACCTAGTAATTGCTCGAAACTTATCCATACAATAATAAACAATTATCGAACAAATTATTTGCTTAACTACGCATTAATAATATTAAGAAGACTTTATTTTTTAATACTACGTCAATTATTTTTCTTCATTACATCAGACATCATATTTTTATTATCAATAAAGAGTATTTTATATTATTAACAATTAAAAATCAATAAATCTTTATTGTGCATATTTAATAAACGTTTGTTCTGTATGTATTATATCCCTTCAGTAAAAAATCCGTATACTGGCAAATAAAATATTTCATTAACTGTAATTTATTGTTCAATACATCAAGTTTTTTCCGCATTCGCTGCATATCATTCTTGTTTTTCCATCCCTATCTCTGTTTGATAACGAATATAGAATGCTAAATAACTAATTTTGGACCGGATCTTGATTAAAATTAAAATGAAGAAGTTGTCGTTAAAACATTCGATGTCGGGTCAACAGACACTTGATGTAAAAATTGATAATTCCTGTCTTATACTTTATAGCAATGCAAATCAGAATATTTGTATTTATATTTATATTTATATTTATATTTACATTTAAATTTACATTTACATTTACATTTACATTTACATTTACATTTACATTTACATTTACATTTACATTTACATTTACATTTACATTTACATTTACATTTACATTTACATTTACATTTACATTTACATTTACATTTACACTTACATTTACATTTACATTTACATTTACATTTAAATTTATATTTATATTTATATTTACATTTATAATTATATTTATATTTACATTTATAATTATATTTATATTTATTATTAATTATAATTTATATGGAGATACAGAAATATCGATTAATTATTCTAATCATCAATCATTAATTTATTTAGCCACACTGTAGCCTTGTTCTATTTATCATATACCATGATTCTATATGCTTATATAGAAGTACTCACTTCTTTACAATACATTTTTAAATACATTTTATCGAAATCAGGCTGCAAATGTCATCCTCGATAAGACTACATTATTCATCTAGATGAGATATCTATATGCGCGATAGAAGACAAGTTATCTATTTAGTTTAACTAAATAAAAAAATGTACGACTATTATTGAGTTCTCCTTGAAGTCAAAAACATTGACCAAAGTATACTTTGTAAAATTTTATAAATTCATTACTATATTTACACAAGTGTATTTTCCATATTTATAAAGATATCTGTATACGTGTGTCTTAAACATTAATTACTTACTTCAAACTCTTTCTATATACATTTTGCAATAAATACAAAAATACTCTGCAATTACGATCAACAACAATGTTTAATTAAGGCATTTTCGTCATAATATGACCTTAAATTTCTATTATAATTGGCATTTATCATTTTGTATTTGTTATTGTTTTTAATATCTTCTTATAGATCGTATTTATTCGTATGCGAATAAAACGACTGATTTTAATGACTTTATATTATGCGATCATTTTATGTGATTATCTGAAAAAATATAAGAATAAAAAACGACGAATAGTTAAGTGTTAAGAAATATTTATATAAAAAACGGTAAATATCTGTAGATATGTTTTGCTTCGTGTTCTTGATCATTCTTATCAAGTACGACTGTTTTATCTCTACTTTTCTCTAAAAATAAAAGTATTAAATTTATAAAAAATATTTACTTAACTTAATAACTAGCGATACTAAGCGCAGCTGTATTCTATTATTGTTATATTTTCTATAATTAAAGGTGCTTATTTTTATGTAAATTAATGATTTTATAATTAAAAAAAAATGTATATAATTTTTTAAAATTATAGCATTTATTGTATCCTTTGATATTTCAAATCCAAAAGATGTAGCCTCAAATGGCAAGACTGAAAAAATACCTCGTTTTCGTTGCCGGAAGTGTAATATTTTTTAACGTCGACAGACTCTAATAGCCGCTCCAACCACACATTCTTGTTTTTATCGCTCAATTTAACATTAAATTTACTATCTATTAGATGGGCCTCTGTGTATTTTTAAACCCATTCTCATAAAGAAATTATCATTTCTAGTAAAGTCTTTGTATTTTATAATTATATTAGAAGACATATAATTAACTGTCGATTATTGGAACTGATATTGCAATTAGCAAACATTTTACAAATAACAGAATTTGCATAAAATATTTATTATTTCAGTTTTAAAGTATTGATGTACTTTAAATACATGGTATTGAGCTATTCTACATTTTTACCCTATGAAAAATTAAAAAAATTTTCATATAACTGATAATACATGTTGATAGATATGTTGTAAAGGCTTTTTTCAAATATATTCTAAAATTCAATATATCCGAAAAAGATCTCATGATTCACTTTGTAACTTATAATGTGAAATCGATTTTCTTTCATTATCCAATTTTAAACCTTGAATATAATATTTCAATATGTTTTGGCTAAAATTCGATTGTCTGCTTACTGACGATATAATATTCCAAGGCCAAATTAATTTCTAATTTAAGAAAAGTGTGTAAAATTAGTTTTTGTTTTGACTAGAAAGTATAAAATATAAATATAAATATAAATATATATATATGTATATAATCATCTGAATATTCTAAAAGAAACACATCTAATGACAATATTTTATATTTTATTAGAATTTATTAATAAATTATTAAAATTTAATTTCGTTTTTTATCCAAAGTTTTACACCGAAATACTTATCTTCACTACTTTCAGTATAATTTATATTCTATAAATATTTTATTCAGCTTAAGTTATCAAAAGACATATATATATATATATATATCTAAAAACATATTGTTCCCTTCAGTATCAACTAAAACAATATTATCTGACCATACGGGCCATACAAATTTTGTTATTTTTTTTTTTATATATTTACGTTAATTTCTATCGTCACGGCTATGTCATATGAAAAATTCGATAGTGCGCATATAGATTGGGTATATTACTGTAGTTTAACCTTGACAAAGTAATATTAAAGTTAATGTAATTTCCCAAAATTCAAATATCAATAAAATATGTTGAAATAAACACAGTTAGGAAAGTTATGACCTTACAGTTACTTTATTTATTTTTTTAAATCTTATTATCACGAAAGGTTTAAAAATGTAAGATTTAGTTAAATGAGAATAAATATATTAATTTATAATGTGTAATCCGTTTATTTATTCGCATGCAGCCCTTGATCTCCGAAGGGCTCGTACTTTGAATAAGAAAGATTTTTTTTCATCAACCGATTATCTCATTTAGAAGCAAAAAATTAAACAGCTAATCTAATTCTCTCTTTCTAATATAAAACTACTTTACTTTATAGTAAATAAGTGAGGGGAGCGGCGTAACCGAAATTATTTTCCTCGTCACGAAAACCGATTCTGCTGCCATTGAGATTTCCCTTACAATGTGTGCGCGCCGTATAAGTTTTTGCGTCGCACAAATAATCGCGGATGACTTGGGCAAGCAGTTCTTTCTCTGTTACATCGAGATGGATGTGAGTACTTATTTAAGTAAGACCTTCCCACAGGCTCATCCAAATCCGCGCCTTTATTGTCACCGATGTCGTCGCACGCCAGATGCGGAAAAATCATGTGTTCCCACGCATGCGCTCACGTATACGTCGCAAGGGCTCGTTCATACATGTTAATCGATGTTCGCGGGCGCACGTGTGTCATGGCATAGACCGGAAACAGTTATTCCCCAAATGAAAATATACCGGGCGGTGCTGGCGGTGCTGGCGGTGGTGGCGGTGGCGGTGGTGGCGGTGATGGCGGCATCGGAGGAGCTGCTGGGGGGGGGGGCATGGATCTCGCGGACGCAGGGGCGACGCACTCAAGGGAGTCCGTATAAAAGTCTTACGTAAAAGTTTAGGAAGGGGGCGTAAAGCGTATCCGCGGGCTATTTTTATTTTTTCGGCCATACGTGCGCGCCTATCGTCCTAATAGCGGATCCCGTCTCTATGTAGCGGCACGCACGGAAAAGGTGAGGACTGAGGGGGAGCGAGTTTAGGGCAAATGGCATCCTTGAGCGCCTGGATATATATATATGTACGTATGGATGTAAAAGAGAAGAATGCTGTCGTCCTTCGAAAGATACTTTCGATTTCGAGGATCTACGAGACGTCGTCCGAACGCTTTGTCCTGAGCATGTATTCCATTCCAAAGATATACACTTTACTCGTCGCGAAAATGGATATGTAATTAAGCATCCATTCGAAAACTCTCTCTGTCTCTCTCTCTCTCCCTCCCTCCCCCTCTCTCTAAGCACTAGTCGAAGCCATTCTTTAATATTACCTGAGTCAATACCAACTCCATTATGATTGGCTTAACTAATATTCAGCGGCAAACCCCTGGCTTCAATTTATTAATAAAAATTAATTGCAGACAACGAAAGATATTTTCAAATTACTTATACTTTAAATATAAAATATAAGTTATTCCATAATTTAATGTATAAAATGTTGAAATATTATTCTTTATCGTGCATTTTATTATTACTCAAATATATTTGATTTTTATAGCTATTATAAACTTGAAAATCAAATCCTTGACTTGAAAGACTTCGTCATTGAATGCACCTCGTAAAATAATTTTTATGATCATTGAATACAGTCCTTATACATAATTGAAAATGTACTGTTTTTAACTGCAAAGAATATTATCGTCTTCATGGTATCCCTTTATTTTACATTAAACTTGATGCTTTCTAAGTAAAATAACTATATATCCGTACATTTATTCTAATATCAGCAATTAATTATTTTTATAACATTATCTAATGAAATAAATATTTGTATAGTGCAATAAGAATTGTAATAAAAATAATGTAAATAATAATAATGTAAATAATAATAATAAATAATAATAATAATAATAATAATAATAATAATAATAATAATAATAATAAGTAAATTAAGAATAAGTTAAGAATATTATAGATACCGATTTAAATTTCATTTAAGAAACTATATTGACTAATATAATTGACTAAGAAAATAATAAAATCAATTCTAGTGTGTATTCGTAGAAAAAATTACAGTAGAGAAATAGTTTTTTCTTGATGACTGGTATTTGAAATAAATCAATATGATTCTGGTGTCGCCTCGTCAAACGCAAGTATAGATAAGGAATAGTTGAATAGTTGAACCGATTAGACAAATAGATAGATTCGGCCGAATGAACGTGAATATTGATTTTAGTCGTTAGTTAACACGTACAGAGTCAAAATAGGTTCTCTTGGTAGATCCTACGAAGGGTCGGAAGGTCGTTCAAAGTTCGCGGAACGTCGCAGCCTCCTAGAGATTACCGCGAGCTGAGAAAATACATGACATGCCTAATACGAGGGTCGCTTTTATATACTTTGTCGACTTTTATGCCCTAACTCTCTCTCTCTCTCTCTCTCTCTCTCTCTCTCTCTCTCTCTATTTCCTCCTGCCATTCCATACGTCGAATCTCGGATGCGTCTTTAGATACGTGCCGATCTGCGCTGATTCGTAACGGTCGCAGCTGTCGCGACGTGCCCTTTTTGCAATGAGTAGAAGGAAAAAAGTATACAATTGTACCGCACTTTCATCGAGACTATGCGCACACTCGGTCATTTTTTTTTTTTTTGCGCTACCGAGGGAATTAGAATGGCCGTTTTTTTTCATCTCAGGGCGCCATCCTTTAGCTTTTGTTCCGATCGAGCTTAGCGCCAATCCTCACCGTTTCCCTGATTTATCTGAGTATTGTCAACAATTTTTATGGATTTTTACTGACGATTTTCACGTCGACAATGCACATTTTACAAGCTCATTAGCTACGTTAGATTATTCTCCTCACGATTAGCGTGTAATAGACTTGGTATTTTTATTATATTGTCCCAAGTCCCTGCCCATAGACATTGCAGGTTCACCAATTCCTCCGTATTATTGTATCCTTATAAACTTGACACTTTTACAATACCAATCTGTTTATAATTATAAGCCGTGTGAGCTTTTAAAAATACAATATCACAGGTGCCTTAGTAGTAGAGTACTCAACGCTTAACGCATTTATGAGCATTAGTCATCGAACAGTTTTTACATTAATTTTGGCCTACCTTTTTCATATTTATAAACAGGCATGTCCATAGCAAAAGATTAAAAGAATATAGAATCGAGTAGGAAAATCAATTTGAGAGGAAGGGCTTAGTGAAGATATTGTATAATGTTGGAAAATAAAATGAGTGGTTAGAGAAGAAAATTGCATGAGGGAAGAACGTGTAAAAGTTGATCGCTATTGCGTGCTATTGACGTTGTCGGTCACTCGATAACCAGGGCTAAGAGGACTGCAGGTAAAGACGCTGAGGGAAAAGAAAAAGGTCGGGTCCGCGAGCAAGTCTTCCGCGACGATCGTACCACGGAATCACATCGTAGTCGTTGTCGAGACAGGGTGGATGGAGGGTAAGTAAACGACTTGGGAGTTCGCGTGGATCGTGAGGCTCGGCTCTAGGATGCGGCAGCGGCAGCGGCATAAAGGCTAGATAGAGTACTAGAGAAGGGCCCATGGATTAGGACGGCCTATGGGGTGTGGTCGTCAGGGGGGGGCTGGGGAGGGAGGCGCAGACCGTGGTCTCTGTCGGGGCGAGGAAGAGAGTGTCGGGGGCTGTAGGGGCGGTAAAAATGTTGGGGTGATGGTGGGAGGTAGGGGGATAGGGGGATAATAGGAAGGGGTGGAGAGCGTGGGGCGGGAGGGGGGTGATACCGGGAGAGGAACGTGGGGCCGAGGTTGCCAGCTGCGCGCACCTACGAGCGCAACTGTTCATTAGGCCGTCTAACGCGTCGCCGGACAAGAAGAGTTTCTCCCAGACCTCCGTATAATTTCCGGGCGCGATAAATTTATGCGGCCGCCCTCCCCCGCCCGCTACCACCTCGCTACCACCTCGCTAAAGTCTATCAGGCTCCTCGGCCCGCTCCTAAGCTTTATCTTACTCGACAGCGGAGACGCGACCGATGGACTCCTTCTATACAAATTTGAACCTTCGCGACCCGGCCGCACGGACTCTCTACATAAAGAGACTCTATTACTCGCATTCGGTCCTTAAGGGCACGTCGCAGATGTTTGTTGGCCCTTCGCGGTCAATGGATATGCGACAATGACTATCTACCAGAAGATTATATTTACTTAGCGACATCGAAGCTCCGAAAATCTCACCTCGCACAAATTGAAAAAGCTACGCTAAACCTCTTAAATCGCTCCGATTAGGTGGATGTACTGAATGTAAAAGCACTATGAATGATAAAAGTTGGAATATCGATGTGCCCCTGACGAGTCTAAGCGAAATCTTAATTGGATGCCCAATGTAAATTCATCACAGTGTGGTTGAGTAAAAAAAAAAAAAAAAAGAAGAAGAAAAAAGAAAGGAGAAGTAAAAGAAGGAAGGAAGAACTCCTAGCGACAGATGCAAGGCGAAATATCATAGACTAAACACATGTAGCGGGGCTCACATGCACGTAACCTGCATGGGAATGAGCAGCTGCTGTGCAGGCAAGTAAGGGCTCTCCTAAGTTTTGACTTACCGACCGACGCGAAGCACCGATGATTTATTGATTATTTCCGAGGACGCAAAAATTATTTAGTATTCAAAACCATACCTATCGTGGTAATCTCTTTCTTCCTTTTGTCGTAGCCAACCATCCTCATTGGTTATGAGCAACTTCTCTACCATTTCATCTTTCTTTCTTTCTTTCTTTCTTTTTTCTTTTTTTTTTTTTTTCCGAAAGGCGCATTATATTATGTAGGATAAAAAAAAGAAAGAAAAGAGAAGAAAAATAACGCGTACCTCTCCTTCACGCATAGGCAAATATTTGCGAACCCAATGTGCACGGCTCTCTAAGAAATCGATTTCCTACACTCTCAACACTTCTCTATATTTCCATTACTTTTACCAATTGCTAAGTCATTTCAGTGATGATAGCTTTCGTAAAATCTCGCTCGGATTTACCAATATTTTTCGGTCATTTTTAAAAAAAAAAATCATTGAAAATCAAAGAATCGAAAGTAAATCATACAGAGGATAACTTGAATTTTCTCTATACGTTAAAGTGAAACTCATGTAGTGTGAAAATTTTAACGATAAATCTCGATCAGATCCTCAATTTCTCAAAATTATTTGATCCTCCAGATTATATTTCATATTCCTAGCAATATATATATATATATATATATATGTATAAATATTCACATATTTCTATGAAAATGAAACTGTTTATATTTCGATACTTACAAGCTTGGTTGCAGTTTCAAAGTATTTTTTTCTGATTATAATTGTTTCTGAACTAACATTGTCAATCTTGCATTAAACTCTCTGTAATTTAAACTTAATAGTGTCTGAAATTTAGCATCTTCTAATACCGTAGTATAACTTTTGATTATATTAAATAACATGCAGTGGTACAGAATGGTGTGGAATAAGTAAAAATGTAATTGTCTTGGAAATAATAATAAAATATTAAATGCGTGACGAGACTCGGATGCACACTGATTCATCTTGATTAATATTAATTAACACTGAGGTAGCCAAGATGTGCTGAATATTTATTAAGCAATAACCATGCAAAATTATTTCATAAATAGAATCCATACACCAGACGGGCAACTCACCGTCAGAGATTATATTAATAAAAATAAATTATTAAAGCGTTACAAATTTTATAATCTATGCAAAAATAGGAATGAGAATATTCGTTACAAATGATTATAATTCATAATTCTACGGCCCATTTCAAGAAAGCATAAGCATGCATTTGAATTTTTTAATAATCTAATAAAAAAGTAGAAAATGCGCAGAAGCGCGTGTACGTATTTAACGAAGAGAAATAATTTCAAAGAAAATTGATATTAATATAGCATAAAATGAGAATGAACATTTCAAGTATTTAGATATCAATACGCTGATCGTGAAAAGTATAAGGCTCACGAGTTATGGCGTGATAACTGTCCGGCAATAAGAAATTTTATTTTCGAGGCGTTCTCGTGAAAAGGCGGTACGATAAAATTTTAAGGTCTCGGTAATAGCGACAGGTAAGAAGCTGTTGTAAGAAGAGGAAGCTGAGGAAGAAGAAAAGCAGTTGGCAACTGTAATGGAACGACATGAAGAAAGGAGGAGGAAACTCGGAGAATCGGTGTGATTGGGGATCATTGGAAAAGCGACAGCGGCAGCGGGTCCATGAATAACCGAGCGTAGATCAAAAGCTCTGAGAAGTTTATAAGCGTCAAGAATAATGGGTGGGATAAAGAGGGTTGGGGGGATTTTACGAAAGCCGCTGAATGCAATGCTATCGATCGATTGGCCTTGGTATTGGCATTTGGACACGCATCGGCTATGGAATTATTTCCCCCTGCGCGTGTCCCGCTTGGGAATGTAAAAATTGAAGGAGAACAAAAATTTATAGCGCACGTAGGATTATTCTACGCCATTGTCGGTCAATAGAAATTCAAGCTGTAATCCTCGATCATCAACGTTGCCACGATTTATTTCATACTTTTTAGCGAAACCAGAACGTATTAATTATCATCAATATTCTTATACTACAGCAATATTCTTACGTTAATCCCACATAATCCTAAAGTTCTCCTCGTAAGGAAAAATTTTGCGGCCGTCGCGTTAACGAGGAAGCAGAGGCCGACTAAATCATTATTAAATAAATCTAACTGAATTCAGTAAATAAAAGCTCGAGGCCTTCAAACCAAAGGCAGATTTTTTCTAGAAAACTCATTTGCTGCACTTGAAGAAAACCTGCAATGAAATTGTGATTGACGCATCTGCGAGGCAGCTGCGTACTTTTAATTACTTTATTGATCAGGACAGTTAATGTTGGGCGTGAGTCGTCCGAGCGGCGGACTCGCCGTTTGTTTTACGACTTTACCTCTCTGGCAGCGATTCCCCCTTAAAATTTGCACGCCGAGCAGCACCGAGGGTAATTGATTTAACCGAAAGTAATTATTTAATACGACTTCTTGCATAAATTACCTTCGCTATGTTTACGGTTTAATTACGCCTCGACTTTTCTTTCATTGAATATAATTAGTTGTGAAGCTCACGCTTCGCGTCCCTCATATCTCTAAGAGAGAGAGAGAGAGAGAGAGAGAGAGAGAGAGCGTGCTTTATTACCCGACATGTGATCAATCGTAACAGCCGATCGCGTGTACAATGTCAAAATTACAGCCCATAATCGAAGCTATATTGTTCAAAGGCTATAAAAGTATGTGCGAAAGAATAAATCATACACACAGACAATTGCATGTGCTCTCAATTAAAGAAATATTTTTTCCAGTTACTTATCGCCTTGAAACTATCATAGTCAATGTGATAGCGTTAATGACGATTAAGGAATGGCATTCGCCTAAGTAGACTGGAAAGCAAGATAAAGAGTAAGGTATGTCTCACGACGAGTAAAGCTTGAGAAAACGGGCCTCTAATCTTCTAATAATAAACCTGCAAGTGTAAAATAAGCGTATCGCGAGGGAATAATAGGGATCAGGAGGTGGGGAAAATGTGATAATCGGAGTGTCTAGCGGCACAAGTGGAATACGATATGCGCTAAAGAGCCAAGTAGAGGTAATCAGCGCCAGCGCAGCATCAACATCACGTTATCATGGTCGTCATCACGAGTCCGGGGAAGTGGTGGCCGGGGGGGGGCGGGACTGCCTCCCCAGGAGCATTGACTCGAGTGCAGCGCGGTAAGTATCAATAAGGAGAGGCTATTTCGATAAGAAGAAGCTAATCTCGCGGACTCGTATAGAATAATAACTCGAGTCCACTGGCTCCGGCCTATTATTACATCAATTAGCATACGCGTCCGAGTTGATTTTCTCATACGCCTACCGAGGCCCGTGCCCGAATATTTTTCAATTTGAAGCCGGTTGATTTACAAAGCGAACGCAAATTGCCGTGTATAAATTTGAAACTGGTTAGCTCGTTGAACAAGTGCAAATGACATCGTTCTCGCTTGTCCCCCGTTCTCCTGTCCCTCGAAAAATGCCTCGTCTCCCGTCCTTTCCTCCCCCGGCCGGCGTCCTGCCGCTCCGTCTCGCCCGTGATCCCCCTTGTCGCCACCCCTCCCTCATACCCCACTGCCCATACCGACCCATACCACACACCACACACCGCACGCACACCTCGGCCACTTAACCTATCCCAGGACCACCGACCCCCACCCGCCATTCCCATTCTCGCGCCACTCTCTCTCTCTCTCTCTCTCTCTCTCTCTATCTCTCGCTTCTCCATCTTTCCGACATCCATCGACCCCCTGGCCGACCATTTGTAATTTAATTAAAATATTTATTATGGTATTACCTAATAAATCCTGTGCACTGGCTCAGGAAGTGCACTTTATTCTCCACCGAGGTCTCTCAAACTTTTGACCGCTCCTCTACATTCCTGTCTCCTCCTTTACTATTAATTACATATATTTTTATCCTCCGTCCTTATACAACTCCATTCATTTCGACATTTTATACGCTCTTGTATAAAAAAAAAAAAATACCCGTTTACGTATGAAACTTTTAAGCTTTCTTACTGTTAAAGAAATCTAGAATGCTAAATATTTTCCAATATTATGCTATTATTTTATATTTTAAAACTTAACTTGTATTCAGCAATTTTTTTTTAGACTCTTTCGCTACGTATAAATAAAAAATAATTTTTAAAATAACTGTTTCTATCGAGTTTTTTCGTCTATAGAAAAATTTATTCCAGATATTTACGAAGCTTTGATGTTTAATTATTTGAAAAATATTTTATAATAATAATAATGATAATGTATATGTAATAGATATTCAAGAAGACGACCCTCTTATACGTATTACAAAGAATTTGAAAGTTGAGCTGAAATCAGCCGAGAAGAGCGTATCAACTGAAAGTTAATGTACAAACATATTTGTCTAACCTTTTTCAAGAATTCGTAGTATAATGTTAAAATAAAATTTAACAAAATATTCTTAATATCCATGAAGGCAAATATGCTGCATTTGGAATCGCTAATCAGTAATGTGTCTTGAATTAAAAAATAATTTGATCGTCAGGCTTCTGAAACTTTTCGTTCACACGACGGAAGTATTTCAAGAATTTAAAACGAAACATCTTTCCCTATATTATAAAGAAACCGCAGTTTCGCATTGCAAAGAAGAATCTCATACATATTTTTCAGGAGTATGAAGAGTAAAAAGTAAAAAATCTAATGAAGTACGTTTAAAAGCGTGTAAATAGGCAACAAAGAGGACGGGGACGACGAAGAGGTCTTCGTCGTTGACATAGAAGAGAAAGTAGAGATGGGGGACTACGAAAACCGGAAACCGAGTACACTGAAATAGAGACGATGGCAACTCCCAAGGTTTTTCCCTTCGTTCTCGTCTAGGGTGGCATAGTTTCGCTTCAGTCTCGCGCCGTCACCCCTTTAAGGAGGCGATAGAGCTAGGCGCGCGCGCGAGAAAGAGAGAGAGAGAGAGAGAGAGAGAGAGAGAGAGACAGAAGGGAAGAAATAGGGGAGGTAGAACTATGGAAGGGATGTATGAAAACGTCTGTCGTTATGTGGAGAAATCGAGTGAGTGAGCGAGCGAGAGAGGAGGAGAAATAGCCGACACACCCGGTAGATCGTGCAGAAAGACAATACCTCTTCTCTCTCTCTCTCTCTCTCTCTCTCTCTCTCTCTCTCTCTCTCTCTCTCTCTCTCTCTCTCCATCTTACGAGCCTTCTGCAAACTGAAGGCGAAATTCTCTACTTCACTCGCGACCATGTAACGCTTTCCCGCGGTGCCTAATAATCCCTCTCTCCTTCAATATTCTCGCCGCTCCCTTCGCCTATTCAAAAAGCTACACGAGGCTGCGGACCATCACTCCGGGCTTTCTCAAGCCGAAAGTCGATGAGAGCTACGAGATATAGACTTCAAATGAAGTGTGCATTTTTCCTCGACTTCGGCTTGTTTGCTAACTTCATACCACATCTCGTTGCCATACACAAGAGAAATAATACTTCAAGGCTTCTCCTCAGGCGCCACTGTTCCCTCACCGCTCTCCTTCCCTCATTCAAGCGATCGCATCGGCTCCATTTCCATGCATGCCCAAGCACTTTTTTGCCCCTGCGAACTCGCTCGGACAATTAAAAGACCTATCGCGGATTATCGGAATACGATTTGCATCGCTAACCAAACGTCTCTCCGCTCCTCTCTCTCTCTCTCTCTCTCTCTCTCTCTCTCTCTCTCTCTCTCGAAGAATCTCCCCTACTCTGCCGGCGACCTTCGACTTTTACAATAATTACGAAATAACCCCAATAACCCCAATAACCCCTCCGGCAGTCGCCCTCCCGTCCCGCTATCGCCAAACGAAATTCCTTTATATACCTTTATTAATAAAATATTACGTTATTCTAGGTAGGTTGTTCCGTCCGAAAATTTTTCCCATCAAGCTTTCACTTCAAATCTCTAGAGAAATTTAAAATGAAATTTCAAAGGAAGTCGATTTAAACGAGCACTGATTGTCAAAATATTTTTTTTAAGAATCTGAACTTAAGTATCAATAATATATAAATATTCGAAACAACAATTTCGAATAGATATCAGCAACGGCTAACTTTTACAATGTTATCAAAGCTCAAATTGTCAAAGCGATAATAGCATACAGTAATAACAAAATCTCTGCTATTAATTAACGGGATGAAATGATGCATTCCTCTAGTTTACGCTTCTTATAGTATTGCAGAATAAGGGATTTTTTTTCTCACGACCATATTGACTTGTGAAATTATTCTATTACACATCGCTCAATGTACTTTCGGTTTATAATATTTTACCAATACCTCATATATTTCAATTATGTAAATTTCTAAAATAACTCTCTTGTATCTTCAGATTATCATATTAATAACTTTTTCAGTGCAAAATAAGTATATAAATTTTAATAAAACAACTAATAAATATGCGTTTAATGAAATTGTTGGAAAATATAGTAAGTAAATGAGAAAAAAATCTAAACTCATAATGTAGTATAAAGATATTTAATAAATAAAAGTTTACAAGTATATGCGTATGAAGGGTAACATTATCAACGTGAAGGGTGCATACAAACATAATAATGGATCGGTAAAGGAAGAGACATGATGAGCAATGAGCTTAATCGAGAAGAAGGGTTAGTAGTTTAAGAATAATTGCGCAATAAACCGAAGGAATAAAGATAATTATAGACAGTTTGGTACAAGTGAAGTAAGTTGAACCTGATAAGAAAGGTTTGAGGGGTAAAGTACAGAGCATAGATGACTGTATATAAGATAAGGTGAATAGTATCTTGAAATATTTGGTATATTTGGTGGCATAAGAGGGGAGATAAAAGTCCGTGGAGGAGTTGGGGAGGAAGCAGGTCAAAGGAAGCTGAAGTTTATTATTGAAGAGCTGCTAAGTATCGGATGGGAAGAAGGAATTGTTCCGCACTGGACGGGAGAGCCAGACTGGAAGGCGATCCGCAGGAGGAGAAGCCTCTAGGCGAACGCAGGTAGCCGATGTGGCTCTCGAACAGAGCGATGATACTCTCTCTCTCTCTCTCTCTCTCTCTCTCTCTCTCTCTCTCTCTCTCTCTCTCTCTCTCTTTCTCTTTTTCTCTTTCTTGTACCGAGTTACTCTTCGAAGAGAAGCCTCCTGCACGCGAAGGCTCCGTGCTACCTACGCGGCATAGGTGTGTGGCATAGGGGTACACGCATACGTTATTTACGGACTTACAGAGGCCGCGAGGGACGGCGAAGGGAGCCTGTTTAGAAATCCATCGACGTGCATTATACAGACCGAGTTTGGCTAAGCCGGTGCGCGGGCAGCTGCAGGCTTCTTTCTCACTCTATCGTCTTCTCGCTCTAGCCTCTTGGGCTCTAGCCCGTAGACGGAACGGTGCTCTGCAAGAGGAGAGTGCCGCGATAAACAGTGAGCCGCAACACACACCCGTTAGATTTTGCACCCTACCGGGAGGGAGAGAGAGAGCGCGCGCGGTGCAGAAAGGCAGAAAGATTCGAACGCATCAGCAGCGGTAGGAATAGCGAATAACAGAAGCGCGCCGGCGTGCGAAAATGGCCATCCAATGGCCCGCTGCGGGGCCTCCGCGATCTCAAGGATAAACCACGTGACGGCTTCTCGGCCAATGGGTAAAGGATGCCGGGAGCTCAACCAGCCGGCCCGTTCCCCCCTCTTTCTCGCGCACATGCTCGCGGACCCGAACCTAGACCTCGCTCGCTCCCTCCCTCTGTCTCGTTCTCTCACTCTCTCTTTTACACACAAATGCGCGGTTAGGCCCGAACGCATATGCATGTCGCGGCGCTGACGGGCGTTCGATACTATCTCAATGACGAAAAGAGTGTGCAAATAGCTACGCACGCGATTCTATAGGATGGTGAGAGGGAGCGAGCGGGAGAGAAACGTCGCGAGGAGGTTAGGTTTCGGGAGGAAACGGGTTTGCATTGCATAGGCTGATGTCGCTTCGCACTGCGTAACAAAAGTTAGAGAGAAAGAGAGTAGGTAGGAGGAAAGAGGAGAGAGAGGAGGCCAGCGGTGGACTGTCTCCAGCGAAGGAAGGCAAAGCAGTCGGACGCAGCGCGAGATCGAGTGCAGCCCTTCAACTTTCTTCGACTCCGCGAGATCGAGTGCAGCTCTTCAACTTTTTCCAATCTGTGAGCCAATTTGGTTAAACGAAGAAACCGAAACTTGCGTTAAATAACAGAAAATAAAAGAAAAGCGCACCGTCTAAAGGATCAGAGCTTATAACAGCCAGAGACTCAAAGAAAAATTAAAGAGAGAAACAGAGAGGGGCTTAGAAAATCATAAATCGAGTAAAAGATAGAAGAAGATATTTAGGTATACATCTCATCGATCGCAAAAGATATTAATAAAGAGATTAAAAGAGGAAAAGAGAAAGAAGACAAAATAGCAACGATATGACTGTCGTCTCTAGTAGTAACAAAACATCAAGTCTGTGCGCGTCCGTCAAGATATATAAGACATCTATCAAATGTTAAATGCACTTCTATAATTTAAATCTGCGAGTGCCAACCTTCGCGTTGGAAAAAGTTCGAGCACATACCTAAAGTAAAAGAAGCAACGAAGAAGAAGACTCGAAAACCTGGAGACTAGAAATATTACTCGAACGTGATATAATTTCACGTCGATGAGCGGATCGGCGTGAGGAAAATAGAGAGAGAGAGAGAGAGAGAGAGAGAGAGAGAGAGAGTGAGAGAGAGGGAGGGAGGGAGAGAGGGAGAGAGAGAGAGAGAAGTATATTGAATAAAGACCGTCCACTACAGGCGGGGCAGTTTTAGCGCACGTGCCGGTTACATCATCTGGGTAAAAGTAAGCCAACGTAAGAAAAAGAGAGCGAGTAAGAGAGAGAGAGAGAGAGAGAGAGAGAGAGAGTGAAAGGGCGGGAGAGAGAGAGAGAGAGCGTGATCGCGATCACGAAAAGATAATAGCGCCAGAGTAAAGACTGGGGTTGTGCGCCTGCACTATAGATCGTCGGCGGAGGTCCGAAGAGGACGAGGGTCAAGGAGACGTCCGAAACGCACGACAACCAGGGCGACGAGGTCCGTCAAAACGTCTGCACTCCCAGCCATGTCCAAACTCTACATCGGCAACTTGCCTCCGGACTGCAATGAAGCCGTCCTTAGGCAGCTCTTCCAGGAACACAATTTCGTTTGCACGACGATCCTAGTGAAACGAGGCGGCTACGCCTTCATCGACTGCTGCGACCAATCGACAGCCGACCGGGCGATCGACAAGCTTAACGGTGAGTCCCACCAATCCATGCCTCACCCTCGCATCCGAACCCTACACACACATCCCCCCGCCCCTCCATAAAAACGAACCTCATTCACCTTTGGCCTCGCTTCAAACTACCCACAACAATGTCCTGCATAAGGTCGGGGTCGCACGATTGCTTAATGCTTATTATGCCAGCTACTTAGATGACACCGAGGAGCACTATGGTGATTACAATGATGATATTGACAACGTCGATTAGCAGATAATGGAGAACAAGTTGGTGGCGGTGAATGAGGATGAGGATAATGATGATGATGATGATGATGATGATGATGATGATGATGATGATGATGAGGAGGAGGAGGAGGAGGAGGAGGAGGAGGAAAAGGAGAAGGAGAAGGAAAAAAAGAAGGAGAAAGAAGAACTGCTGGATCATGGAAGTCAAGCCTGTGAAGGCTCGATGCAACGCTAAGCCTCTTAAACGTCAAATGCTTGCTGTATTATTAGCCAAACACACCTACTGCTGCTTATTGCTTTTACCATGCTTTCTACATGCTTTTGCTTTTATTTTTTGTTTTTATTTTGACTTTTTTTTACCCTCACCATGCACTTCTTTCTGCTTCTTCCTTAAGCAGCTTCTTTGCAGCAAGTAACCAATTTACTTCCGGAGCCATAACCGACCCCCTTCCCGCCGCCTTTCCCTGATTTTTTTTTATTCTTTTCCCTCTTATTTCATTTTAACACTTTACAAACCAACACTACTTCATCACTCAAAATTGATAGGAAATAATAAAAATTATTATTATTATTATTATTATTATTATCATTATTATTATTGTTATTACTTCACCATTATCGAACTTATAATTACCTATAATGTACTTATTATAATTACTTATTTAGACATGCTTATTGTTCCATTTAAAAATACTTATCTGCTAAAACTGTGACTCATACGTGTATGTGCAATATTGAGCTTATATGAGATTTTATTTCGAGAACGGTCGTTGATTAAAAATCTTCGCTTCAATTTCTTATACCAGCATTCGCTCAGAATTGTATTTAAATTAAAAAAATATATAAATATGTTATTACACTATTATTTAATATAATGCGCACGCGTACACCCACGCATCAGAGGTATGCATAAAAATTTGATCAATTAACCCGTATAAGACATAAGGCTTGAAAAATTCAAATGATAGACGAAATTTCAATAATTTCACCAAAAGTACTTAGTAAACTTTGTTGATATTAAGTTGATTAGGTATGTGCAATTAGCCAATTTGAAAGTCATTTTAATAAAGCGGCGACTTTACGCGAGCAAATTCTATAGAGGGAGAATTTTTTTTTTTTTTTAATTTTTCATATGTTTTTACGGGCGATTTAACGCTTCGTTGAAATTGCCAATGTCGCGCGGTAACTTGGGACAGCTAAGCATAGCTTGCCGGGATTCTTAATCGGCCCTAATCGCACATCGGCGCTCTTCGTTGGGCAGTTTTTGCGATAGGGGCACACTGCCTCTGTGGCATGCAAACTACGAAGAGAAAGATGAGAGTGAAAATCAACGCAGGCGGTCCTTGACGGATAAAGAAGTCGAGAGTCGCACTTCGCGCCCGCGTAACACCGATGTCTGAATGAGAGAGAGAGAGAGAGAGAGAGAGAGAGAGAGAGAGAGAAATACGCTATTGAAACGCGCGCCGCTCAGCCGTTACCTCCGTCCATTCATTCCTTTCCTCTCGCCATCACCCGGAGCTGATAAGGTCAGGAGCGCGAGCCCGCGCATGCGTCTGTCAGGAGCGTCAACCTTGCCGCGGAATCCGGGCTTAAATGGATACTTAGGCGGAGAACCACTGCCTCGTGGCCTCCAAATTGCTTCCGCCGAAACAGCTCCACGCGATGACGGGTTGAGGGCCGGTGGCATCGGCGGGCCGAGGAAGGACGAGGCTACTCATAGCTGTCGGCGGCGAACGTCGTGGTGTCGTTGCGGTGGTGCTGCTCGTGCTCGTGCTCGTGCTCGTGCTCGTGCTCGTGCTCGTGCTTCTGGTCGTCGTCGACATCTATCGCATATTTCATTTAGATACGCGGTTGCCGTTTGGCGGGGCGGAGGGAGATCGGGGGAGTAGGAAAATTCATCCCCAACTCAAATCGACCTTCTCCAACAATTATCGCTAATTAACCGACATCCTCAACGCTATCAACGTTATCGTATTATTAATACGTAGTATTCTTCTTGACAAAGGGATTGAACTTCACTATTCGGCCATGCGCACGTATCCTTAGATTTTTATTAAGGAAACGATCTGAATATTAGGGCAACTAAAAAACGTAAGCGGCTCTTACGAAATTTGTTGGCCGCACGACTAAAAAATAGTGCTCGAAATAGTGCTCGAGCCTTTCTGCCGTTCAATATTCATTTGAGAGAGTCGCGCTATTTATTCCGGGCGTTTTTCCGAATCTAACCTATAAATACGGGAACTGAATACGCAATTTTCAAAGATCCGCCGGTTCATACATATTCCAACCGATCGGCAAAAGTCATGCGAGGAAGGGGGAACGACAATTGCTAGGCGGGAATTCGTTTCTGTCGGTCGTATCTGTTCGACGAAACGATCGTCGCGCGAATCATGACGCACGTGCTGAACCAAGTTCCGGGTGCCTTTTGAACATGCTCACCTCGTTAAGTAGCCCTGGGTTCGCGACATCCAACCCACCCTTTTCTTAGCACATGAATCGGAAAAATAGGACAACACATTCTCTTTACCAATTCATTAAGTAATAAAACCCCTTTAATATGAAATAATCCATGCTTATAAAAATCAATAATAATAGGAACAAGAATAATAAGAGGAGCATAGATAGAATATATAATCTGTAACGAATTGTATCATCGACCAGAAATGCAACAAGATAATCCCCCTCTCCGTCACTCTCCCTCTACCACCCCACCCCTTTCATTCAAATAAGCTGCGTGCGCGCGCACACACACACACACACGCACGCACGCACGCACGCACGCACACAATCATCCTTTGAAAATTTGAAGAAAAAGACTTTTTTCTCTTATAAGAAAGAACTGATAATACACTATCGTAATGACCGAACGTATATTAAGATAAATATAATTCTAAAAATAATTCGTTATTCTTTCTCGCTTAATTTTAACTTTAAAAAAATTAATAAAGTCGATATTAGATTTTCTATTTTGATTTCATTTAAAGATTGAGATATCTGTTTATCCCAATGAATATGTAATAGAAATAATAAAAATAATTTATATTAAGAATTATATTCAAGTCTTAAATTATATTAAGACTTGAATACATTGAATAGATCGTATAACATATTTATAATATATTTCTTCGCAAAATACCTTTATTAATAATGATAAAATCAAATTACGTATACATTTGTATGCGACGTATATTGCCTTGAAGCAAAGTAAAGTAATATAGTAGATTAGATCTTTGTGACTTATTCATTAGCATATAAATTTAATTATTGTATTAATTTATAATCCTTTACTGTTGATTTTTGTGGATGCTAATGAAAGGAAAAAATTCATTCCGAGTTTTACTTCTTAATAATAGTAATGCTTTATAAAATGACCCAAAATGACATATCGTTTAATACTAAGTATATATATATCTAGTCATAGCATGACAAAATCGAAAGTTTCACTATAGCTTATGTAAAATATTTGCTAATTAACGAGAGTCCTATTATAATTTATATTAATAATAAACCAGCGTTAGTTCTTACACGTCAACTCTTACACGTCAACCTAATGCTTTGGTAATAATAAACATCTCTCTACTGTATTATACGTTACAACTAGCAATGAATTCTAGAATATATTGTAATAAATATATTTACGTATAGACAACTATGAATGTACGTATACTTATATTTACGCAAAACCATTTACGTCCTTGCTTATCCAGTACTCCAAATAAATATTTTCCATATTTTTCCGTATGCTCATTATGCGTGTGTACGTATATAAACACGTGCACATATCCGACTCAGGATATAAAAGTACGTTGTCAACAGAAAGCGCAATTAATCCTCTTGTGGCGCTTACGTATGCGCAATATGCAGTATATAACTGTACGGACAATTTGTTTATAAATAATATTGAACGTGATATCAAACATTTTTTAATTTCTTATATTATTTTTTATTATAATTTATATTTATATTCTACATTATTTATGTATTGTTTTTAGTAATATTTTTTTTACTGCTAGTGTAATAATAGTTATAATTATTCTTTATTATTTATTGTTAATAATTATTATCTTTACATATATTGTTATTTAATACGAGAATGATATAGAAGTATAGTTTCATTTGTTATTTTCATTTTTTTTTATTTAATGGCTCGATACATACATGTATATACATATACTTATAACTAGCAAAACTTGATAAAAAAAAAAAATTCTTTTCAATTGTTTATTCTAAGGTTTTCGATATTTTAAGGTTGCCTTAACAAAGTTTATTACCTTAATAGTTAATAATAAGAATTTTATTATGAGGATTTAGGCTATTAGGTTTTTTATAATAATTCACTGAACAGGCGATAATTATGTAAATGAAAAAATTGTAAGGGCATTAACATAGATAATGAAGAAGAGTGAAGGAAAGGATAATCGCGCAGCAAATATATCGAGAGAATAGACTGAGACTAGATCGGCGAGAGATTGACGTACGATAAGACAATCGATAAACTAGGCGAATCTGTAATTTTATGGAAACCGAGGATCGTATAAAGGGGCGGAAATAATGCGGCACCGTTCACGACACGAGGATCTACTGCTCGATCATTAGAATATGGCCTGGGACTCAATTTTTTTCGATCAATCCCGAAGGATACGCGCGTAACCGAGAATCGTTTCTACCGTTTCCTCCATTTCTCGCAGCGGAACTATACTAGTTTGGTCGGTTTATAGTCGGTTTATATTAGGTGTCCAGCGATCCTCGGCTCGTTATATCGCGCGCGCCAAATCCTATCCGCGTACATATCGATCACAGAAATCGTAAGTATTTGCACGACTGTGAACCTTGAGGTGCACGATGTAAAGGCAACTAATTATAAGGAATGTCGATTTGTCCTGACGCAGACATAATACAATTGCTCAGTTTCTTCTTTGAACATCGTATTTTTTACCGAATTAAGAGGATCGGCATTACCATGACTTTTAAAAATATTAAAGTGATGCATTTAATAGATATAAGAGCATTTGTAGCCTGTCTTTTACGTAGATTACAGTTTATCATATTCTGCATACACTTGATTGGTTAAGATTTTTTCAAATTGTAATGAATTTGAATGCTGTAAATCCAAATAAAATTGAGTAGGCTTTTTATCTTTTATCTAATTTTTTTAAAGTAAAATTAAAATACATATTAAAATTAACTTAATATATTCGTATTAAAAAAAATATGAATGAATCATGCTACCAATGTAGCTATATTAGATTACAACTAGTTTTCTCTTTATTCACCCGATTATATTCAAAAAAATAAATTTTTTTTGTTTTTTTAGTGGAACAGCTAGAGTTACTTTAGTTAGCTATAACAATTTATTTTTGAATAAATATTCAAAATGTATGTATATGTAATAATGCAGGTTATTTTAGTCTATATTTAACATGGTATACAAGTAGTTGTCAATCCGAATACTCCCCGCGCCTAATACATATTACTTAGATAAAATTAGTTTATTAATTATTAATTTCATTTGCCTTTAGAAATACGTATGGGTAACGTCCTACCGTAATATGAAAACTCTTCTTGCCTATTCTGTGATAGTATTACCTAAACAAGCTAAAATAAATGAACTGAAATGAAATGAAATACGATTAAAAATTAATTAATTAATTAAAAATTAATCTATTTCTAGATCACGAGCCTACCCTCGCCCTCGTTTCCACTTACTCGCTCACAATCTTCTTTTACTTTCTATCGCTTTCTTTCTTAATGCAGCTAAATGATTCTGCGAAGGGTGCTCGGGATGCTGTATGACAAGCTGCTGAATCGACATGGGATCCTTCTATTGCGATTTGAAACTGGCGTTTCGACGCAGAAGGCTCCCCATAATACCACGAGCACCCCGGAACGTACTACGTCATCAGCGAAGATCGACAGTACGAATCCCGTCAATTTCTTTATTTTAATTAAACCTCGAGACATCCGTAATCCAAAATTCTTCGACACTAGATCTAGTCGTTCTTCCCTTTTTTTAGATTCTTAGATTTCATACATTTTTTTTTTCATTCTCTTAAGTTCGTCTGCCCCTGAAATTTCTTAATTTTAGAATTTTCAATTCATATTTCCGTTTTTAATTTTACTTTTTTTTTTTTTTTTTTTACGCACCGGTTATCATTGGTCAGTAATTCGATATCTGAAATTTAAAAAAATTGAGGCATAAAAAGCATATTTTGTTGCTTCCTTAAAATAGCATTACATAGAAAATGCTTAATTCCTCTAGTTGCTCTTTTGCTTTCATAAATACGCTATAAATTTTTACTTATTGCAGTGCAATTTGGTTTAGTTAGTCTTATCATCGCAAAATATTTGTTCAATAAGTTTCAGATGTGAACAGGGCTTCGAAAAATTATCAATGATAAATTCGCAGTTCCTCACGGCCTACATTTATATCATGAATAATTTAATAGTGTGCGTAAGAGTGCGGGAGAGTTGTTGACACTGCCATTGCACTGAGTCAACCTTACAAAAATTAAATTCTATTTAGATATCGAGAACAAATTTTGCACCAGTACGAAGCACGTGTGAAAAAACGAATTATTGAATATCAATTATTTGAATATTTTAAATGTTTAGTTCAATCTTTCCATGTTTGAAAATATATTTAAATCGAATTTATACGTAAAATAATTAAACATATAAACTTAAAGAAATAAAAATGAAATACGATTTACTAATTTTTATTTTTCTTTAATAAATTCAGATCAATGAAATGCATTACGTCAATTATACTCGTAATGATTGCACAATTGGACTCATGTAAAATCTTGATTTTTTGCGTGATGTAAAAGGTCAGTCAGGAAATAGTAGTGAGATTACGGGGGCAGCAGACTCGCGTTTCTGAAATCCGTACCGGGATCAACGTCATTACAAATATGCTTTATCGCAAAAAGAATGAGCGAACGAAAGAACTCTCTCCATTACTACTACACTTATTATTGTTTTTGTTGTTTTAAATATTATTGCCATTATTATATGCAGGAAAGCTATTTTTAGAGCACCATTACGTAGTTGGCATACATAAAAATAAATTACTTTTTTTCTTTTTTTTCCCTTTTATTATGGATAAAGAGTGATAGGACGCAGTTAGTAATAGGCGCGTTAGTAAGGACGAGTCGACGCCATAGATTGCGAATCGGACTCGAGAGAAGTTAAAAAATCTCGGCATAACGAATAAAAGTCTATCAATGTAAATAAAAGTAAATGTAACATTAACTTTTTAACCGATAAGTGGCGAGAGTTAATATATTAAGTCGAATATGCTAATTACATATCAATGTGGAATTCAGATGCAATTTTATATGAGCTACAGATAGTTATTGCTACAGCTGGGATATAAATATATATATATATATAGCCCGCGTGCAATCGTTCCTCGTGTAATTCCTCGTATAATTTTATACCGAGCGGCAATTTGTCCGATTTGCCGAAGTGTGTACTTTACTTTACTTACTTCATTGTGCGGATATTGTTGTGTAAGTACTTTTATAGCTTTGCCGAATAGAGGCTTTCTATTGTAAATTAATGTTTTCGTCAACTCGACCATGAAATTAAATTAAATGCTGTTTCATGGGCCGTAGTCTTCCAAGGACGCTGTAAAGTAGTTGTATACATAGTTTTCGGTTATCTGTGCTTCTTATTCATAAAAGAGCAATTTTTAACATACACACATTACATCTATGCGCGCGCGCCTCTATATTATAGGCGATTCGGAAAATTAATGTTTTTCTCTATTAAATATTTAAGTAATATTAAAGTATGTATGCATATAAGTATAATGAAAATATTAGTTGTCGTAAAAACATTCTCAGAGTGTATGAATATTGGTGATATATAATAAATATTCCTCTTGCTAATATATTTCTTTCATAAAATTCAAGCATAAATAAATCTTTAATAATATTATCTACTTATATATATAAGTATAATAAAAATAATAAAAAAGATTATATTAAATAATTTTTAATAAACGGGTGTGTAGAATAATGCTATAATAATATTATAACGGTTTTTATTCACATACGGGCTAATTATAATTATTATTACTAATTATTCTGAATCGCATCCTCGGATGGATATATAACAAAATTATACAAAAGATTTTTATTATTAATATTTTTAATATATTTAATGGTATGACTACGCGATTCTTCAATGAATTATAGATAAAATAAAATTAAAATTAGCTCGAAAAATCTCCTTCTTCGTACACGGATTTATTTATTGACAAAAACCTGTATATAAACTCATATAAGAAACGTGGTCTTTATTATCGATATTATCGCATAAAATAATTTCTTACATTTTTTAAATAAGTAACAGTAAATCTACGCGTTAAACAAATAAAAACTTAAAAAAATAAAAACTAAAACAATTTTTATTCTCGTGTATTACCGATTATTAAATATTATACATCATGTATATAACTATCCTTCTTTAGCCAATAAATAATTACAAACTAATAATATTATTAGTTTGTATTAATTTTAATTTTTCATATTAAATAATTATATATTTGAAATAATACTGTAAGTAAATAGAGATTAATTATCTAATATTACTAATAGAATATCTCATTTTATACATTTGTAAGAATTACATTGGCAGTGAGAATCTGGAAAAATATTGATAAATATTTTTCATAATAGTTGTTTTTACTTTTACCCGTGTTTATAAAATTATCTTAATTTGCTTTGATGCTAATTTGCTCCTTATGCACTGAATAATTTCGATTAAATTTACGTTTATATAAAACTGATTAAGGTAAACAAACGATACAATTGTACAATACTTGTATCGCTCAATTCTATTTAATGTTTACAATGAAATTTTAATTTTAAAATTTACTGCGGTTGTCGAAAAAGCATCTGCTCTTAATTTGATACGCATACGCGCTCATCTATTCAAGTATATTTTTTGTTCGACAAATATTTTGCCAATATTTCATCTTTGTCGATTAACTCCATCAAGTGTTTTAACCGAGTTTCTTACCTAATTTAAATTCAGTTAGCCGTACATTGAAACAATTTTCATATTATTAATTAAGTCATCGTTACACGTTAGCTTTATTGTCAAAACGTATGAAGTAGTAAACAAATTTACCGCTCCGCTTTAGAATTATTTTAAAAACGAATCGATAAACGTAAATCATTTTATACCTTGAAAAAGAAAAGTTCCCGTCGTTGATAAGCTGCATGTTTAAAAATGTAAATTACATGTAAATCAATATTGGCCTGCTCGAAAATGGAATTAGAATGCCTATAATAAATAAATTAAACAATAGATTTGCATTTTAGGAAGCAAATAATAATAAAAGTTCCGAGTTGTTTGACCTATAGTTGTATAAATACATAATGAATTTGCGATTGATAGAATGCCAGGCTTTAGATTATGCATTTTTTAAAATAGACAGCTCCCCTATGTTAGATACGGTATTACATTGTTATTATATTGCTGGTGCAGGGACTGAAATTTTGGAAAAAGGCGAAAGTGCGGAAAAGTATAGTAAATAAAAAAAAAAATAAAAAAAGAGCTTTATTTTGAGGTAGTCGAAAGTATATAGTAATAAGTAAGGCTTCAATGTAATAAATAGGAAGCCCGAGCCCGTAGCCTGGATAACGAATTTGACATTAGTGGCGTACTCGCGAGGTTATCATTGTCCGCATTGTCCGGGTGGCTCCAGATGTCGGTGGGAGCTTAGGTCGCCGGTGCCCAATACTCGAGGCGAGCGTGGTCGGGGATACGGAAAGGCTCGAGGACCGCGCACGTGTTTGTTTTAGATACGCGGCCATTGACTTCGAGTGTATCGAGCCTCGGTAAAAGAGCGGCGGCCTATACTTTATCGACGCTCCAATGTCACAGACGAATCGGTGACATTCGTACACGTACGGTCGAGTTGGCGAGGCGATGCTCACGGTGTCAGTCGCTTACGTAAGCGGGACTAATTCAAGCGGCCTCGCTTGTTTTTGCACCTCGACGTCGCCAAAAAGTCACCGATGATAGTAGGGCGACGTGGTCGGTGGAGGCAGCGGAGAGCGAGGTAATCCTAAGAGGGCCGTCGACCCTCGGCGGTTTCGTAGCCCCGAAGGCCCGTTAAATTCGTCCTCTTAGCTGACGGCCTCCGCACGCCACTAGAGACGAGATATCACGACCGAGGGACAGGTGTCGATGATCTCGCGGGCCTCGAAACTCGAGCAACAGCAATAGCAGCAATATCGGCAATAGCAACAGCAGCAGCAGCAGCTGGCCCCGTGTCGCTCTGTATCCTTTGATGTGCGCGCCGCCGCGATTTCGAGCCGGCCTCATTAAGATTCCGCGCGCCAGATTGCGGGCCCTCGAGAGCCCGGATTAATTGGATGCCGATTTCCAACACCGGCTGATGTTTTGTCGCGCGGGAGCGGCCGCGATGACGCCACCGATATAATCCGATAGGCCCTTCCAGGAGTTTGATCCTCCTTCCTTGCGCGTCTCTTTAAACAACCAGTCCGCGACTCCAGGGCTTCATTACTTTTCAATAAATCCATTTATCGGGGATCGTGCCTATTTACTGGATGCTTGATCCTTTGTTCTTTGACCAGTTAATTAATACCTCGAGTGACCATCGATCGTACTTGGCGCTTCTTTATTCTTCTTCTATTCTATTCTTTTTCTATTTCGTATCGAGATAGTTGTTCACGTGAGCGTGTGCTCAACAATCAGACGGTTATACATTCGGAGGTATATGAAACTTTGATAGAAATATTAATATTAATTTTACGAACTCGCTTAAATAAGGATTCGAGGCGAAAATAACCTGGGGAACGAAATAAATGTCGTATATCGAGGAAATAGACGAAATTCGAAAATCGTTACTGTCAACGATCTCAAAAAAAGAAAGAAAAAGAAAGAATCCAAGCCAGCTGGCCGGAGTGGCTAAAAAATTTCGACATTTAATTTTCCAAGTCATCGTCTCTCCCATCTCGGAGTTTCGGGGCGCGCCCAGAAGTCGTAAAGATTCCCAGCGAGAACCGTTAACTCGATTAGATAGTCTCTCCTATGTGTGTTAGGCGGTTTTGCGCGCCTATAAGCACGTGTATCCTAAATCGCTCTCTCTCTCTCTCTCTCTCTCTCTCTCTCTCTCTCTCTCTCTCTCTCTTTCTGTGTATGCGCGTGTGACTCTCTCAACTCGAGCGCGCGCACGCACGCATGGACGCATGGACCCATGGACGCATAGACGCATAGACGCATAGACGCACGCACACGCAGAGGCTCGACGGAGCGAGCTGCGTTGCAAGCGCGCGTGGAGCCGAAATAGAGAGAGGTACTCGTGTGCTCTCGTACATGAGACTCGTTTTTCGCGGGAGAATTCGCTGAGCGTAAGATGTGTGTTTGTGCGAGTTACTCGAAATTACCTGGGCTGAATAATTAGAGAAGGTATTGTCTGCACGTTTGCTTGTGAATGCGAATATTTTTTAAAGCGACAGATGCACCGGGTACGTAACGGTTAACGCGAGAAGCCACCACCACCACCACCACCACCAAGCTTGATGGAAATATTCGATTGCTTTCCGATGCAGCCTACCGACTTAAGTTGACAAAAAGTTCGCGCCGTTAAGCGAGCGGTTTCAGCGGCATGAACCAGCAGGAAATGGCCCTGGTCTAAGAAGGGGTGCGCGCGCGCGGCGAGGGGAACGTTTCACATCCTATCGATAATTCGGCGGTACACATCGTCACATTCGTTAATAATCCATTTAAGCTTCTTAAATCAGGAAAGATTTTTAGGTTATACGCTCGCAATAATGTAACGGCACACAGAGGCTAATTATAATAATAATGATGATAATGATGATAATGATGCTCGTATTAGCGTTGGTCACACTTGCTCTTCTGCGTACTTATCTCGTAACTCGGTTATTGGGGTATGTAATACGTTCTGATCGAAATAATTCGCGCTTCAAGTCGAACGCAGCTGGCAAAATCCAGCGAAGGCTTTCAAGGCCTTAATCTCAGGATGCCCGTAGATAGTTTGGATTTCACAGCTTTCTGGTGAAACTCTCGAGTCATTCAACAGATAAACTACTATATACTCGCTCTCGCTTATCTCCGTGTGAACGACATAACAGAGCGCCTCGTTGATCCAGGACTCTTATCTATTCCAGAATTTATTTTGGTGTTGGCCTTGAGAGTAGAAATACACGTTTTGGAGTTTTTGGGACTTTTTTCCTGAAACGGAAAATATTTTTTTCCAAATTTTTTAATTTTATATTATGTCAAATATAAATATGTAAAAATCCCTAATATTGCGCTCGAAACTTGATTTGATGTTAATTCGTCAATACGATAAAATATTAATTATATTAATAGTTGTTTATATTTTTAATTATCTTTCGTCATATATCCACCCTAGTTATATACCCTAAATAAAAAAAATCCAGTAATTACATTACGAATTCCTATTAAAAAAAATCTAATTCTAGGTTTTAAAACGAAAACATAATAAATTCTATAATTTATAGTTGCAGATAGCATAAAATTATCACTAAATCTTATATTAGACTAATATTGGCTTTTTAAAAAAATACAGTTAAATAAATACGTGCCTGCTCATTTGAATGAGAAAGAATTATATATGTCTAATTTGAGTATATGCATGTCGAGCATTGAAGTTAAGAATGATCTTCGGATCGATTTATCGCCTAGTATAACCACTCAGTTCGCTCACAAACTTGAACTTTTTGAGATGAGCTTTTTTTAAGGTCGAGTTGGCTATTATTACAGTGAATTGCTTTTAGCTTCGTTTCGTCGCTTCCTGTCAAATTACAAGAACCAGCTAAAGGGATCAGTTGTTTGCACTTTATTGCTCAAGCATGGCTTCGATGAAATTGCACGGTACTTAAGTCGCGTAGTTTTTACGAGTCAATTGTTCGACTTTATTTGGAATTGGTGCCCTAATGGTATAATAACGCACGTCTCAGTCGCGATGTATAACCGTATATTACATATATTATTATTTCCGAAGGAGAGTCCCTTAGTTTTTCAGCTTATAATATCCTTAAAAATGGAAACGGCATTGAAGAATCGCGCAGGTGGCCAATACTAATTTTAATACATTACGGAGGGGGTAATGTAGGGCTTTAGAACTTTTTATGCACAAACATGTGTCAAGCTTATATCAAGCAAATAAATTCCATCAAAATGGAAGGTTCCGGGTGCTTGGGTCGCCAAGGTCGTGTGATCTATCATAGGACAGGATACGTGGGTTTGGCGTTTATCGGCCTCATTCTCGAGTCCTTGTCTCGAGCTCTGATGCATTGTACTCCTCGTGCTCTCATTGTCGGTTCGGTCTCACGGCAAGCGAGAAACGTTGCCGAAATCAAAGGAGGAGAGATTGCGAGAGAGAGAGAGAGAGAGAGAGAGAGAGAGAGAGAGAGGCGACGCGACGCGACGAGTTGAGCGCGCCGTGAAGAGAAGGTGAAGAATGAAGTGCGCTAAGGGAGAGGGCGAAGTGAAGCGGGAAGGTTGCAAAAGACCGAAAGAAGGAGGGAAGTATGCCACAAGGCCAACCGTGGCAACGGCGATTCTTCCTCTTCCTTCGTCGCTAGTCGCTGATCGCTCCACGCTCCTCGCTCGTCTCTGTCGTGGTATATACCGAAGCCCAACTGCGGCCCTCTCCTTTCCTCCACCCGCCCCTTTGCCACTCATCGTGCGCGCGCACGCGCGCCTGTGTGCGAACACGAGGGGCTGCACACACACACGTGACCCTACGACTCTACCCCCGGCCCAAATAACCGATTCGGATCCTGAAATACTTCACGAATCTCGAATTCATAAAGAAACCTGTTTTTTTATTTATTTATTTATTTATTTATTATCCTACAGATAAAAAAGATTAAATGGTCATAAATAATATATAATCTATACTTTTCCATTTTTATTGTTTTTCACCATATTATTACGTGTTGCGATTGTATCCGAGCTCCGACCATGAATGGTTCGCCTCCATTAATAACCGCCACCTCTCTTGTTAATTATCGAGGATTAAATCATTAATGGATAATTATTATTAATTATTTATTATGAAGTCGCACGTAATGAATGATGCTACTCATGCCTACTATGTCCGTCTCCTCTCCCAAAATGTACGCAATTTATAATCACATTTCACGAGCAAAATACTAAAGTATATGTTTTATAATAGCGTATAATTCTTATACAAGGGTTTCAGAATTCAAAAAGGACATGCTAATTAATGCTTTAAAAACCTTATTAAGGATTATGTATTCTGAACTTTTAATTGATAAACTTTTATGATAATTAAAACACTTGTAAATTTCTTATTCATATAATTACACCAATGAAAGTTGAGTAAATCTTAATCGTTTCGGCAGTAAAAACTAATACATTTTAATTAATATTATTTTTACATAATTTGAAACCTCGTCTTCTTTTTGGAATTAGAAATGAAATGAAATACTCATTATTAAAAGTGGAGAAATCAGAAGGAAGCATTTGTAGTAAAGGAGAGAAACACCTAAAGTCGATGTAAACGAGTGTTTGTAGTGTTTGAGAAGGCGATGATCTTAATTCTTGGTCAAGTCTTAGTCCTATAATCATATACGACTCCTTTTTGTTTGTGCGTGCACACATGTGTTGTATCGTGCGAGTATCGCGGTATTCACAGAACGACCTAGAATCCGCAACAAGAACCAGTTTTCATTCCCATTTCAGTCTTGTTCTACCTAAATATTTCATTGCCTGCTCGTTGGATAACTGGTGCTGCACCAGGAAGAGGAACATGAGGAGGAGGACTAAAACGAGTAAGAAAAAAACTAAAGAAAAAGAACGACGAGGATATATATATATATATATAGAGAGAGAGAGAGAGAGAGAGAGAGAGAGAGGAGTGACCGAGCAAAGGGGGTCGGAGGAAAAAGGCGAAGACAAAATATGCTAAAGGGGGACAGAGAGAGGAACATTTAAAAAATATATAGGACAACAGACACAGTCCTTCAGTTATGTCATTCTGCAGCTGAAGCGATGAAGTAAATTAATCTGCCTGAGGGGTATTAGCGTGCCGTAAGACTAGGATTCTTCAGCTTGTTTTTGAATGATTTATCTCGGCGAAAGCCGGCAACGTATTATTTCTTAAATTATTCTTAATGATGAAGAAGTGAATGTAGGCTTGGAAATTATGATCATTCACGAAACTATTTAGTTAGCAATGTAATTACGAAAATTCATGGCTCAAAAGTCATAATATTCGTCATATAGAAAGTAAAAAAGACGATAATAAGGATCGTCGACCTTTCGACATATATTGTTAACTCAAAAATTTCGGCAAATGTAATGTATTCAACAAGGAATAAACATTTTTCAATAGAAAAAATAAGCACGAAAGAAGAGAGGATATTATGCGTAATATAATATAATATAATATATTATAACGGCAAATATAGTGATTTTTCATTAATCCTCGAGATTAGAAGAGGATGAAAAACGAAGCCAATGTACGAAGGATTGTAAGTAGAAAGGGGCGGTCAAGCCGTAAGCCATGACACGTCCGATACGCTTTTATCCGACATCGTGACAAGTATCAGCACTAACATACGCTCTCGGAAAATGAATACATATTTCTAAGGAAAAAAAAATGAAAGTGAGAAAAAGGAGTGACTAGGCAAGATCTTGGTCACGCATGGCTTCTACTCTACTCTACTCTACTCTTCTCTTCTCTCTTTTCCTCTCTTTTCCTCTTTTTTCGACGCCATCTCTCGGTTCTAGTCGCTCTCGGCGATAGCTCGCCGTTCCCCGGTCACGAGCACCAGCACAACCGCGGCACTTTTTCGCGAGAGCAGAAGGTCAGACCTTGAAGCGCCCGGGCAGGCCCCGTGATCCGTTTGACCCAGAATAAAGGCACTTGCCGTTCTCCCCGTACCGCGGAACAATTCGCCCCGTGTGCTGCAAACGCTCTCCTTCCCAAGCACCATCCCTACCTCTAGCCACAGGCCGCGCGCCCGCCAACGGCGCGAGTGCCGAGAGGGGAAGGGCCCTGCTAACCTAGTCTCTCCGTCCGCAACAGCCGCGTGCAGTTAGCACACGTGCGGAAGATGTATCGGCTTTGGGAAGGATATTCTTTTTTGTTCCTTCCCTCCTCGAGCTTCTTTACTCTTCACCTATTCTTCTTACGCACTTCTGGTCGCGATGCTTTTGTTCCTTTCGAATGACTCCCCCTCAGACCTCCCCCCCCACCCTTCACCGGCATCGCCCCGCCGTCAATCCGCTAGTACCTTGACTACCGCTGCGGGCCATTGGACCGCTAGTCCTCGTTCGCTTCCGAGCTGACCCTGACTTTTTCTCAGCTTCCGCTGTCGGGACGACGTTCTGAATGTCTTTCGAGCCGTTATCCTCTCTTTATTTACATGATTTCATTTGACGAGTCGATAACCTCGTCAACGATAATCGAATCGACTACAACAGCCCGCGATGTTGGCAACCTGCTAAATGATAATAAAAAAAATTATTAAATAAATACCTGAGTAAATCGCGAAACGGCAATTCTTCGACGACAGGCATTTTCCGCCCCCCTCCCCCCCGTATGCCGTCGCAAGTCGACTAATATCACGTCCTTCCCACGCAATAATAGTACACACTTTATGAAGTTATCTTCTTGCGGAGGAGTTATTCCTATAAATAGCTGAATCGGATATAGTAAGCAATTTAAGATTAAGAACGGAACTAGTTGCTCGACTGCTAGTTAAATGATTAAATGATCCAATTCCAATGTATCGGCAGCCCGAATGTATGAAAGTGCATTAGCATAGCGTGAAAATGTCATGAGAAGATGCATTCGAAGTAGCGTGCGAAGAAAAATATTTAATGCCGCCAGGAAGATGAAGTACGTGTAAATCGATATGGAATTAGTTGGAAAGGCTAGTGGGGTAGGTGGGTTACGGACATCGGAGTTCAGTTCAGTTATTATAAGGCAGGGAAGAAAGGGATGGGGATCGATGGAGACGCAGCCTGCCAAAGTGCATAATCACGAGTCGCGGTCGACCCTTTGGCCCGGATTAAGGGCTCGGATCGGGTAAAGCAAGAGCTCGTCGTTAGAACACTGCTCGGCTTCAGACTCGCGTTCGCTTAGAGCTCGGCGGATAAAGGCACGGGCATTCACCGACAGGATCCATTTTTTCCCGACAGGGGTATACGTGCGATTGTATGCGTGAACGGCTTAGAAAGAATAGAGGAGTCGAGTAGAGAAGAGAACGAACGGGCTGTGCCGAGAGACCCAGGAGGAGAGACAGAGAGAGACAGAGAGCGAGAGAGAGAGAGAGAGAGAGAGAGAGAGAGAGAGAGAGAGTGCTAGGAAAAGGAACGAATGGCGTCGGCACGGGCGGCAACAGTAGCAACACGCACCAGCGGTACCTAGCATAGCAACTAACTGCTGCTTTTGCATTTCGTAATGCCTCTTCGTTCGACGTTGTTAACTTTTGCCCGCGTAACGGACCCTCCTCGCGCTTCTTGAAAGATGAGCTCGTCACGAGCTAGTTGTGCGACCTGGTGCTCCATTCCAGTTAAAGTCTTTATTCTGGATAAGCCCTTGGCTTATCACATGTATCATAAATTTTTTATAAATTTTTACATACATATTATATCGCATATATTAATATCGCAACTAATTTAATTTATCAGTATGTTCGAGCGTTGGTTTAAAAAAAAAAAATTATTCATCTTTATGGCCGTTTAATATTGTTTCAGTTTATGTGAAAAATCTGTAAATTCTTTAATGAAAAGTATCTATAGTGGCTATAAATGTTTCTAGTCATCTTAATTCAAGTCTTTTTCTTTATATGCCACATTTTAGAATAATCTTAAAATTATGAAGGAAAATAATCTATTGCACATTTATAGAATTGTAAAATAAAACAAATAAGATTTGTTTGACAAGAATATCAAGACTTATTATATAATATACATACAGTGTCGTAGTGAATCCAAATGAATCTTTAAATACTGTAGGTCTATATAGGTAATATATATATATGTATGTATGTATGTATGTATGTATGTATATATGTATGTATGTATAAAACATGAAAATAAATTAAAAGGAACTACCAGAGGGATTTGATGTTCAAGTAAGCAGAAGTTTGGTTTAATTCGAACTTAAGATCCGGCAAGTAATATCTTTTTCTTTACCTGAATTTTATCATACCATATATGCTATGAAGCACAAAGTAAAAAGCATAAAGGGGCCAACAGTCAGATTTGGTGAAAACATCATGAGAGAAGCTGCAACGTCACTACCACTACCCGCGATGGCATTACAAAGCATCTAAGCCAAAGCGACAATAACAATAATATTCTTAAGTGTTTTAACTTCAGCTGATATAATGTGAAGAGAGCCGCGTGCACATAACAGGTTTCGCGCATACACGCCAAGGCCAGCAGAGAGACCGAGGCATACAACGATCGCAGCGCAATGCGCCAATGAGATCCTAATTCGGCAGCTCACTTGCGTACGTGTGTTGCGTCGATCGAGAGATCTCGGCGTAGATGGTGTCGAGTACACCGGCTAGGCTAAGGATAGCTAAGGTTAACAAGAGAGTAAGGGAAAGATTCAAATTTCGCGCTCGATTTCGTCTTGGTTAATACAGGAAGGGTCGGTTCAGTCCCGTACACTGGGGTCAAGGTTCGCTGTCTCTCTTTTTATGTACTAAATACTTTTTTTAGTGCATAGAGGCTAGATCTATATGTACGTTCTGCAGCGTTGAGTTGGTTGAGTTGGTTGAGTTGGTTTCGCGCGCCATGCTGGGGCCACATACGTTCGTTGTTGACCCTGCACACGAAGCGAAAATCGGAGGGGGGGGGCATGCGTAATAGGATTAGGAATCCAGGCGGATGTAATACAGGTTCGGCAGAGCCACGCGATACTCTCTTACTAATTCATTGAAGGTTCTGTCGTTAGAAAGTGTTGTCCTTACGACCCAGTCACACGCTGCTTCTTTTGCCCCCCCCCACTCTCCCCGTCCCCCGTTCCCCGTCCCCTGTCACCCAATCACTACCTCGCGAGTAGCACTTCCCTCTCGAGGTACAATGTCTCGCTCGACGCCAGAGCTATAAAAGAAAGAAAAAGAAACGGAACGCGATATTAACATAACTTTTTGAAAACATGTTGCAAACACATGGATTCGTCTAGGTCTAGAATTTTACTTTCGCCCCTCGAAACTCGTATCATCATTATCTTCATTATGCGTGTATCCTCATCGATCAACTGCTTAATGTAACGGATAAGAAGCCGCGACTCATCATTATTATTTTTGTTGTTGTTTATAATACAATTAATCGACGATCAAGATTCAATGTTTAAAGCACGAGGACATATGTAAAAAAGCTAACGAGGGAAGAAGGGTGAGTCTGACCAACTCTTTATTTGAAGTACTTCAAGTTGGCTTCTTACTTTACTGGTAGAACACCACCTATATTGGTAAAATGCCACTCAAACGATGATAAATAGAATACAAATGAGAGAGAGAGAGAGAGAGAGAGAAGTTTCAAAAAATTATTTTGCATTACCTGTCTTCATTTACCGGATTTCTTCCTGACGGAACCTACCTATACAAAGGAGTTGTGTATATAAAGTGTCATTTACGTTATATGCTTTTGAATTCTTTTTAATTCTTTTAATTCAATGCATCTATGAAAGGTGCTCCATGTTTTACTTCAAATAAAGTAGTTTTTTTCCTAACCGGTTATCAGTACACTATAATGTACTTCTGCGCTCTTCAACGTATTCTTTAATACTATGTATAGTTACTTTTTTAGTCTTCAAAGCTAGAATGTTGCCGCATATTGAAAGTTAATTCGCCAATAAAGACGACAGGGTTACTAAAAAAAAACTATTACTTGGGTATCCATTTCGAAATATATATATGTGTGAATATACATGACTTAATATACATAAAAAAATTAAGAGAACTATTAAAAATATTTATTTTTGGTAGTTAAAGATAGAAAAAAATAAAAAAATAGAAAAACTAATCTTTTATATAAATAGGATCAAAGATATTTGAATTATTTGGTAGGAACAGGAAGTAGCAATAGAAAGAGTGCAAGTTCTAATTGAATTTGGGGTCCATTCTTAATTCATCGGAGCTTAATTGGTCGAATTCGAACCAAAACTTCACATCGGCTACGGGATCGGGCATGGGGGATGCTCTAGGATTTCTCGGCCGGTCTATTCATAATATAAGCCTTTTATTATTTCGTAGCTCACGGTGCGCTGTCCTACTTTGTCTTCGTCTTCTGTCTCCTCTCCCCCTCCCCCCTCCCCCTGCCGATTCCATCCCGCAGCCTCCCTCAACATCCACCCCTGTCGTATATCTATCCGCTTTCGCAATTTTGTCCTCGAGTCCACCTATTGGTTTTTGGTCTTTGTCTTTCCTCCGCTCCCCGCGTATACTTGCGTTCGCAGTAGTAGGATCGAACAAAGCCATTGAAGATATTCGTCCCGAGTCTTCCTCTTCCTCCATCGCCCGACTGCTTACCCATCCGAATTCACTCGTCGTACCTTGGCTCCACCGGGCTCCGAAGCTACTAGAAATGCAATTTATAGATGTTTATCGGCAAAGCTGTTAGCAGGAGATCCGAGATATTTGTGTCCTCGTTCGAAGCGAAATTCGACGAGAGCCTTGACGTAGCCCTGAAAAAGGACACTATCTCGGACACGCTTCGAGCCGGAGGTGAGGCAGTAGCCGCTCCCTCTCGAGTTTCTATTTTTGCAGTTACGGAGAACGCGGTCGATGCATCTCGGTCAACGAGAACTCGGTTCGACTGGCCCACGCACTATATGATTATTATCGCTGACAGATTTTCTCAGAATCATCGCTCTTTCTCTCTCTCTCTCTCTGTCACTTTTCGCGTAAGGTAAAAAGTATTTATTATTTTTTATTTTATTTTAGTTTTCATCTAGATCGGCCCCTGCAATAAAGTCATCAACAACAACAATAACAATAATAATAAAAAATAATAATAATTTATTATCAATACTCGATTGGATCTCGATTACCGCGAATTTAGTAGGGTCCCGCTGTCCTTATCGCTTCATTTTCAACTTGGACAATACCTAAAATCCTTTATTTAACGTAATATCCTTTAATGTTTTATGTATTTATTTCATCTCCTCCCAGTAATATAAAATCTAAAAAAAAAAGCATCTATAAGCATTTTTGACCCTATAACCTTATACTTCAGTTAGGCTCAAGCTCCTTTCTTACTTCAGTTCACTAAAGTTGATTGATTGTATTATTTGATGAATTTTTCTACCTATTTATTAATATTTGCTGATTATTTTGCTTTATTTTTAACTGAATGGGTTCAATCGGAGCTGAAGCAATTTAACATTTCACTCAATATCGGCTATGAATTAAAATTTACATCTTAAAATTTTAATAATCTAATACATTCGACGTTATGATGCTGATAATCATGAGGATGCGAAACTTACAAGAAGTAATCGAAAATGACTTATCGAAAGCCAGAGTAGAGCAGACTAGCGATGAAAACAAATTTCAAATCCTCGAATAGGTATCTCTAGGATATCAACGGCCGTTATAGGGAAAAAAGGCGTTTCTCTGCGAACTGCCAGCAAGCAACAATAGAATGAAAAGATACGACAGGCGATTTGCTTTTTTGTCGGGAGTATTACCGTTTAGTGTAAAATACACCTAGTCTCTTACTTTTGGCTAGGGTGAAAAATGTCTACCCCCCTCCCCGCCCCCTCCCTTTTCACTCAGTGGCGTGCATATATATATATATACGTTTACGAACGACGAACCGGTAGAAAACATCTGGCGCTCATAGACTTGAGGAATGGAATGAAATGGAAAGGAAATACGCGTGGATAACTAGTAAGTTCGACCCACATAATGCCTCTCGCTAACCAAAGAGCCCGATGATGTTGGCGATGGAGGTGGTGCTGGTACTGGTACTGGTACTGCTGCTGGTGCTGGTGCTGGTGCTGGTGCTGGTACTGGTACTGCTGCTGGTGCTGGTGCTGGTGCTGGTGCTGGTGCTGGTGCTGGTGCTGGTACTGGTACTGCTGCTGGTACACTACTACGGGGTGAGAGGAAGGAGTGAGGAGGCGAGCGAGAGCCGGAAACGGCGAAAGAGCGAGGGGAGTGGGTATCGGGTGAGCAAAGGTGCACGCTCTGTTATAGAGAGAGGGAGAAAGAGAGGTGGTGAATGTCGAAGGGTGTGTGGGGTACGTGCTTAGACAAGAGGGGACTCCTTTTTTCGGCTAGGTCTAGGCAGCCGGAGGGAGGTCGCGACGGTTCACACACAAGGCTCCCAATCCTGATTAGAATACAGGACACCGGTGAATAGCGTGATGATAGCGACGCCGTCGATGGTGCGGCTTTTTCGCGGTTTCCCCAAGTCCCGTCCACCGCCTCTATTATTAATACCTACCAGTTTCTAGCCGGAGCGCGGAAACTCGCTGACCCGGAAGTCCCGCGGATCCCGTGAACTCGAAAAAACGTTGAACAGCAACGACCGGACAAACCACGAGAATTAAAACCGGTATCATAAACGCGAGCGCCAATGAGCTTTTCATGGGAAAAACTGAGCTTCTTTCGCTTCGTGAATCGCTATCGGAATCGTTTTAAAGATAGACGAAGAAAAGAGAGCGGCGAGTCCGCGTCCCGTCGAATCCGACACCGTAACACATGGGAAAATAGCCGAGGAATAATAGTATACCCGATTAATGTGAGAAGCTGAGGCCTGAGCTCCGGAGCTGGATTTTCTACTGTTTGCATTCAAAATGTTGGCCTAACTCCTGTCCTGACATGAGATCTGCCCTTTATACTCTCACATTAATATCTAGCAAACATCTGACGTTAGATTCTTCAAGGAACCCCCAATTAATAAATGTGAAAAAAAACAGATCCCTTAACTTCCTAGAACTAAACAGGATATACTTAATATTCTAAAAGCAGTGTTTCTCATTTTTTTGTCGTATATCATATAGATATTACTTCTATTACTTATCGTAAGCCCGTAACGTATTTTCTTACCTTGAAGGATTTACGAGTTTCAAATAAAATATGTCATGGTTAAATAGATAACGTGTTAAACGTGTTATGATAAAAATAAAAATAAAAATATTATTTAATAATAATATATACCGAGAGGAAATGCAAATGTGTAGTAATAGAGAATTAGTATATCTACGCTCTTATTCTACAGAAAAATTGAAAAATGACGATAATTCTTTATTTATAAATGGATATTGTAGATAAAAATCTGAGCATTTATATTGTTAATAATTTCTATTATTTGAATAATGCTAATAATGAAAAATGTGTGGTTTGTTACAGGCTATAAATTTCTAGGAACGTCAATAGTAGTGGAACCATCGGTTGCCAGCTCCTCGAAGAAACGGTGAGTACAGATCCTATGGTCTTTCAAAATATTTAATTTATATGTAATCGTCGGAACTTGGGCTCCATTACGACCAATCTCTCGCTTCTCGTATACATTAGAATATTTGTACGAAGCTTTAGATCGTCATCTGGACCGTAAAAAGCACTTGGTTTTACACCTGCTGGACTCTGCATTCCCGAGCCACTATTATAACATAAGTAATGGTAATAACGATAAAAATAATAATAATAATAATAATAATAATAATAACAACAACAACAATAATAATAATAATTATGATGATGATGAAGGTGGTGTAGAGGACGAGCTTATTCTTTGTATTCGTCTCCCGACGTCCACGTCCATTTTCTCTGTTCGATTGCATTGCCGACACTTGCACCCGTAATTGTCAATTATTCCGGGATCAACTGCACTGCATGCAGTGCCATTACTCCTGCTCCCTTGTACTACTCTGTACCCAATGTAATTACGAATGAAAACAGAGGAGCGTAAATTTAAGGTGAACGGGCGAACGTGTTGGTGAAAAAAAAATAAATATTAATAATAAATAAATAAATAGCGGATAAATTGATTTATTAAATAATAAATATAATATATGATTTATTAATTATTAATATATTTTTATTTTTTAATTTTTTGACCATTTTCATTGATCGAAACGATGCTGTAAACTGAAAACTAGTTTTTAGAAAAATATTGTGATCGCTTAGTGACGTTCCACTGAATGCCAGCGTGCGAATTCAGAATTTTATTGAGGGGTTGGGGATGAGGGGGTGCATTTATTTTTAAATTTCGTGAAAAAAATGGAAGCGTCCGACGAGAGTGGATAACGGCGGCGGAGGGGGAAAATTCGGCTCGTTAAAAATTCAATATAACACCGGAATGACTAAGCTTGCTAATCTGAAATCAAATGAATGGAATTTATTAATGTATTACGACGGCTTGAGTTACTTTTTTAATTTGCATAGGGTTATGCGTAAGCGAGCGATAGTCCGTTGACTCGACGACCTATAAAAATAAAAAATAAAATATAAGAAGGAATAAGTTAACGGGCTCGAGAAAGACCGGAGAGGAGAAAAAAATATTAAAAATGCGCCTCGCCAGCGGCTCAGGCTCGCCGAGTCCTTTTTCCGCAGAGAGAAAATTCTGGCGGGTCGCTCTGAACGGTATAAATTGACGACTCGAAAAAAAAAAAAAAAAAAAAAAACTCTCAGTCGGTGTTTTATGCTTACATGGCTTGGCGTCGATTTTTCATGCACGACGATATGTTTCAAATGTAAAATGCACGTTGAGGAGTAGTAGTGTGGAGTTACGCGGAGTCAAACGGGAAGGTAAGAACAGGTAGAGGGAGACGAGAGGAGAGAAACTGGTACGGACGTTAAAACTAGTTTTCTTCTAGCGAGGAGTTGGAGTTTCGCCCCTTAAATTTGGACAATGACCGAATCTCTCTCTCTCTCTCTCTCTCTCTCTCTCTACATATATAGTCTCTCCCTCTTTTCGTTCTCCATCGGCAATCTTTGCAAGAAGCCGCGACCATCGACCCCGCGCACGCGCATCAACGACTAATTTTAGTTAATACGTCAACGAATTAAAAAAAAAAAAGAAAAGCGATGGCCGCTCAAATCTTAATATTTTTATTTTTATAGCTTTTTCGCTTGATTTATTTATTTATTTATTTTTTAATAATAATCTTAACCTCTTTTAAAACTATACATTAATTAGTCTATAGAAAAGGCTTTTCATCGATTAACCATTATTATGTATTATTTTTTATTTTTTTATAAAAATAAAAAACTGTATATGTATTATTAACATTGTTATTATTGTATATGTATTATTAACATTGTTATTATTGTATATGTATTATTAACATATTTTGCTTATACTGTCACGCGTAAGAGGTTACAAGTATCATCTTATACTGCCTAAATTATAATTTAGATTATAATTATTTTATTTTTTTATTTTGTTAACGTGAGCTGATAGATTATTTAACGAGAGAAATTTTTTGCTACGCATAATTTGTTGTAATTTATTACGTATTTCTACATTAAATGTAACAAAAATATTTGTCCAATTTTCATTTAGTTATACCGAATGTGCTGCTCTTGTTTTTTATTTATGCGAATTAATATTTTAACTAATATCTGGTGATACTAATTAATAATTTATAATAATTAATAATTAAAGAGCTAGAATATGAAGTGGAATATGCGCCAGTCGATCGTTAATTCATTGATGAAAAAATACACTTGTTGCCGGAGTTGATTAATTATTAATTAATTAATACACATTTACGTCAAAATCACCTGGAGTATGCGAGTGCTATTCAAAGCTCACTCGCTCACCCCCTTGGAATTCGACGTTATATAAGTATAAAAGGGAGAATGTGAAGTGAATGTGCATTATAGGCGTATAGTTATTGTTATTGGGAGCTGTTTTTTTTTTTTTCCTAGGATGAAATGGGCCAAGTCTTGGCTTATACCACAAACGTTCCACTATACAGCACTGCACAACTTGTTATTTCGGATTTTCGGTTTCTCAATCATTCGGAAAGAAGGCTTCGACCTGAGCGTATGAATGCACCTTTACCGCAAACCGTAACTTCGTTCCCTTGTCCTTTTAACTTACAAAGGAAGCAACGGTACTCGACTCGACTGAAAACTAAATTTGCAAATACACATTTGCATTCCCGGAAAGCTTGTTAATATGATAATTTATTTTGTTTTTTTCGAGTTATTTTCTTGCTCGCATTCATTTCTGACAGCAGCAGCAACAGCAGCAAAGTGAATTAAAATCATCATTTAGAGACTTTCTAATATTAGCGCTATAATATTCATTTAAATCCAATATACAAAGCACTATTTATACATAAAAAATAAAGATAAAGCGCGTGGGAGTTGTGCAGGTATAGGAATGGACCCTCTCGTTAAGTTCTATTTACATGCGTCGAAATTACGTCATCACTTTAGGCCGCCTATGTAAATGGATATTAAATTTGTGCGCTTATGTAGAATTAGTGGAGATATATTTATTCAAGAAGATTTATTTTGTCTCAATAAAGTAAATTAAGTAATTTAAGTCTACTTTTGATTTCCGGTTCATTAATCTTCGCTTATAATAATAAAATTTTTTCATTATCGAAATTCTTTGCATTATCGAAACGTTTTCAATATAAAATAAATGTGCATATAATATATATACATATAAGGCTTGTGTATTTTAATTTTTTTTTATTTTCATTTTACTTATTAAGTAGTAGCATTATGTAAACGATGAATTGGAGAGGAAAAATAAGAAAAAAGCAGTTTTAATTGCCTGTTAATTGTTTTAGCTTAATAGCCATTGTTAATTACTTTATTGATATTATTTGTCAACGACTCATACTTGTACATTACATTCTGACGTGTACATTTCATTTTAAAATTACTCATAAAATAATGAAACCAAAGTAAACTAAATAAAATATTAATTAATAACTTTACTTACTTTTATTCATGATTTTAATGTTTTTTACTCAATATTTTTTTTCTTTTTTTAGTTTTTTCATTGAAAATATAGAAGAAGGGTTCGATTTTTATTATTAAAAAACGATTTGATTGATCAATCAATTCGCATACGGTAAGGGGATATCGAGGAAGGAAAGGAGTCAAAGAGGGTGCGTGCGAATTCCAGGACACGATGTATTCGCATGGCAGTATAAGCGTGAAACAAGTTTCTCAAAGGGTTGCGTCGACGCTGACCCCGAATGTCCCCGACCCCTGCAAATTCGCGCTGCACACGCGGTCGGTGCACTTGCGTTCTCAGTACACTTGCATAAAAGTGCGCGCATGCGCGTACGGGATATTAGCATAAAAAGCCGGTCGAGGGATCAATCGCGGTCGTCGAATCCGTGCCCGCATCCTGTCCTTGCATTCCGGTCGGTCGTTGCATTGCTCCCTCCCCGACGCCTCTCCCACGCCATCCGGGCGCAACAAGTGCACGTAGACGCACGCGAGTACGGGAGCCGACGATATCCTGTTGGGGCCTTATTGTTCGGCTCTGCATTGCGGCTCTTGGTGCATTCCAAGGGATGAGACTCAACCCTTTTGTGAATTCGGGGACAGAGTGACGCTGCAAGGGTCCCCGGTTTAAGATGCTTTCCTCGGCATTGCATGGGGTGCAACCGAGTCTCCCTCCCTCGAAGAATCACGATAATCTTGACGAGACGACTATTTGATACTTGGCTGGATCGAGGATAAATATTAAAAATTTGACTGTTGGCAGGTGAGGTGCGAGGACACCTGCCATCGGCACGCCCTCGAATTATCTCCAAACCGATGGTCGCTTAACAAAACTTTATATTCCGTGTATTCAACGAATAATCTTTATCATTAATTAATCATTAGGATTTACGGAAATCGTATATACCTAAATATCTTGATAATTATTTCAGTCAAATTATATCATCTTACATAAATCCAGAATACGGTAATTTAAATTACTATTATTAAATTTCACTATTATTTATTGTTTCGAAATGATTTTATAAATATAAGTAAGTGTTTAAAAAAAAAAAAATTAACTATTGAATAATAGTTAATTATTAATTATTAACTCCCTTAACTGTTGAATGATGGCTAACTTTTAATTAGAAAAATCTATTAAGTATTATTATGTTGTTGTTGCTCTTCTTTTTCTTCTTCTTCTTCTTCTTCTTCTTCTTATTATTATTATTATTATTATTATTATTACTACTATTATTATTTATTACTAATTATAATTATATATGTAAATCATTTTAATTATAAATAACTACAGTCTAAAATATTTATTCAATTTATTAAATTAATAACTTAATTATGAAAATTTAAAACATTTTTTTTTAAATTTAAAACATTTTTTTTTAAATTTAAAAAATGAGAATTAACATATTTTTGAAGATGTGAAAGCTTTTTTACTAATATTACAATCGTATCTGTATGACTAAACAGTGTCTGTTAATCTCAATTCCAATTTGGCTTTAGTTTATCAACGGTGTGAATAACATGATGTTAGTAAGATCAGTAAGTTTTTTCTCATATTGTATTAAACATATTCTTGATATTGTAAATGTCAGCTTTCTTTAATTAATGGCCTTATTAATATTATTTTTGCATCATTTTTTTTTAAACCAATTTGCTGTTAATGAGAAAAGATGGAGTGTGATTGGTTAAATTATGTTTTTTAGTTATTACTATAAATTATTTGCACATGAATGTCTAACATTTAAAATCGTTTAATCGACATTTATTTTCAAGATAAATTGAGGGCGTGACAGTAACAGGTGTTCAAGCACCCCACCTGTTGATTTCTTCATTATTAAGTTTAATGATACCAAACATGAAACATAACTTTCTTTAAAAATTACTTTTTTGTCAATTTTCTTGTGATTATAATGACAATCGGTAATTTTGACGTTTCCTCATTATTAATTTAATTACTTTCTACAGAAGTACTTAAAAATGTCTAGAAAAGAATATAAAATACAATATTCTTTTTTATACCGAGATAAGTCAATTATTACTATTAAATTAAAATTTTTTTTAATTAAAATATTTTTGAATATTAATAAGGCCATTAATTAAAGAAAGCTGACATTTACAATATCAAGAATATGTTTAATATTAATATTAATATTAATATTAGTACCAAGAATTAAAATATAAAAATATTTTTTCTTTTAAAATACTATTTTTTAAAGAGATTCGCATAAACAGATTATATAAGAAAAATTATTTTTAATACGATTTATTTTTAATTGAAAATTTAGACGTTGATTGTTTTAATTATCATTAAAAAAAACAAAACAAAAAATACTTTTTCTGATCATTTGATTGAAAACTTTGAGAATGTAAAAGAACTAGGATTGTGATAATAAAGAAACTCCGGATGACAATAGTCTGGATGACAATTATGAAGGCCAAAGTATTTACCAAGTGGTAAATTTACTGTCAATTTACTTATAGCTATTTCAAAAAGTAAAGCTTGTACGATCACTGGCGCATATAATTTTATGAAATAAGTATAGAGTTATCGTTATAAATTCCTCATAACGACTACATAAACTTATACTCTTTTGTCAAGTACTCGTATTAAGTACGTGACTGTGGCAACTGAAAATTAATTTAAAAGAAAAAAGGTTGAAATTAAAAATAATTTTGAGATAATAGTTTTTAGTATACAATAATTTTAATAATTTTTTATTTTTAATTTTTTTAATGTCATTATCTAAGTATTTTATTATTGAGCTAAAAGTATTAAGGATTTGTTATCTCTAAAGCGTCGATAAGAGGTTGTAAATTATATTGCAATATTAACCGAATGATGTCTGCTTTATCGAATCGAATGAAAGTGAAATATGGTCGTGAAATAGCGTAATGGTCGCAAGTGATGTAAGGAGGTATTATTTGATAAAAAGAAAGGCGTGTTACGCGAGCAACGATCAGGAAGTCTATGGAGCGGCAGACAAAAAGGGCTAAAAAGAAGTTAGGCAGACGAACAAGAATGAATAAGGAGGATGAAAGTGCATCCAGAGCAGCCCCTCATCCTCCTCGGCCTCATCCTCCTCTCCTTTGAAATGCGTTCATCTCCGTCCGGGTGCGTTTCGCGGGCGAAAAACGTTGCATGCGGCACGCGCCGGTCTCGTGAGCACTGTCCCCCACTCGTTCGGCTCTGCTTTTTTTCTTTTTTCTTTCATTTTTAACAGAGAGCAGGCCTCCCCCCTTGGAAACACTCCCTCTCCCTTACCACAGCCGCTCCCTCATACACGCTCATTCTTTACCGGGCCGCAACTCCTCCCCTGTTTGTTCGACTGGTCCTCGTCCCCGTCGACGTTGAAAAAGTCATCGTCATCGTTTCTCTTCCCCCCTCGTCTATCTCGAATTCCTCTTGCGCTCCTTTGCTAAAGTGCATGCGCGCGTGGACGATGCAGAGGCCGAAACGTGCACTTGTTGCACCGGCCTCTCTGCCCTCCCCTGTTATTGAGCGCTCGCGTGGCGCGGCAGATTATATTATGCGAAGCCGCTCGCGCGGCTTTCGTATTTTATCCTCTCCGGGTCGGGGCTTAACGACGACCTTGCCCGCAGCGTCATCGCTCAACCCACTCACTTCCCCTAAATCAACCCAAAGACTCGATAGGAGTTTGATTTCTTTAACCTCTCAACTTTACGATGTTATGGGTGAATTAATTGCTAATTTTATAATGCATTAACGATAATTAATGTATTAATGATTCTGCCCGATTGGTGAAACGCACACCGTCTCATTTTTAAGCGGAAGTACGTTACAAGTGGCTCTATAAAAAGAATTTACTTCAGAAATACAAGCGGCGATTATTATTTCTTTTATGTGAATATTACGGTACCGAATAATCCATACATTTCATGCAATTGTACTTTCCAATGATATTCCGAAAATAATGAGTACCGCTCAACTATTATTTCGAATTCTCGGGCAGTTTAGCGTACAGTTGACTTTTAAAATAAAAGAGGGAAGCCCTCGGCTTTTAGACAGGATGCACTGTAATTTAAATAATATTTATGGTCATTAAAACGAATGGCTTTCTGTCACCGCCGATAGATTAAAATAATCATTAGCAACCGCCGTAAAAATGATTTAGGGAAAAATTTGAAAGATGGCTGCTCCGAGGTATAAATTAGCTTACGATATAATATAAGCGCTCATAAAAAATAACTCGCAAACGCAGTTGTTTCACCTTCCAAGAAATTTGGGCTCGATCACTCCCACCCTCAATCTATCGCTTTTATATTATTTATCCCTACATATGCTAATCGATCCATAAGTTCCTCGCTGAGTCTTGCTTGGTCGTTGAGTAAGTACTGAATACAATTACATACCTCGAAAATGCATTTTTCTCCTCTCGTCTATCATTCCAGAATTCTTTTTTAATAATAATTTTTTATTGCAATAAAATAAATAAAATAAAATAAAATAAAAGCGTTGTTTATTGAGAGGAATAGTTCAATAATAAGGTACTATTTATAATTGCTCCGGAGGGTCTCATACTCTCTCTCTCTCTCTCTCTCTCTCTCTCTCTCTCTCTCTCTCTTATTTTAATTATGAATAAAAACAACGATCTGATGATTACATTTAATTTATATATTTATTTATTTTACTGTTTCATTATCAATCTCGAATTCTCGACTCAATAAACAATGATTGGCGTAAAGTCTTAGAGCGCACCATTCGCTCATTCTATCCCTTGTATTTCAAACATCTGCCTGCTATTTCTTAACCCAAGAACTATCATTATTGTACTTATTATCAAAGAAACTCTGGTAAAATCCATTCAAAAGTCAAGCGAGTGTTTCAAATTATTTCTAAGCGTTTCGCTTAACGTGCATTGAAAAGCCATCGATACGCGAACTTATCTAGATCTCGGTTATCGCTGCCCAAAGATCTAGAACTCTCTTTTTTACATCCCCTCTTTAAATAATGAGAAATAATAACGTTATTAATAATAATGATAATAATAGCAGGCAGATTTGTGGAAGAAATGAGGCTTCCCGGCTCTTGAAGTTCTCGAAGCACTGAAGTGGGCACATTAGGGTGTTTCTGGTGAAGATCGCTAACAACGGGATAACTTCTCCAGTGAACATTGTCATAGATATGTAAGCCTGACCCCCCTCTCTACTGGTTATATTTCGCGGAGATTAGAATCTTCCTTAGGGGCACAAGACGCTCTTTCCTTGACCGGATCACGGAGATTATAATGACGATCCCTCGTGCAAGAACTGTTGACGCGTGAAGCGGCCAGTGTAAACATTTCGCTGCAAACTACGTTACATCGTTTTAACGATGGTCCTTATTAGCTGCGGGCACACTTCCCGGACAATTGTCGAAGGAAGGCTACACGTAAGAAAGGACAGAAACGAAAAACTTTATGCCGTCAACGTCTATGTCTTTCGCATTGGACCGGCTTCTGTTCGTTGTTCTGTCCCTTCATTGGAAACGAGTCTCGTCATCGAACTCATGCCGTCCCTGTTCCTCCATGCATGTGTGGCACCCATCGCCGAGAATGAGCTTAGGATTCACGATCGATAGCCGAGATAAGAGCGCCTGGCGAGCAGCAGCTGTCTTATTCTTCTCCTACTGTTTCTTGCTGTTGCTGCTGTTGCTGCTGCTGCTGCTCCCACTTCTTATTTATTTCTATTCAAATTTTTATTCCTAATCCTCTTTCCATTTCTTAATGTTCGTCAGGAAGAGATTCTTCGTAGTTAGAAACTTCGCAGCGCGCCTCCCCCGTGATCGGCGAGCTATCTGGAGTCACGAAAGTCGCCCATTGCTTTATTCGTGGCCTCGAGCACTAGGCGCATTTAAAGCCATATAATTATTGGGTAGATTGGCGAGGCTTCTTTAAAGCGTTTTACCGTTCCGAGGGAAGAATGCCGTCTGCTTTGTGCCATGACCTTATCTGCCCGGCTATTGATTCGAACGGGTTCGAATCGGGCGAATAAAGATTTCACAATTGCGATCCCAATCGCTACTTCATTATACATACGTATATTCAATAACAATAAGACATAATTGCTCATCTCTTTATTTTCATTTACCTTTTCTTATCACTATAAGATTTAGAGCTACGCGATTGTTGATCAAATTTCATTTTTATTCTCTTCTAACGTATCGAATTCATTGAAGGGCCTTACATATTTTCACCTCGTAGAGCTCTACTATTGCATTTAAATCAAAATTGTTTACAAAACTTTGGTAAAATAAATTCCTTTCCTTTTTAAATATTAATATTTAGATGAAATTATATACATATGAATATGAGCATGTTTCTTCTTTTTTTTTTTTTTATAAAAATTATCCGAATTACATATTGAAAAGATCAAATGAAGAATCGTTTAATTTTTTTTTTTTTTTTTTTTTTTTTTTTAAGTTTTAATGAGCGCAACACATGTTCGACTACGATTTCGGACTTAGGGAATTAATTTAGTAATCCTCGGAGGATCCGAAAACCTTGAGTAGAATCAAATTTAGAATTGCATTAGCCATGCCGGATAAATAAAAACTGCCAGAACAACGGACGGGAATAAATAAAGAAGCGGTAGCAAAAAGTATAGTTAAGCAGGTGACACGTCTCTGTCGTCCATAAATCAATGTTGACGTGCAATCATTCCCACCAGCGTGATAACATTTGCCTTATATTGTGATAATAGTGTGGGCAATATAATAACGAGTTCCGTAACCCTTTATTTGTCAGCATTTCGCTCCGATTTCACGGTGAAAACTCTGGCAATGTTAAGCCTGTCTTGATCTCTTCGCACACATGTCGAGGTGCGAGGTGTGAGGTGCTGATGAATTTTGACTGGATGCACCTGTCGACGCGTGTCTCTACTCCTTTATTAAATACGCTAAGGCGTTCCGTCACCTCACTGTTTATTAAGTAATTAATAATTACAAGGAAATTCGTTTACTTGTCGATCCCGTCTATTATGGAATTAAAAATAAGATAAAAGTAAATAAAATCTCGTAAACTTAACACAAAAATACCTTGTCCCGGAAAAAAATTGCTTTATCGTATAAAACTTTTTTATCTACAAACGATCAGCGGTTGTAAATAGTATTATCTGCACATATAAAGCACTATTTAACATTATGCTACTGCAGATTAATAATAAATAATAAAGGATAAGTTAGGTTCGAACGCCGGTAATATTATCCTCGGTTATCAGCGACAGGGGAGATAAGTCCTTTATTTCAAACAAAAATCACCCTTTCTCCATATCCTTAAATCCCTTAAAAAATGATTTTCCTTATTACAGGGGCAGCCGAAGTGCCCTGCCAGATCGACAGATTGACGAGCTTGGCAATGATTGGAGGTAAGTCTCCTAAAAATCTTTCTGACACAAAATTTCAGCCTCATTATCCAATATCATTAATCCAATATGCCGTCGAGCTCTTCCTTCTCTTATCTCGATCATCCTAGATAAAGAAATAATGTAAATAAGGGGACAATCCGCAATTATGCGCATCGCTAATTTTCACGAGATTTAATAAGTATTCCAAAGACGTTTATCCGTATTTTATAATTAGCTTCTGTTATTAGGACGTCCTGCGTTTTATGTTTTATTATATGAATTGTTAACCGAAATTAATGTTTACTAACTAAGGTTTACGTGTGGGCTATTTTTATTATTATTGAGATTATTTTATTATTTAGTGAATTTGATGTGATCCTTTAATAATTCGTAAAATTTAAAACTTATCGCTTTTATTGTATGCTGTTTGTATATAATTGCAATGTACTCTATCAATGAATTTTTAATTTTTTTTTATCTTTCTGTTTTTAGGGATAAATTTCAAATAAATAGTTTTAACTACCGGTAAAAGCTTACGTACATACGTAAATACCTACACGTGTTTATATTGACTAACAAGTAATTATATAAACATTCAAATATCTATTAAATATACATTAAAAACAAATACATTACAGATTAGAGCAGTTAAAAAAAATATTTTCGAACTATATATAATATTGAACATAAAGAATATATATTTATCTCCATGTGCAGTAGAACGTCTCCATAAATTTTGTCTGTAAAAAAATCACTTACGCATATAGTATATTGAAAAGCAAATTGCAAGCAGATCAAATTTTAATAAGAAAAATCAGAATGACTTTTACAATTATTTATATAACTGTATTTTGTCATTAATTAATGGTCGCTTTGTTTAACATTTAGCCAAAAGCTGTGTCAAAATAGCTGAAATCGATATTCAATTTCGCATATAATTGTTGTATAATTAATGATTGGGTCAGTAAAAATATGAATTCTAAGAACTATTAGGAAAGGCTTAGGCGAGAAAAAACGAGTGTAAAGGGAACAGCGATTGATTTTAAATTTGTGAGGGAACCAGTCGGAAAATACGAAGAAAACGGAAGAAAAGCTTGGAGCCACGATTATCATATCTATTGATCGTAGAAGGCGTTTCCACCGATGTCGTGATACGGTCGTGATACGGTCGTGATACTACGTGATACGTCACGATACGTATGAGAGTATCGGCTGTCGATGATTCGATTAAACGACTTTTCCGGACGTAAAGGCGACAATCGTAAAGTACGCGGAAGAATAAAATCGCTGTATTCGCAACCCCCCTCCCCCGTCCCAGGCGATTACATTGCCGAGAGGAAATAGCCATTCAAGGTTCAGGGATTTTATAAGGGCGGTTAGAATAAAAAACCAAGGCTATAAGCAATTTGCGTAAAAGTATGTCACGCGAATGAATCGATAAATAATGACATGGTAAAAGCACGATATGTTGTTCGAAGACTCGATTCGAATAGAAATGGGGGAAAGCCGTATCAAGCTGCTCGTTTGTGCTTTTTTCCCCAACCCCTTTTTCATTTTTTAATTTTTTTTTTTTTTTTTTTTAAGCTTTATTCGTAATTCCGAATCATTTGAAGCTCGGCTTAAATATTTCTAGAAATCAATAATTTTACTTAATCTCATTAGGCAGTTCATCACGAGACGAGCCCTTTCATTTTTTTTCCACTCGTTCTACGTTCGATTTTTCCTTGTTGCGTTACTCGCTTCCCCTTATTGTTGACGCTGCGCGTTTTCCATTCCCTCGCGACCTTCGCCCTCAAGCGAAGCTCACATGCAAAGCCCAATATCCTTCTTAACCGAATTTCCGCGCGACGCTCTTCATTTCTCTTTGTCATTACTCTTATCTGGACTGGACAAAAAATCGCCTCCTATAATGTAACGCAAGAAATTTTCATCTTTACTATAATATTTTTATTGGCCACTAAAAAATTAATGTATTAATACGATTATAATTATGAACCAGTTTTTCTACAGATAGTTAATTAACAAAAAAAAAAAAAAAATAATAATAATGAAAATTCGTAAAATGAAAATATTAATTTAAAAATAGGTATAATAATAAGTTCTCATTTAATTTTCAATTAACTTCGTTATATAAGTTTAAAAAATCTTTTTTATTTAAAATTTATACAATTTAAAATCAACGAAATAAGATAATTAAAATAAAAGATCTGCGAAAGAATAACATTCATATTTGAGAATGAATATTCGAAAGTATTTGTTTAAATATAAGATATTCATTTAATAACTACTAAAAGCATATCATATACATGATGTAGAGATCATTGAAATACATTTTTGTAACTTTTGCTAGCTGAAAAAATAAATAGCTAAAAGAACCTTGAGCATGTGACAACTTCCACCATCTCTTAGCAAAGAAAGAAGTTATTAATAAATTGAAAATGAGTTCATTCGCTCAAAAAAACTTGTTCAAACTAAAGAATTTTCTTTGGATGTGAAATATCTTTATATCTTATACTTGTCGAATGGTATTGTATAACCACTTAAGACAACTTCTACTAAATTTATTTGAAAATAACGGTGAAGATGTGTCTATTAATTATAAATTATATAAATTATTTATCAAGTGTAGCTTGTAACGTATCTTGTAACCCAACTGATATAATAATTTTGATTAAACATATCAATCTGCAAGTTAAAATAATTATTGATTTTTATTTAAGCCGGTATCCAAAAAACCTCAATTCTTTTAAAAATGCAAAATTCTAGATTAGACGTAAGTATGAAAAAAAAATAAATAAATAAATAAATAAAAAAAAAAATTAAAGCGTCTCACTGAATAGCTATTATTTTAACTATTTTAACAGGGGTGACAATGAAAATCCTACCGAAGCAGAAAGCGTGTCGCATTTTTTAAAGGGAGAGCTCGGCCGAGCTTAAAAGTTGTTTTAAATGGTTGCACTAGGGAAGAGTATTGCCAGACTTGTATCTTTGAGGCATCCTCGTCCGGATGCATCATCCTTTGTCACGGTTCTCTTTCGTCGCGACATCGGCTAAATGCAGTCGATCGATTATCCATTAGGCCGAGTGTAAACACCCTCGACGCCTCGCTTTTAGAGTCGCTTAGACATCGTCTTGTCAGTTCCAAAGTTTATTTGAAGATAAACTGAAGATATAACGTCACCCCTTCCTTCGCTTTCGAATTTGCACTTTCGAGGCTCAATCTCGAGTTTCTTCTTATAGTAATTATCAAATTTGTTTGAACGCATTCTCGGGAAGAATTTGATCGTCTCGATTTCTCAAGAATTATTTATTCGACGACAAAGAAAGACATTACACCCCTTATTAGTTCATTACCTACTTTATATAATAAGATTTAATGAGAGATGCATTACATTTTCATTTTTTATATACTTTTTGATAATAAAAAAATATTTTAAAAAAAGTAATGATTTTTTACCAACATTAATTAATAATATTTATTTTTATCAATTTAAATTATTATAAACATAAATGTTATATTTAAATAATTTATCTATAATTTATATTAATTGGTAGTTCTTGAAATTTTTAATGTAAAAATTATTCTGTTTTTTATTTTTTAATAATTTCGTGTATTTTTTATCAGTAATTAATTATTGACTATGATAAAAAGGAAAAATATTTATATATCTAAAATATATTTAAGGAATCTTAAAATTTTAATTTAGCGCTATTAAAATAGGAATGGTGCACTTTTCCAAGTATTTTTGGATAGTTGACAGAGTAAATACAAGAAGATTTAAATGCTCCATTAGAGGTCATACTCATCAAAAGCAATGAATCGTTACGGCCATATGTAAATTATTATTAATTATTATTATTATTAAATTATTCCTCTTGACATAATTTGTAATAGAATGTAATATGGAGTAAAACTTGCTTAGATACATGATTAAAATCATGCATCAGTTTTTCTGTACAGATTTTGTAAATTTGAAGATTTAGGCCTAAACCGATTATAAGCATTTGTGAATTTTCTATCGAAAAAAAATACATTTAAAGACTTATCGACTATTAAAAATGAAAACTTACTTCATTTTTTTTTTCAAATTTTTTTAATCATTGATCAGGAAAAATATCGGGGATAGTTAAAATAAGGTATTAAAAGAAGGCGAGTCGGTATTTTTTTAGTACAATGATCTGCAGACGGCTAAATTAATATTATAGAGAAGCAAGGTTCGCACGTTTGCGTATGTATAAGAGTTAGCGGGAGATATTGAAAGGGGAGCAGGGATTGAAGGAGGAATACGAAGAGATACGGAGGAGAGTAGCTTTGAAAATTTCTCGGATGTACAAAGCGAGAAAGCATCTGGCCAGCAGGAGCGGAGGTTAACGTATACGAAGAAAGGCGATCGGTGATCTCGGACGCAGAAATTTTTTTACCTACGATAGCCCTACGATTGACTCTTACGCAATACTTGGAGTAAGTGGGAGGAGAGAGAGAGAGAGGGAGGGAGAGGGAGGGAGAGAGAGAGAGAGAGAACGAGTGAGCGTCACGGGTGAAAGAATGACGGCGATTCGGAGAATTATTGGGTTGCCCTACTTAGTAGGTATAAGCCAGCGTACGCTAAAACCAGAATGTCCTCCTCATGCTCCCCGCCCCCTATATCACCGCGGGCATCGTCAACTCCTCGAGCCTCTCTGACATCGCCGCTCTCCTCCAGCCAGCCAACCGACCAGCCAACCGACCAGCCAACCGACCAGCCGACCGACAAGCCAACGAACCAGCCAGCCAGCCAGCCATCCGTCCGTTACTTTTAGCGTCTCGGAGGATCGGGAGGTGGAAGCCACCACCGCTCCCTGGAAGCCTAAGCCCGAGGCAGCAAACACGAGTGCGGGGGCCGAGCGAGGGCTTCCTCTCGGCCGATATCTACTCCTTCGCGTCGCGAATGAGACATCGATTCGCCTTCGGTCGATGCTCGACGACTAATTGAGCCACTTCTACCGTGCATGCCGAGCCGTAACGCAGATCTCGGGGAAGAACCGACGGGGAGACGGGGATTTATTCGACTAGTGATTCCGCGGTTCAGTTGCCAGATAATTCAAGCCTTCGGGCTCGGTGGGCCAGGGCGGGGAAGGAGGGACTCATTTCGTTTATTAAGCCGCGGCTTATTCTGGACCGCGAAACTAGATCGGAGCTTAGGTCGGTTAAACTAACGGCGTCGGCGGCGGCCTTATTTATTAGCCTTATTATATAGGGCCATTCGTCCTGGCGCCACAAATACTATTCTGAAAATTAACCTTTCTTTTCAGTTACCATCCGCGGAAAAACATTTAATAACGGTAGAGCGAAGAGATATTGCGATCTCGATCGAGGGAAAATTTTTGTCAATGAGGCCTCTACTATGTTGCGAGATACTTGCGAGGATTTGGACGATTTTCAAGGAACGTAATAAAATAATAAAATAATTCAATACAAGCTGCCTTCTATCAACATTGAAATTTCTATATCTAAATTTACCATGAATTTTTATAGCCTCATAAATATTAATTCTAATTAAGACCATGTTAATTTAAGACAAAAATACAGTCAATGCGACAATAATTTGTCCTTCCGTAAGCAAACAATTTGTAAAATAATTTCATTATATTGACTAAATAAAGGAGCCTTGTGAAACACGTGTTCGGTCCTCATATAATGTCTTTTCCATAAATCCGATAGTTCGGCTCATGAAATCTTATGAAATCTGCCATACAAATAAAAAATAAATATGCAAAAGCTGACTAATGTATAAAAGTGGAGAATCAAAATACGAATATCTCTCGTTGATCGTAATTTGGGCCTCCTCCCGTCGCGACTCCTCCTATCACTATCCCATCGATATTAATGAATATCTAACAATTAACTGTGTATATTGGGCTACTTCGAACCAAGTGGCTACTTAAAGCTTCTTTTAGCCACGAGGAAAGTATTATTTTATTATTATTTTACCGTTCATACTAACACGAGTACTGATTATCCGGAAGACGAATACGCACTAAATCTTTTTTTAACTAAATGAATGGCTCGGCGGAAATAAATTATTTTAGAGCGAGTCGAAACTAATCGCCTGAATTAAAATAGCCTTTGCTTTGTACACATTCTCTACGACTGAAAATATTCCTTAAAAAATATTTTAAGTGCTTCAAATTATCAATTTTTGTCATTTAAATAAGATTAAAATAAATGACGAATGATTGTTTGACACGTAAATGATTTAGCGCAATGGCAGCATCAGGAAAAATATTTAATATTGCGTAGTATAGACGAAGTGGCTTAAGTGTATATATTCTATAGCAGCAGCCTTTTCCGTAATCCTCATCAACGTCCTCGACATCGTCTCAAGTCCACATTTTCCAGGCCGCGCATCCACTAATGGGCCAAACCACGTTCCGAGCCGAGCCAGACAAAGCCAGGTTAAAGAAAAGGCTCTTGCGCTGTGCTCGATTGTAATTACGTGATTTGAATGTCTCATCGTATTGGGATTTTTCACGCCTATGCGGATGATCGTGGATCTTCAAATGATTCTTATTACAAGTCAAGGAATCAAGTGGATAATCTCCCCATATTCCTAGACTCGAGCATAAATCTCTCTCTCTCTCTCTCTCTCTCTCTCTCTCTCTCTCTCTCTCTCTCTCATACATACGCACGCACGCACGCACGCACGCGCGGGCTTCTTTTGACTTTCCACCCCCCTCTCTCTCTCCCTATTCAAGGCTATCAACACTATCGGACCGGAAAATCTCTAGCTTTCTGAAAAAATGAGCAGTACAAAAAGTAAGATTAGCTAGCTTTAAGTAATAAGAGAATGAGTATCCGTGACCTTCCTCGTGTTTTTCGAATAGTCTCCGTTGATTGAATGGAATTTTATTTGGAAAATTAGCCGGCGTCATTTTAATTTCCATTTTGAGGTCACGAGAGTTTCAAAATTCAACGCCCACGTCGAACGCCAAAGATTCTAACGCTTCATTATGTAGTCGCTCAGACAAAGGAAGTACGCCGCCAAGAAATTATTGGGATTGTGGCTTGCTATGATGAATTAAAAAGAGCATTAATAGCAGTACTTTTTAATCCGTCCGTCTATTTTGTGCATTTAATGACGTTCGATTGCGTAAAAATATATTACTATTAAATCCAGGCTCATTCGAGAAAGCTAGATTTATTAGCTGGATTTTTATGCTGGATTTACGTATCGATCGTATCATCGTCGATCCACATACGGCATTGCCGGTCTCGTAATTATTATTTATGCATCACCCTGATGCGTAATTATATATGGACAAAGAGCCGAAATTTCATGAACTAGTGTAGGATGAATTGAAACGAGCCTGCGAGGAGCAAGACGAGGCGGCCCGAAGAGCAGAGGCAGCAGAGCCAGCAGAGGCATCGCAAGTAAAGGAAAATTTTCCACCCGGAAGAGCCAATAGAATGCTGCTTAGTTTCTACTGGCATCCGCCAGGTGGCCCGGCGCCTACTCTTCACCTCCCCCGTCCCGCTCTGACTAACAGCGCGCCGCGGCGAACACGATCGCGGCATCGGCACGTACACACGTCCCGTCCCAGGCCAATCACTCTATTCGCTCGGGCTGTCGCTCGGGCTCTCGCTCGCCCTTCTTACACTTTTTATCAGCTCGGGGCGTGCTGGGGCGCCTCTCATCCGGCATCGGTCCCTCGACCGGGGGAGTCGTCGCGGGGTACGAGTACCGAGCACGCATGACGTATTTACAGGGACGTAAAAAGATAGAGAGCGCGCGCGCGCGAGAGAGAGAGAGAGAGAGAGAGAGAGAGAGAGAAAGAGCCAAGTAGTGTATAAAGGGCAGCGGTCGCATGCTTTCCCTCGCCCGTGCCCCTGCCGCGGCCGTTTCCTTTTCCAACTCAAGGGAACGAGATCACGCTTGCCGCGGGCGGACCGGGGGCAGTAAGAGTCGGTGGGGGCTGACCCTCCCTTCTGCCCCCCCCCCTCCAACCAGTCATCGCGTGGGGAGCAAAACTGGGCGCGGCTTACGCGGATGGGCTTCTTACGCACGTGGGAATAGGCTCTGTGCTGTCCTTCTCACCCACCTCACCCACCGCTCCCCTCCTCCCCACTTCCTTCCCCGCAACCTCGTCACAATCGTCGTCATCATTATCATCAACGCACGTACTTTTTTTCTTTTGGATTTTCCTATTTCTCTCCCACCCGGCAATAGTTATCTCTGACTTGGCGCGTTCGAACCGACCGGCGGCGAATCTTCCAGAACTCGACGGCCTCCCTCCGACTCAATGGTCACGCGCAACCAAATTTTCCCGCGATTTCCGTCATCACCTATTTTCCTTCCCTCGACCCTTAGCCTCGTAACATTCTTCGACACTTTCCTTTTTGCGCCACTTCGATTGATTAGATTCCTCTCTGTTTATCCACTTGTACTTACGTTTCACTCCAAAAAATATTTTACTTGGCCTTGGCCAACTCCGAAATCTAATACGACCTCCGTCAAATAAAATTCTACTATCTATGCACCTTAGTGTATTAGGATACGACCATACCGAATTTTACCAAACATTCATGTCTTACTGAATAAATGTTAAAGCTACGTGAATATCATAGACAATATTTCACATATGGAAGTTTCAGTAGCTTCTCGTGATTGAAAATTATGAAACTTTATGAAAATCTAACGCCGAAAGAATTCAATGTATACGGTAGGTATAAATATTAAACTAGTAAAGAGAGTAAAAAGAAAGTAAGTCAGAATGGAACTTGGGAATTGAATTAGTTAAGAGAGAAGAGTATTGAGCAACAAAAGGAAAGTAAAGGAAAGAGGGAAGCTGCTCGTACATTAATGTTTGTCTCTCTCTTTCGTGTTTGTATTTGTGTACGTGCGTGCGGCGTGTCACCATCATACGACTCCCACTCTGCTGTGCATTCGGATTTTCCCTACTCCCTATGCCTTCCGCTCTACCTCTCTCTCTCTCTCTCTCTCTCTCTCTCTCTCTCTGTCACTCCTCTATCCTCAACGAGATACCAAATTGAGCGGCAAAATATCTAGCGACGTCATCAAGTCTCTCTCTCTCTCTCTCTCTCTCTCTCTCTCTCTCTCTCTCTCTCTCGCTTAGTATAGACAAACCAATGTACGAGCAGGGCCTTGCTATTTCGATCTCCTTTAGTATTCGAAAAACAAGAGTGCCTCCATAGAGAGGCCCTTCAAAATTCCCGCTTAGCTCTCTCACTCCTCTCTTTCTATCTTTCTTTCTCTTTCCAACGAATCTAGGAGCGTCAATGGCGCTCTCTCGCGTGCGCATTCAACTCCTCCTCCCGCTCCGAGTCGGGCCGTCAAGAAAAAAAAAAGTGAGAGAGAGGCACTGTACCGGGGCTGAAAGAGCAGCGGCTCTTCGGGTGTGCTTTTAGTCTACTTCGGAGCGTGTCACGGGTGCTTGTACAGGCGGTTGTAACGGCTGGGCTCTCGCCCTTTCCCCCCTTTCCCTTCGTCGCGCAACGCCGCCATCACCGCCACTTCCACCGCCACCGCCGCCGCCACCACCACTACTAATAGTACCACTACCATTACCACTACCACCGCGACGACGGTGACGACGACGACGACGACGAAGACGACGACGACGACGACGACGACGACGACGACGACGACGACGACGACGACGACGACGACGACGACGACGACGACGACACAACCACTACCCTAACAAGAGTAGCACCACTAGCGCTCCCGCCGCCGATTCATCTGTCGTCGTTGTCAAGTAGCGCGCCGAACGAGCGTCGAAATTCACGCTCCCGAGCCGGGCGACGCATTACAGTTGCCGCCACCACCGCCTCTTTATCTCCTACCTGATCCACAAGGAAGTCCCCTGGCGGAGGACTTCCTAAAGGTAGTTTAACGCGATTCGAGAGCCGAAGTACCTGTTATCGGGGACCGACCGTACGTACATCCCATTAAGAGGAAAACTGCTGCTGCACATTTAACGCGTCGTTTGTTTTACGTGATCGATTGTGTGTGTGCGCCGCTTACTCGTGAAATTTATTTATCTCGACAGTGGACCTCTCTCCTAACCCTCTACTTGTATATTCATATATATTTATATGCACAATAAAAAATATATATATATATATATATATGTATATAAATATATACACTATTGTCACGCGTAAATATTAAAATCGCATGTGCATGCATATGAATGCTGTAAATACGTGTAAAGCCGCCCTGCATAGCTCTATGTGAATATACACGTACATCCTGTATTTCCGGTAACCTTGAACAGAGCTTTGTTGAGAAAGACAAGATAGAGAAGAGGGTGAAATATAAGTGCGCGAAGATTTTTAAATAGCCAAGTTCGTCGCGCTGAGCGCCACGTTTCTTCCAAATTTTTATTATCATTATTATAATAATAATTAGCTCTAGTACTACTAATAATAGTATTATTAACATTTTGTGTTATACGATTTCGTGTGTTCAACGACTCGACGCGTGCATAATACTGAAAAGCCGGATTTTTCGCGCCAACTACACTTAGTTACGTCGAGGCGTAAACTTAAAATTGTATACATACATACTCGTACGTATACGCATACGTGCATTTAGGGGTATATATAAATATATATATATATACGTACAAACGCGCGCGCACGTACGGAAACGGCAAGCATAAACAAATATATAAGTAAATCACTATATATTTACGTATAGATATATATGTATGAATCCAAGTATATATCTTATATACTGGATATATATATGAATATACGTATACAAACCACGCGTACGCATCTGGAAGATTGTAACGTACGGTAAATACTCCAAAGTGACGATTTATAAATCGAAGAATATGGAAAAGTACGGGGATAACAGCTCGCTACATAAGGAAATGGACCGATTGGAGATCGAAGAAAAGAATAGCGATGGATTGAGGTACGTTTAATTTATTTGACTGCGTGGCTGCAAGGGGAAACTTATTTTGTCGAAATCATATTAAGACAATTTATCCATAATTAACTAACGAACCTTATCCATGAATATTTATTTTTATTTTTATATATCCCCATGATTAAAGTAATGTTTAATTACGTAAAAGGCTTAATTAAAACAAAAAAATAATGTACTTAATTGACGGTTACGTTTATTTGAATTATTAATTATTATCCAGTTAAAAATATTTTTTTCTAAAGATAATATATAATTTATTTGTATTATCCCTATATGAATATCATATACGTACACGTATAGATGTATTATTATACCCAACTGTATTGGTTTTGAAAATACAAATTTTAAGTTCATGACTGAAACAGTAACATCTTGTAAACACAAACAATTCGTTTACAAAAGGAATGAAAATATTGCTATAAATACATCTTTGAATTTGCTATGCTGAACACTAGGATGTGGAATTTAAGTTTAATTGTTTCTTGAAATTAACAGAGTAGCCGCTCGTGTTATACGAATTAATTGTAAACTTTATAACTAGATTTAATTCGATGGTTATAACAAAAGAGATTTCGAAACATATATTTATAATCACAAAGAAACGTAATAATATAATAAATTTACAATGCAAATAATGTTCTCTATTGTCAAAAGTAACCCCACCCAACAGTTATATTTTTCTAACAGTCTATGATATTTAGTAACAATTACTGTTCCGACAATCGAACAAACTTAAATATTTATGAAAATAATAATTTGTCTTCTTTGAATCGAAAGATAAATATATTTTAAATGCTAATGAGTAATTCGCAGAAGACTAATTTTAAGAGTAAATTAAAAAAATAATAATAATTTTATTTGTAGAGAAATATAATTTTTTTTTAGAATAGAGAATCTTATTGAAGAAAAAAAATATATATATATATATATAATAATAATAATAATAATAATAATAATGATGATGATGATGATGATGATGATGATGAAAAATAGAGAAAATCGTTGTCTTATATTTGAAACATTTATCGCATTATATAATAAATAATTAATTATATCGTAGACGTATCGAATAGGAGAAAAGAAGAACCTGTAATTCTAATAGCTTGTCATTTATTTTCATTAAAACTAATTGTAAAAAAAACATTCGATTTATCGAACTTTTACTAGCAAAGAATGATAAAAATTTGTCACCAGAATGCAGAAAATATTGGGACCGATTGGGCGCGAGGGAAAGTCTCGCACGTGTTGCTAGGTCATTGAATTCGACATGCCGACCAGTTCGCATAATTTTGATTATGATATCACATTTTTCATAATTAGTCGTTAAATACAACCTCGGAGATTGGCTCGTAAAGTTCCATTTTCATAATGCTTTTACTGCTGCAGTGAATCAATTCCCAAACCGAATTTTTCTTAATATCATATCCTCGACCACATTGCCATTATTATTCTTATTGTACCTGCAGCTTGCCAGTATTCAACCTAAAGTTGCAATAGTCTTGTTGAAAATCCAAGTCGAGCTACCGATTTCCCCGTGTTGAAAGAATTCTCACTAGGAAAAAATATAGCCAATAGGAAGAATATAGAAAGGTAAATTTTTCTAACAGAGAATTTCGGCAACTCGATAGTAACGGTTATACTAATAACCGTTAGTAATACAAATTATTGTCCTTAATTCTGTGTTACATTACATGAAAATTTATTAATTATTTCCATTAATGAATACTTTACGATTTCAATAAATACAAGCTTGGGCTTTCGTTATTCGTACACTACAAAATACGCTTTTCTAAATAAGAATTTATTTTTAAAATTATTGACGCTTGAAAATACGAGCTTTATTCAATCATAGATCGCTATCAAATCGCTCAATAATTACAATTTACTATTCCAGAATTACATACTAATTGCTAATTTAATAAATGATAGCAAATACTTAAAATATTATATGATTGAATAAATATTATAAGTAAATATTGATTTAACAGTTGCATTCACGCAACTTTATTATACACGTATAACAGAATATTCATCATAGCAGTCAAATTATATAAATCCAACGTTACATAAGCAGATACTGATAATTGCCAAACAATACGAAATGTCATTGAACTGTTAAAATTTTAAAATATCTTTTCAAAATAGAAAAAATAAATGTCGAGCGTTTATTTTGCACATACACGTGTAGTTTTATATTGACATAAATTTTTTACGACAAGTATTAATTAGATCAATATTTAACTCGTTTCTCTCATAAAATGTTTTTTTAATTCTTACTACTTTTTGAAGCTTTCGATATATATATACATAGTAAGAAAGAGATAAAAACGATTTCTTAATTTGATTCTAATTATACTAATACTATATATTGTAAAGTTATTTACAATTTTTCATTTCGAAATAAATAATTTAATAATTTTTTTGTAATCATAGATTTTTCAATAAACAAATTCATTGACCACTACGTGTCGAAAAAAAATTTTTTTTATCATTATTATTTATATTGAAATATAGAATTAAATAATTAAATTATTTAACTATGCTGAATTATCGTATGAGCTACAATATACAATAATTATCTGTGTTTCATATGTAGATCGGATTTAAAAAAAAGCAATAAATCACCCGCTTTTATGAAATTTTATCGATATTTGTTCTTAAGCTAGCCAACTTATAAAAAGAGAAATATGTTCTTTGTTTACTAAAACGGTCTTGGAAATTAAGCTACTCTATTGACTTTACGTATGCTTTTATAATATAGAAGGTTAAATAAATTTTTTAAAATGTGTAATTGAAATATATTTGATGTATGCGTAAAATAATTTGAATAATTTGAAGATTTTTTTAATTGGAAGAACGTAGCTTCCAAAGATAAAATTTGAGGGTAAATTTAAAAATAATTTCAATTCTTCATGGCTAATTTAACAGTAAAGCTACATTCGAGCATCGTAGCAATGTAAAAAACCATCCAACTTTTTTTAGGTCGTTCGGCCCTTAACGCAATGTCTACCTGGGCCGAGAAAATGCGTAAACAACCGTAACGAAAATAAGTGGCGCCTGTATCAATTATGTGAATACCCCTTGGGTGCACGCGTGTAGCAGAATTTTTGTATAAAAGACGGAAATAATTGGGGACGACAAATTTTACGATTGGTATTAAATTTAATGTTCATGGAATCTAAGAAAAGAAAGAGCCATTGAGAAAATAGAATTATAATATTAGAAGTCGACAGGTTTGTTGTACTGGTGTACCAATCGGTACTATCTGCCATAAAGATTGTTTGTTATTTCAAATTTAACATTTGGCTACGTAATAAATATCTATAGAATATTTGTTACGTATAGAACGAATTTGTTATGTATAGAACATCGTAGTTCAATTGACAATGTCTTTTCAATCTGAAAACAGAAACCTCGCATTGAACCTTCCTCTATATATTCGGGTAATTAATCTTCGGATCCATCTACCGAACACCTAAGAATCTGATTTAAGGTTTCCGGGATGAAATTGTTGGAATGCTACACCGGTCTATGCAACTTAGTTTCGATCTATTCGTCGAGATTTGTGATTTCTAAACAAGCGTATGTAAAATACGGGTAGAATAAATCATTCCCAATTACAAGACATGCTAGTGTTGATCATTTTTTTTAGTTACGGCACTATTATTAATATTAGCTATTTATATTGCCGTGTAATAAAATAGTTTTGCAAATCGACATCTCAAAGAAGACTATATGTTTGTTTTAAAAATGCAAGATAATAAGTTTTTCCCTTAGTTAATGTCGATGCGATCGTTAAGTTCAATTTTTTAAAAAAAATTCAATTCTTTAGAAAGATGCAATATATTGTACATTGCACTCCCAATGTCGCGTTCTTCTAAAAAATATAGCGACACAAAAACTGATTGTCAAGTACAAATATTTTTTCTCTATCTAATTATGTAATTCATTTAATGAGCCGTGTTTTTTTATTAGAAAAGGTTATAGTACAAATTTTTCCGGTTTCTCTAAATACTATCGTCATAAAAAAGTCTTCCGAGACGACTTATTTCGATTGCGTAGTATGATTTTATGTGTTCCCTAGTTATGATTAAATATCAGTATGACTAAATATTTCATTAAATTATTTTATCGCACAAAAATTGTTATCATATGTAAGTACTTGCATCATAAATATTTCCTACGTGATAAATAATACAAGATATACTTAATAGTCTTTATGTTAACACCCACGTGTTAAATCGTAAGATTGAAAGGCAAATTCAGCTACGAATAAAGTATTTTGGTAATTAAGTATCTCGTTGAAAATTCCAGATGTAGTTTGGTTAAATATGTATGATTATGACGATGATCATGAATGGCGTCATTACGCGTTTATCATTCATTGGGTAACCCCGTGGAAATCGTAGTGATTTACAGGAGAGCGATTTGTAAAAAAAAGACGCCGTCAAACACGTACTTATGTCTGTAAATATAAAGTGATCACGAACGCGACTCGTGTTAACGAAAAAAGGAAAAAAGGAATACTCGAAGTTTAAACACTTTTTTGTTTAAAATATTTTGGAAGTTTATTAAATTAACAGTTCTACAAAGGTCGCTAGTGCTTGGGATTGATTTTTTGCGAGGAGCAATGACTTATTATTGAACTATAATAATAATTTTTAATTAATTGATTATATATTTATGTAAAATTATCAATTGTCAAAATTAATTATCTTAATTCGTTAGATGGAGAAACTACTTTGTATATTTTCTATTTCGTTCAAATCAGCGCCATTTTTATTTTTATCTATTAATAACGTACCAGTGTAATGAACTGATTGAATTAGATCATTTTATATTTTATTATTTACAAAAATATCGTTATTGTAAACCACTAAAAATTGTTATAAATATTTTGAAGCAGAAAAAAAAGTATGCTGTGCAGTAATTAATTAATACATTAAAATTTTATTTATTTTTAAAATTTAATAACGATTTGATATATATTATTGTTTTTAGTATTATTATTTTTAACCTCATGAAAATTTTTTAATTTTTATTATAAACATAGTAAATTTAAATATTAATATAACAAAAAAAAAAAAAATAAATACAATTTGAAAACATTTTTAACTAAATCGTAATTTTTGCAATTAAAATATAAAATTACCTTAATAAAGTGAAAATAATTTATAAAATATTTCAAGTAGAATTTTTTATACAATTACATTAGTTATGCATATATATTTATTTCGTGTAAATTCATAAAAATTAAAACATTTGTTTTTGAATACACTTTCAGCATCTAAAGCAATAATAGAAAAGAAAAATAACAATTAAAATCTACGCAATCGTTCCACTGACGATAAACTATAATTAATTAAGGCTGATTTATGCACGCCTAGAAATGTGCAATGGGTAAACCAAATCCATAATTTGATTCCGTAGATTTAAACGTTTTAAATTTTATATTAACATTAATATATGAAATGGTCGATTAAAATAAAAAAAAATGTTCGTGTTAAAATTATCAAAAATACCACGAGAAATATAAATTATATAGAAAAGTTTTTTAAAATAGAGTTTCAATTTTCTATTTTCAATATCGCTCATATAAATGATTATATTTACGATTTATATTAGGTCTAACGGTCGCTCCATCAATTACGAATTCTAATGAATTAATATAAGTTAATATAAGCTTAAACTTGAAATAAAAGCGTTTGTAATATATTATGAATTTGTTTTGATATTTATTGTCGGCTAATAGCAAACAGCAGTATCCACCAGTACGTTGAGCCGGTTTGAAATTGCACATTTCTACTTATCTTTAACGGCTGAATGGAAGGCCTGATGTTCAAAAATGAATTTAAGTTAAGTCAAGGCCGCGGCATTTGTGGAATGCCTAAATAAAGGACGCCATGCGGCTGTTATAATCTTTTCTCTCGGTTTTCCATACTCGAGCGCAAAATTATATCTATTACTTCCTCTTCCATCTTGTATTTTTATTTTATTTTCGCTGTCCAGCGCTTTTCCAGGGCTCCGTAACTCTCCTTTGCGTTCTTCGTCGATAAACCTTCGAAATAAATATATATATATATATATATATGGAGGTAAAGGCGCGCGCGCGCGTCTCTATCTACCATCTGATCCAGAACCTTCGACGCGCGTCGTTTTCCGCTATATCCTCTTGGTCCCCTCCTCTACGCACTTTTCTGAAAACATTAGAGCTCGTGCCAACCGACGCCCAAAGTCCATGCGCTTCTTTCAATTCGTTTGGTGTTTTTCTATTCGGCGACGACGGCGGCGGCAGCGGTCGTAGCGGTGGTGGTGGTGGTGGTAGTGGTGGTGGTGGTGGTGGTGGCTCACTCTTCAATCCTCGTTTTCTTCTTTTTTTTGTATGCCGAGTGTTCACATAAGAGAGAGGGAGAAAGAGAGAGGGAGAGAGAGAGAGAGAGAGAGAGAGAGAGAAGCCAAGGCCCTGGCCTATGACGCCCGCGGCTTTATAGTTCGGCGGGCGATTCGTACCGTGAGATTCGAATCGCTAAGCGACACGTGGATATCTAAAAGACTAGTCTTTCCTTCGATTCTTTTCCTCTTTCTCGCATATTCATTCCCCTCTACGCTTGCACGTACAAAATACTCTTTTTCGAGCATCATCGAATTCATGGTAAATTTAACGCGCGTGATCCATCTCTAGCATTACTGTTTATTTTACTTTCCTTTTTTTCGCATCCTTAATCCACATTAGATTATCTTCACGTTTCACTCACAACGTTTGATTACTTATTTCGAACTATTATTCCTTTTTAATTCTTCGCCTTATGAATCTAATCATTATTTAGTTTTTTTTTTTTTTTTTTTTTTTTTTTTTTTTATTTTAGCGCCTGAGCCAACTTATTATAACGAATAGGGATGAAACTTTAAGATTCAATTGAGAATGTGTTTACCTACTGCATCCTGTTTGCGTTTACTGAATTCCAATTAAATTGGCTTTTTCTCCATTTTTCCCCCATATTGGTATTTCAAGACGAAATATAGCGAGCATTCATTACATAAAATCTATTCATCTCGCGATCATCAGTTTTATAACGTGAAATAAAATGTAATAGTAGGGTTATATAGATAGTTATTTTATATTATAATGAAACAGCTGAAAATCTCTAAAATTTTGCAATTTTTCCATTCATTAAATCTTAAAAAAGTGGCAAAAAGTGGCAAAAAGCGGACGACAGACAAGTACCACGTGTCCGAACGCGCCGCGGCGCATCTTCGTCCCTCTCCGGAAGAACGTTCGTAAGTGTCGTCCGCGTGCGTGTGAGTGGCCCGATAATAATCGCTTTTAAGTCGATTCGCTGCGTGGGAGCGGACGGGCGGGCGAGTGAATGAGCAGAGAGACGCCGAGAAGAAATAATTATTTTTAGGTTATATTTCCGGCTTAGTGGGCGCCCTCATTTAAAATGCGCGCATGCGGTGCACTTTGAATTTTCGGCCTTGTGGCTCGATCTGGCGGTAGACGCCGGCTAAGGTTGGCAAGTCAGGGACCGACCTTGGGAGGTCCTTCGCCCGGCTTCTCGATTTTTCGCCAACTCTCTCGCTCTCTCTCTCTCTCTCTCTCTCTCTCTCTCTCTCTCTTTCTCTCTCTCTCTCACTCTCTTGAGTAGCCCGAGGACGCCGTCGAAAGATTTAGCTGCCGCTCCTGTCCACATGTCTTCGGTTCCAGGCTCGGAGAATTCTAGGAACCGTAGCTTCAAAAGCCAAATGCGGGAAGGGTAAGTGGGAACATAAATTTGGAAAATATTTTTCTCCTCGACCGATTATACACCTATCGCTACTTGATGGATTATATATTTTATATAATATTTGCTGGCGACTCTGCCTTCCGTACGTACCTTCGGTCGGTATTTCTTTTTGTACCCGCCCCCCCGCCACCACTACTACCGCAACCGCTCATTTATGTAGATGGGGTAAATCGACAAAATAAAAAATAATAATAATAAATAATTAACAGGGTAAGCCACTTCGCTCTCTTTCATAATCTACAAATTATTATTTCAGTATTTAAAATGTTACGCACTTCTCGAATGCGCGGAGTTCCGTAATTCGTTTTTTTTTCTTTCTCCCTTCCCGCCTGGGCGAGACTTCTCTTATTCTTTTATCTACCTCGTTCCCGCTTTCAAATTGTAAATAAATAATTTTCTTCAAACCTTTCAATTTTTTATAAACATATGAAATTTATAATTGAAAATAATCACACCAATTCCGGATAATACAATTTGGAAATGTATTTTTTATGCAATTCATGTGCAATGGTAAATCCCGAACAGATTTATTTGAGTTGAAAAATCCATACAAATATCAAAAACTTTTCAATTTAAGATATGCATTCAATTAAAATCTACTCTTATTGTCTATTATTCAGCAATTATTTACAGCTCTATAAATAAAAGCAAAAAAAGTAACGTTATTTATAATAAACGGTAGACTCAAGAAACGGAGTAAAGAGATTGAAAATGTATCAATATTAACCGAACAATACTTGTATGCAATGATAAAAAAAGCCAATATCCCGATTGCTAACACGATGTAAATAGAAGAAGAAAATAAAAAACGCGAATTATACTTTTCATGGTAACAAACACATAGCCTTAAAAAAAAATAAATAAAATAAAAAATTATCAGAGCAGTAAGCAGGTAACGTCAATCTACGTCGGGTTTATCGAAGTTTGCTCGTTCCTTCTTCCTTTCATTATTATCATTATTAACATTATTATCATCACCATCATCATCATCATCAATCATCATCATCATCATCATCATCATCATGATTATTATTCTTATTATTCTTATTATTATTATTATTATTATTATTATTATTATTATTCGATATTCTGATAAGAGATAAACAAACCTCATTGACTCGAGACTAGCTTGGCTATCGAACTGATTAGTTGTGTTGTATGCGTGTACGATCGCGCGGATTGTGGAGGCCCGTGTGCACGACAAAGACAACTGAATGACCACGTGGAGACGGAAAACACGTAAATGGCGACTGGTTTAAAAATCCGATGGACAAAATTTTAATTAAATTTCCGAGAAGAACGTCCGGGGATATTAAACTTGCGCGGTAGCCTTTGTTGCGTATTCGCATTTTGCCTATAAAAATGCGATGTCTCCGAACTTTTCTCTCTTTCCCATCGCTTAGGATATTTCTTTGTTTCCCTCTCGCGTATCGTTTTCTCGTATTTATTTTTTGTTTCACCTTTGTTGCCATGCACCCCGCTGAATTTAATTTCCAGCAACATTTGACGAGAGATGCGAAATTCAATTAAAATGGCTCTTATGACGCGTGCTTTACTATGTGGCACGCAATCACATTCAAGACGAGGTAATAGTAAACTATAAAAAAATTTGGCTGGGACTCGAAAAATCATTTTCATTCAATGAGAATTTTCTGAATTTTCTACTTATTTTAATTTTCTGCAGAATTTCAAATAACAATTAAATGCCTACTTCTTTAGAAACATTGCTTTATTCGTTTAACCCAATCGGTGTATTCTATTCTAACGTGAACTTCCTAACCAAATGATATTTAATAATAAACCGGCAATATTGGAAAACTATTCAGTAATGATTATAATCAAAGAATTCAAATTTACCTAATCAAATATTCATTATTTTTATATAGATGAAGTTTAATTAAGTAAATAAATAAAATAACATGTATATAGTGAGCATGATTACATCATATCGATACGATTAAGTATATAAAATATTAAATCTTTAGTTCATTAATTTGTACTAGTACAACATTCTTCAATTTCATTAGGATAGAAGCCGCTGCAAATATTACAGAAAAATAATAGGCGTGGCGAAGGAAAAGATGAGAAGAATAAAGACAGGGTAGGGGAGAGAGAGAGAGAGAGAGAGAGAGAGAGAGAGAGAGAGAGAAGGAAAAGGAAGTATATGAGAGCTCGATCATAAAAATGGTAATAACGAAAGGGGATAGAGATTGTGCTCTATAGTTATGTATATGTGAACTGAACCGCTGCCAATCGTCGAAAAAATAATTTGCTTTTTGAAATTACAAATATATCCGCCAGGAGGAAGTTTTGTGCAATGCTCGTCTATAAATCTTTTTTGTAGATTGTAGTAAAAGTCGTCTAAAAAAGTCGCTTAATTACTTTATATAATAACAATTGGTATTTATACTAATATTTATACTAGTAATTAAATATGTTTTGTTCTTTATTATACCCCTTTGTCATAAAAAAAATTAATGTCAATGTATTTGTTTGTCTATTATATTTATCTATTCACTACTCTATTGTTTTGCTTAATTTTCTCAAATTTTTATTTTAATAAAGATGTCTTCATTGTAAGCCTATACTTATTAAATACAAATAAATTTTTTCGAAATCATTTTAAAATGAATGCAAAGAAGTATAATGCGAGTACGCCTGTAAGCATATGCACCTCCAAAAAGTATTGATCATTCTTTTAAGCATTACAAAGAAGTTGCGTGTGTGTGTGAGGGAGAGAGAGAGAGAGAGAGAGAGGTAGAGAGGTAGAGAGGTAGAGGTATAAGGAAAATATCTACTATTTCATATTTTTTCTCAATACATTCTTAGCCGTATCACGTTAAACTTTTAGGTTTTAAGCATGCAATCTATTTTTACGTTTTATGTAACTATACTCTCGAACAAAGGATATAAGTGGCATTATGGAAAAAATCTATTTTAAGAAATACGTTCACGTAATTATTGGAATAAATATTTCTACAGCTTTTATCCCATTAAGGAAATGATAAAGCTCAAATATAAATGAAGTGCTGGGTTTTATTGACATGTTTTTAATACGCCGTTATGTAAATGATTGGATGAATTCGAATGTGAACTCGGACTTAACCATAATATTGTAAATTGAATGACATTGACATATAAACAAATATAATGAATACGATCAATGGAGTAGAATATCAATTAAGAAAACATATTGAAAGTAAAGGCGATAAGTTAGATCGTAATATCAAGAGATACGAAAAAGCCCTTAAAGTACATATTGAGCAAGCAATTGATCCAAGTCATTGATTAATAATTATATGTATCAAGCTATGATAAGTGTTTTACATGTTAGGTATAGGGGAGGATGTGGTACTTCTCTTTCTATCCGAACTTCGGATCCCATTATTTTTCTTTGTCTTTGCCTATTGAAATAGAAAAACTGTTTATTTCTTGTTATTGTGATCCAAGTACTTGGACTAAATAGGGAAAAATGGAATAGGACGTTTCGTTTCGTCTTCTGAAGCTCTGGCAATTGTAATTTTCGCAACATGGATAGTGCTTGATAAGATCCCGTGGCTCCAGATCACAGGGATCTGTTGCGGTTTCGGCAAAGGAGTATAACTAACCGACCATTAACCTTCTCATATCCGCATATTCGCGTTAAAAGGCAGGATAAACACAGCGGTCGTATATTTTTTTTTTCGTTGTCCGGCGATTCTTTACGTGGCGAAGCGTCTACAAGTGAAAAAATCGAAACCTATTGCCTCGCTCTTTTCTCCTTGAAGAGTGAAAATGCTGCTGCTCCGAGAATCTTTGGACAATAAATCACGCTTCCCTTCGCCCGAGCGATCGCCAAAACATTCAGTAGTAACCGAGCCAAAGGGGAGATCCATAACTAGAAAAGGACTGCGCGCGCGCGCGCGTATGTGTAAGAGGGAGGGAGGGTGAGAGAGAGAGAGAGAGAGAGAGAGAGAATGAGGGAGCGAGTGCAAGCGCTATTCGAAAGGGGCAGGGAATTCGAAAAGGAAGGTATAGCGAAAAGAAACACATACGATGTAGGAGGATGACGGCATGTTTGGCTGTGTAAGCGGGTGGCGGGGGGTGGAGGGGTGGTAGAAAGGCCCGAAAGAGGCTGGCTTATAATCAAGGACGCGCGATTCGTCGACGTCGCGCTGATCGGCGCGCGCGCTCTCCTCAAACGAAGCGAGACTCTTAATTTCACATCGCCATAAATAATTTGACCGCAGAGAGCGAGAGAGAAAAATAGTCGGGAAGTTTCCTAGAAGGAGGCCATCACTGCCCCCTCCCTCCCGCCCTCCTTTCTTACTCTTCGTTTTCTCACTACACTTGGCATTTCTCGTTCTCCCTTCCCCCCTGCTCCTCTCATTCACTCACTCTCTCTCTCACCCTCTCACCCACCCCCCTCTCGTGTGCGTGCTTAGGAAATATGTATGGGCGATCTACTTGCGAGCGACGCGAAACTCTCGCAATATTGAAGGCATCCGCTTTACTGCAGCCAATGCCTTAAAATTAAGCCGATTTACCGGGGTGTCAGAGAATACTCTTTTCATTGAGATCTCGGGTCTCTATCCTCTTAAATTGTATACTTCTACTTATTATCTTTACTTTATTTCTTCATTCGTTTCGTCGTTCAATATTGTCAATAAAGTAAAAGCCGAAAAAGACCATTAGATTATTGTCAAAATAATAGTTCGGAAATAATATATCGTTATTGCGCTGCCCCCTTATGCCGTGAGAAAGTTTTAACTTTATGAATTAAGAATTTGCCATTCCGTCTATTAACTTCTCGCGTATTATTTCGATTAAGTAAATTATGAGTAAAATTTTTATGTTATTCTAATTCATTTCTTTTTCTTCATAAATTTCTCCTCTGAGTCAGAAACGCACGTCCATTCTGCTTACGAGTTCGAAATTTTCAAAGGTTTTTTTTTATTACAGAGCGGTTTCGTTGACTTATTACAATTATAACCCCATTGACCTTGTGTATAACATCAGAAATTTTCTGACGAATAAATAGAAATTTATTTTTCTTTTGTCAGAAATTTCCGGAACGGAATTGAAACTACATTATTATTTTTTTACGAGTATAATCTCTTCCATAATTAAAACATCGATTCAATATATAAAGATGAGATAAAGGTGATTTATAGCGAATCAGTGTCAAGGAATTAAATTTGTAACTTGTCAACCATTTTCTTGTGAACTTTGGAAAAAATGTTAATAATTTAAGTTTCACTTCATTCAAGGAGAAAAACATCTCCAGATTTTCTCACAGCAAGTGAATTTTGTGTACATTTATGCAATTACACGTTGCGTATTACATATAATCGCAACAGCTCAACTTTCTACTGTAAACTCTTTCTTTGCGCTAAAGAACGTTAATAAAAATACAACAAAAATACTACTACAAACCTGGTGATTTCACTGGAACCTATATTATCAAAAATGCGTTATAAACGGATAGTTTGTTGCTTGGATACGTACATCGGAAAACTGTCCAAATGTTTTCCCGTCACCGATGCCAGACCGATGCAAGTTATTATTCGGTTTTCCTGCTGCACTTCTACTTTTACTTCGCAATAAATTATAAATGATTGCTTAGGGCTTTCATTACTAGGCTCATCGTGTCATGCGTAATTTTAGGTTATAAGGTTTTGATAACTTCATCGAATCAAGACTTTGATGCCAGCTCCACCCTTCTTTCTCTCTGACGTATGGTATAATAGTCACGGTACTTTATACAATTTAATCGAATTTTATGTAATTTAATTCGGTGTCATAAAACCTTTTTTCCATATTATTTTCAAATATATTCAGCGTCTCATCTTTGTACTTATATATATATATATATATATATATATATATATATATATATATATATATATATATATAATTTTAATACAAAAATTTTTTAAATCGAATTATAACGCATATTCAGAAACAAAAGATAAGTATTTGCACCTTTTTCTTATTTTACTAAAAATTTCATATCAATAATTGTTTGAGAGAAAACTTTGCGTTTTACCATTGAGTTTTAATTCTCTCTTTCTCTCTCTCTCCATTTCTCCCTATCTCTACCAATTTTTATAAGCAGAAATGGTATTATTATTATGATGATTATTAATATGATGATGATGATGATCATCATCATCAATATTATTTAGTATACGAAAACGTACAATATTGTAGCGTTCAGTGAAAGATGCGTAGTTAATAAAAACTTTTGAATTAATTGATTATCAATGACGTTTAAAATTCTATAACTGCTTTTACCGGTTTCCAATCATTCAATTTTTCATAAATATAACTGTATTATAAGCATTATCATTATATCGCTTCTTTTTATTTAGTACAATAATAAAAATTATGTTTATACAAATTGTATATATATGTTTTGGAATAATTAAATATTGGGGTACTTGAATATAAATTTCTTTAATTTGTGTTTCAGGTAAGGGCATACCTAGGCAGTTAATGTCCTATTTTATTACGTTGTTTGGTCTCACGGTAAGTCTTCAGAGTGTCCAATTAATTAAATTTTTTAAATGCAAACATGTTCAGCAATAGTAATAAAATTAAAAGTACGTTGAGTGTATCTTCGCAAAGAAGAAGATAATGTTTGCCGATTAGGTGTTAATCAATCAAGTTAGATCAATTTAATCATCTATATTCTATAAGGTTTTTTCAATATTTACAAATTGGAAACAATATTCAATATTTTCAAATTTTATAGCTTTTGGATTTCACCTCGGACAAGAGTATCATCACTGATTTACATTTCTGATCGTATATCAAAAAAACATCAGCTCATAAGCCTTTCGAGTTATATAAAGAACAAATTTATTAGTCTGTATCCATAGTGTCTTAATTCATCTTTTTTTTTTAAATACGTCCAGGCTGAATATAGAACAGTGGAGAAAAAAGAAGAAAATATCATACTCTATTGAAGCGCTCAGGAGAAGTGTGACAACAATTATATTGGCGGTTCGAGAATAAGTTCGCAATCCGAATCGAAAGGAAGTTCAGCATAAGGTCGAAAATACTCTCGTAAATACTCTCGTAAAGGCGGATCGCATAATCGAGTCTTGGACACAAGGCATCCCTTGATAAACAGCTTTCCCCCACCTCGATTCTATTCTTTACCGACCCCGCTCCTCGGTCATTCCATTCCCATGGCAAGGGCGATCGGCACCGGCAAAAGTGGGCCACCGATCGAACACATCGTCAGCGTTTCCGCGAAGTCGGGGAAGAAACGGGACGGTTCGAATTCATTAGAGGCTGCTGATGCTACCCAAAGACAGTTATCCTACGGAGGCTGTCGCCTCCTCCTACTCGAAAGACACGGATTATATATTATATATATATACATAGAGAGATAGAGAAAATGAGAGAGATGGAGAGAGATGGAGAGAGAGAGAGAGAGAGAGAGAGAGAGAGAGAGAGAGTGCCGAGGCTGTTTGTGCAACATTTTTTAGCGCTAAACTGACAACTTCATAAATTTAAGCTTCCTCGTGGGTTTAGGGCCTACTATTACGTGCCCGCATAAACGTGTACGTCGTCATTCGCGTCGGTACTTTTGTCTGACCGCTCCATCCTTCGCTCCCTCGTTATACGTTCGTATATTTCGTGAAAAATCTGTTTTGGTATACCTGGCTGATCCTCGCCGCTGCTAAAATATGTTGATGAGTCAAGGGGAGATTTTTGTAACGCCGGCAGTCGGTCGCCAGCTCGATCCTCGTTATGCGCTATAGCGGCGCGATTGGTGAGCGACTTTGTTTCTCATTCTTGCTTTCGATCACCTCTCTCCTACATCCACGTTCGCTCACGCATTCAGCACCCACTTACACAAGCTCACACGGCGATATCAACCGGGCACGTGTGTTAGGATTTTTTTTTTTTTATTATTCTTTTGTAGCCCACGAGCAATTAAGAGCTGCCTAGTCACTTTTAAAGATTAAACAAGTAAGAGATCCGAGTTTACGTCCATACGAAGCTAATCTGATTCATCAATATTTTATTACGAGTAAACTCTCTGTTTTTGTGGCATGTTTAGATCAATCGTTGTTTAAACCTCGAAATTCTTATTTATCTAGATTATTTTCACTTTCATTAATGAATTTTTTATTGAAGCTTTTAAAAGTAAAATTTGTAAAATTTGGACTAATGTGATAATAAAATGTTGTGAGTGCATATTTTTACTAGGAAAAGATGAATGTTAAAGATAGTTTCAGATATATTATACATTATATGTTATATATATTGAATTTTTCACTATCGCTCTGCTTGATTAATTATTACTCTACTTTATTAATTTACAATTTAAAAAAATATTTGCTCATAAACAGGAGTAGATGTTGTATAAATAAGTTGTATTGGAAAATATTATTGCTAATAATATCGATTAGATTTCATTTTTTCTTTTCTTTTCTTTTCTTTTTTTTCTGTTGCCTATATGAATGAGATAATCATGCGAATTAAAATATTTGCTACCAATAAGCAACAAAATAATAAATTTGAAAAAAACAATTTTCAAGTTTGTTATGTGCTAGTTGAAATGAAAAATAAAAAGTAACTGTTTTTTTATATTATATTTCAAAGCCATTAGATTATATGTGTTTTTAGCCATACTGGCTGCAGAGCTTTCAACAAAAACAAATGCACCCTCCACTAATCAATAGCTACCTCATGTCGGACTCCGATTCAAATGAAAAGGGAGAAAGAAAAAAAACAAAACAAAAAAAATAAAAAGTTGGACTCACAAGTCTACCAAAAAGGGCTCGAGCCCATCCTCGAGTTCGGTCAATGAAAAGAGGGTTAAAAAAAAAACGAGTAAATCCAACAAATTCCGGAGCCTCAAAAATGGTTTCATTCCAAGCCGAGTGAGCCGGGGCTCCCGTCAAGGGGTGAAAATCGAAGCGGAAGAATAGACGCAAATATTGTGCTGTGCGTATATATGCAAAATAGAGTAGCAGGAAAGTGCCTTTGCTCTTGCGAAGAGTGTGTGGGTGGACAGCGAGGAGAGTGGGCGAGTGTTAGTCGCGGGCATGCGCAAGCCTCAGAGGGGTTCGTTCTACTCGGGTCAAGGTTAACGGGCTCCTGAACCTACCCTCCGGCTTCGTTCTGTACATGTGGTGACTCGGAGCATTTCTCTTCGACGAGAAGAGGATCGACGAATGGTTGCTTACCCTCGCCCAGTTATCAGACTGCTTTCTCGTTTGGAACTTTCTTGCTCCGGACATTGCGGCGAGGTTGGTGGTACTCTTCGAGGACAGCCATGTCCCGTTAGCTTTGATTCCTGTATGATTTCACTCTTGGTCTTGCGCTTGAATTTTGGGATTATTCATCTTCTTTGATCCGTTCTATTTGAAATAAAAAAATCTCTAGCTTGTAATGTCAATTCGAAGAGCTTTGAATTATTCGCATTTTCTTTGAAATATTAAAATTGTAAAAAAAAAAAAACAATTTTTCAAAACTCTATAATAAAAAAAAAATATATAAAAAAAAACAGATAAAGGCTGTGCATACGAATTGTTAATTACGAATGCAATTCGAAACTAGTATGTAAGAATAATAATACAAAGTATCGAAGTATTGAAGACTCGATTTTTGAATAGTACAAACACTCACAGATATAAATGCAATTGAGTAACGCTGCTTAGATTTTCCGAGTCCACTAAATATTAAAAGAAATGAAAAATAAATAGTATAAATTTAGCGAGAATAAACAATAAACAGGGAGGATCGTTTTCTTTCGTACGAGTGAACCTCTTAACATCAATGGATAGTTTAACTAAGAAAAAACTCACATGAGTGATCGCCGCGTAGGCGTCACAACAGGGCGGGGGGGGGCAGGATCAGAGGCCCGCTAACCTTGACCTGAGTAGAGCATACCCCTCCGTCACATGCGCACGCCCGAGGATCTACGCCCCGTCGTGTCGTAGGGGGCGAGGGTAAACGACAAAAGAGCTTTCACGCCACTATTGTGCTTAACGCGCATATGCGTGTGTGAGCTAGCTTATGTGGTGTATCGTTCGCTTTCTTTTATCTCCTATACCGCGTCAAGTATGAATCCAGCGAGGCATACGCAAATATCGGATCTCCGTGTGCTCAAATTTTTTCCACCATAACAACTGTCCTTTTTTCTCCCTTTCCCCGTTTTTCTAAAGCAAGCATATATATCCTTGACGAAATAACGAATACTTTTAATGTGAATATGCTTCTTTACTTTCACAGCTCTTTATGCGGAAGCAGCTTCAGTATTTTGATATGAAAGGATAAATGCATCCAAAGATTTATACGACGACAAGTTGGAAAAAATAAGAATATCTTTTTTTTTCATAAGAATTATCTGTCGCAAAATAACTTATGGATGTAATCACGATCGAAGGCTGTCGCGAGTTAACAATTAATAAATGTCAATTACTTTTCGGTATCTTATTAAGAAGAAAACGTCGACTTTGCATGTCTGGTTATAAGCTATGCAATGTACTACTGCCTGCTGTACTTTATACACTTTAAATGCTACTTGAATAATACCGATATCACCTTGGATATTAAGCAAGTTCCCTTACTTCCCTATTTCGACATACGACTAGCCATAACATACACGTTTGCAAAGGCATTTATATCTAATGCCTAATAATCGCTGATACTATCGAATGAATAACTTATACTTTTTTATCTTTGACAAGACTTAATATAAATTATTTTTATCAATAATTGTTTGTTTACTATTAAATATTTTTTAAAAATAAAAATTTTATTAGTGTTAATTTTTTTACAAAACAATTTTATACAATCAATAACTAAAACATTATTGAAATAATTCATTGTTTTGCTTTTCCCCATTCTTTATGTATTCTTTATGTACGAGTAAAAGTACATCATATCATGGCAATAGTCAATAGTTGATAAATTTGTCGTTTTTTTGAGATATTCGTATAAAATTTTTTTATTATTTTTTTTCTTCATGTAAATTAAGAATTATTTGTAATAAAAATGACAAATGTTATGTAAAACAAAAAATTACTAGAAAAAATTAAACTACTTTGTTTAAGCCTACGATTTAAGAGGAAATGGGGGGTGGGAAATATTATTTTTCTTATCTTGTAAACAAATGATAATGAATAAGTGACGATGAAAAATTCTAGAAAATAACGAGAAAAGTACAACTCTTAGATTAAGCGTGCCCTTGAAAATTATATAAATAGAAAAAGGTTCTATAAATAAGAAGGAGTATTATTAAAATGGAGCGGTGGTGCCGTCATCAGCCTCGCGTCATTAAAATTGCTAAATGTAAATAATTCGTGGGCCGCCGCTTCCGCTTTCCTGTCTTCCGTCGCTTTATTACAGGAGCGAACAGTGCATCATCATTATTATCTTAAAAGCGCATGCATACACAATTCCGGTCCGCCGCGCGTCCCTTACGGCGAGAAAAGGCCCTCCCGTGGTAGGTAGGTAGCCAGGGTGGCAGGGAGGCAGGCAGCGGCCGCCTCTCGTCCCCTCCCCACCCCATACCCTCGCCGACGACTCCGTCGACAATCTCGTGTCGGCAATGCACCCACACGCCATTTGCCGCGTAAATTATGCAGGGGCGTCTGGCCAGAGGCGCCCGAAAAAGCCGGCGGCATCCCTTAGCCCCCAACCCACCCACCCATCCTCTCGCCCCGCCGACCTATAGACGACATTCACTGAGTGGTACGGACTAGTTGCCGGTGGCGCCGCCAGGGATCGTCAGGGCGTCCTGCGCCGCTAGAGGAGGAGAACCACCTCGCCGTTTGAATTTTCTGGATTTCGCGCACATTAACGAACGACTGCAGAAAGTCGTCGGGGCTGCTTGCTTTGAATAAATTTGTAGTTTCTCGTGATACGAGGAGGCGCCACCCCCTCTCTCTCCATCCCCGCCCCTCCACGTCCCGCCATTATGCGCTCATTTATGGAAAAGTCCTTACCGGTTTGCATTGCCTAGAGAACAACATGCATTCTCTAAAGCAGCACATATAACATTAACGTTAATGTGCTATAGCTTGGGTCGAGCTTTTCGCAATGATTTTTATATGCTCCTCCGATAAATAACTTCGAATGAAGCCTTACGCACGCTAATTAAGAGCAATAGGCGACGGATTACTTTTGCTTCGGTGAAATTGGTTTAGTATTAAGAAGGCGGTGACGAGGAGCAGCCTCGAAAATATGCATCTGAAAAGGATGTGGAATGGATGGATGGATGGATGGATGGATGGATGGAAGGATGGATCGAGGGTAGAGGGCAGATGAAAAAGAAAATAGAAAAAAAAAGAGAGAGATGGGTTGACATTGGAAAGGCGAGTGAAATAAAGCTCGGAAGTCGTTAATTAAAACGAAATGGAAGTAAAAACGATTATTCATTTCCTGAGATGGGAAAGAGAGTTGCGCGGATGAGCCACAGAATGAGCGGAAGGAGTCTTGGTTCTCGCAAGGACAGTAATTGCTCTGCACTCGGCTGCGTTTCATATGAATGCCTTGCCATTGTCGCGGATGCACCTACACTTTATCCGTCCAACCTCGCCATTTTAAGAACAACCTCGTCTGTTTATATTTTACCAGCCACTGACTGCTTTCCTTCTCGACTTACTCAATTTCTTATCACAATTTTTTTTTTTTTTTTTTAGCTAACTGATGAACTTTTCCTGGGACTCTTCTACTCGGAAAACCTTTCTTTGTCTAGTGTTTACTTCTCGCGGTCAGAGGACAGAAGTGCCCAATTCGAATTATAATATCTTGTTAAAGCGTTGTACGAGACGAATTTATTTAATTCACTTTCTTTTTTTTTCTCAGTTCGTTAAAAAATAAATTTTAAGTATGCTCGCTCGCAATAATCTTCTTGCGACATTTTTACGAAAGAGCGCCCGCTAATAATAAAACGCGTACTCTACTCAGAGGGAGCTAACCTCGTCTGAAAGGACGCGGGGAGCGAGGGCCAAACGAAGCCAAGTCGCATCCGAGCCCTCGATATCATTTCCGTTTCTCTCATCTCTGTAGGGAGAAAACCCCGGAGGCCCTCACGACCCTCGATTTTAAAAAAGCATAGGCGTTCGAGAGTTCCGAGCCCATGACTTACTCGTATCGTGTCAAAAGCTCCCTCAAGGTTCGAGTCCTCCCCCGCGCAACTGCCCCACCCTTCGAATGCGCTAATTGGAAGAGTCGAGTACGCCATCGATTATTCACGAGCGACTCTCTACCTTCTTCGCGTTTCTTTCTTAGCCTGATTTATTAGCGCTGATTCAGTCGAATGTGCGCAAGCGCGTTCGTTTCTTCTCAATTAAATGATTAGCGCCGATAGCAGCCATTTTATTTACTCTCTCTCTCTCTCTCTCTCTCTCGAATTTTCTTTAAGGACGATTTAAGAGCAAGGCTCTTCAGGTCTCCCGAATTCGCACGTGCTCAGTGAGAGTTAACTCGTTTAGCCCGACCACTTTGGCTGGCTCTCCTTTTCTTTTTTTTTATGAAATAAGTAATTGTTTCAAGGAGAGTATTTGGTTTATTAGAGTACGGTAAGTATATATGTTTCGACATACAGTTAAGAAAGTTTATTTTTATAAATGGCTTGTTTTATGGTTCTTGATTTTCTAAAGGTCGGCAATGCCGTTAAAATTTACTCAACACAAATTTTATACTTAATGTAAGATATTAGCATTGCCTGTTAAATGGTTCTTAAATATTACAGTTTAATCTTTGAATAATTTACATAGTTTTATGTCGGATCTAAGATATGTTATTATTCTTGTCTATTGATTTATTTCCTTTTTTTTTAATGACAGCGTTAAAAATATATATTTGCATGCTTTCTTTTTAAATATACTATTAATAATTAAAAAAATAATTATTTTATTACCACGAATAATAATAATAACAACAACAACAACAACAACAATAACAAAAACAATACTTTTTTTATCAATTAATTAGCTCTTACTGCTCGATCACTTGAAAGAGTGAGGACCCTAAAAAAAAAGATAAAAAAGACTATAAAAAAAGAAATAAACATGTATTAATAAAAAAAAGATTGTTTCACGAAGGCAATTATTCGGTATTGATACAACGGGAGAGGAAGAGGAATTTGGATTGTACAGTTTTAAGCAACGATTATACGTACTATAATATGGGCGGTCGGGGGGGGGTATCGCACGTGTTTACTGCGGCATAACAGCTGCCATTGGTTCAGCGTTGGTCCTGACTTCTATAATAAATACGGGCAACGGGAGACGCTAGCAGAAGTAACCTCTATCTTTTCATTATTAAGTCCCCTTGCCTAGCACACGAAGCCAAGATAGTCCGGTAGATACTGATGAGGATCTTCGTTTCGAGAGGAAGGGAAGAAAGACCTTCACCAGGCGACGGAGGGATCGCGGGCGCGAGTTACCAAAGTAAGGGCTGGAAGGGTGGCTCGGTAAAATGCGATATAAGATAGACAGCGTATGCGTTGGCATAGATGTACTAGTGAAAGAAATTGAATTCGGGCATGGGGGGAGAGGCATCGATTCGGCTTAGAAAGGGAGTGGAGTAGCACCTGCCCGAATCCTTTCCTCTTGGCAACGTATATCTAATTTCGTTCGATTGTCCTTGGACTTGGATGGTCGTCGATCATTTTGCGGAACTACTTGAGACCTGACTGTCGTTTCATCAACATTTTTTCTCGGCAGAGATGTTTTGTGCCTTATTCCGGTGCCCGAGATTCAAGGTACGTGATCCGACCGATGCCTCATGTCTTTTACGGATTCGATTTCAGGATGTCGAGGATAATCCTGTACAAGTTCGGATCGATGAGGGTTTTTTTCTTTTTTTCTACGCGACCCTTTCGCCGAACATAGTCAAGAAGCTTCTTATATTTCCTACGATTTCTGATCCCATTCGCTTTATATTTTCCTAATTCGTAGATCTTCACTTGAGCACGGAACTTTGGCAGGGGAAGGGGGAGGTTGTCACCCTCTCTTACGCAAATATTTACTCATTACAAGGCTGGAGCATTGCTTTTATTTATCTCTGCGAACGTATTTTTCTAATTACACGCCTGTGATTTGTAAACACCCAATTTTTTATTTGAAGCCCTTACTTTAAGAAATATCGGAATCTGATACTGCCGGACATTAGGTACACTTCTCGAAATTCAATTATCTTTCGTTATAGCAGCATTGACTATCGCGCAAACACTCGTTTCATGACTCTTGACCAAGCCTACTTCATCACTCCAAGACTTATTGTAGAAATTTGCTTGATCGAGATATATATACGTGTATCTACGTTTATTATTGTTGAGCTTTCTTTATTCTGCTTGTCAAATGATTTCTCGATAGATCATCGGGATGGGGAAAATCAATCGGAATACAGCTGTGTTCTCATAACTTTCAATCGGAAAATCCTTGGCATTAAGTAGGTTTCGCTTTAATGAGATGATAATAAAGTATTACTATTCTTACCAATGAAGGAGATTCTTCAGCTGATAGGAATTAATAGATAAGTAACGTAAAGAATAGAAAAAAAAAAAAATAGAAAAAGTAAACGAATTAGTAGATAGATTTTTATTTCTCGATTTATATGTGTATATTTAATTTTAGGCGGCAATCGTTCATGAAAATAACGGAAGAAGGAAAATAATTAAAAATAAATTGTAAGACCAATTATTTTCATTAAATTTCGTTATTTCTGTGAAAGTTAAATGGCAGCGGGGTGACGGTAGTAATGCAATGAAACTAAGCAGACATACAATGAGGAAGAAAGTGTAGGGATGTATTTTTTAATTGTCCTCGCAAAGATTCGGGTTGGCGCGATAACGGTTTTTTGATACATTGGCAAAGGAGGAGGGGTCAGATATTTATATGGCGACGATGCAGCTTAGATTCCAATGAAATTTATAACACCATTTATAATGGATTCGACATTATCCAGATTTGCGCAAAAAGCAATGGCTCATGCCGAACCCGGATATCTGAGCTCGGGAATTGCTAACGCAGCTGCGTTTATAGAAGGTAATTTCTAAGTATCCGTCAATCGGTTGCCACTTAACAACACTATTTGGGACTCTCGACGCCGGTCCTCGGCGGGAGTAGTAGGCGCGGGCTGATAGTCTCAGTCTTCCGCCTGCCTCCACTTGCTCAACGGTCGCCTTGCAGTAGAAACGTGGGGTGCGCGCGCACGCAGAACTCTAGTCGCCTGAAATTTTACATCGCCGGTGACTCGTCAGTATGCGTCGCGACGCTCCTACGTGTGCGCGTCCTCATCAGTCGCAACGGCCTCTTTGCACCTCGAACGATACAAGATAAAACAACGAAGTAGAGCGGGATAGGGGGAGAGGGACAAATATTAAGTTCACGATGCGCTGATGTAGGGAACTCGCTGATCAGGCTCCCGCGGACGAGACTCGCGTGCGTGCCTGACTTCCGAGGAAGGAAGCGGAAAACCCACAGATGCGGGACTCCATTAACATGTACGTACTCGCTCGCACCTCTCTTCCCTCTTCCTATAATCTATCCGATCTCTTCGTGCTTCCCATTCTACTTTATCCTCCTTCCCTTTATCTTTTACTGAATACTCGATAGTTGCGTTGGCGTATTCTCGCTCCTATTTCTTCTACTTCCCCCTCTTCCTCAATTATTAATAAACACCTAAATATTTTCTTTTTTTCCATTCAAATTCAATGGGCTTAATTTTCTTTAAATTCTGAATCATTTTTAAATACTTTCATAATACAATATATCCGAGATATATATATATATATATATATATATATATATATATACAATATTTAATATACTAATATTTTAAATACTATATTAAAACATTGTACCACTGTATTTTTTAATGTTTTTCATTATTATTATTATTTTTTTATTATTATTTTTTTTTTTTTTTTTTTTTTTTTTTTTTTTAATGTACATTTTAATGCAAACAAGAATTATTTCTGTTTTAGTATAATTTAGCAAATATCTTCAATAAGCATTGCCTAACTATTTCACTAACGTGTACCAAAAATAATAAGCTTTACTTAGAATTTTGTCATTGGTTGCTCGAGAATATTTTCAATATTTTACGATCTATGAAATTTAATTTGAAATTTAACTGGGCCAGGGAAGTTAGGTATCAAATAACTTCGATTTAATTAATGAACGTATAAATAATATAAATATTATATAAATTATTTATATAATCAAAGGCTCTTAATAAATTAATTGCTTACTTACATATTATTCATATTATTTATTAATTATCAAATACTCAAATTTAAATTTAATTTACTTTTATTAGCGATAAAAATTTATTGATACTTTTATTAATTTATCAATATTGTATTTAATAAAACTATTACGAGTATCGATGATGAAAATCATATGCAACAAGAGGAAATTAATTGTTAGTTTTCGTAAAGCTTTCAATAGTAATCGCCATTTTATAGTTCGAATGTCGCAATGAAACCCGTATTTTCTTAAAAACTAAAAATAATTCGAGGTTCATAGTATTAAGTGAAAGCCAGACAATAATAGTAATAAGAATAATAACAAACCTTAATAGATAAATTAGGATTTGTTACAATTTTGGAAACTTTCATTCCAGATGAGAGTAGTATCGGTTGTACAACTTTATTATATTATTATTGTTATTATTAATTTTATTTTATTTTTGTTTATTATCAATTAATCATTACGTATTATTGTTTCACTTTTAAATTTGAAATTGCGGCTTGAGAGAGCTTGAAATAATCCACGTATTGTTGTAAGAATAAATATCGACAGACGTCAGGAATAATATCCTCAAAGTGCCTGAAATATATCGCAAGTATGAGCCCGCGAAGATTCAGATTCTCTGCATCATGCTCTTCCATAAGTTGTATAAACGCTTTGGGAATATGTAGTACTCGTCGCGACCCGAGTGCTTTTAACTTAACTCTTTAACAACTCTTTTTCTTCTTTTTGATTTGTTTATTGTATCGCACATACAGATACGTCCCTTGCCTCGAATTTATAAAATACGTTCTTTAACTAATTTAATTCAATCGTCGTATTAAATCTGTATATTTTAAATATAATTGCAATAGTGAGTAAGCTTTGTAAATAATTAAACTGCTGGTTTCCCAGCATTAGATGTATTTCAATCTTATCGTATTCAACTATCGCTCTGAAATTATTGAAAATATTTCGCAATACGTAAGTCCTTGTTTTTTTATACGTGGTTCCTTGTTTAAAAAATGTAGATATTTTCCTCCCTCTCTACGAGCGGTTTTCTCCTTATTCTCGCTATAAATTCATATATTACACGTACCACCCACGCTAATGGAACGCTCTCGAGTCATTTCTCGACGTTGAGAAAAACAGCGAATCGAGCTATTCTTGCACTTCGGTCGTCGATTCCTCTTCGCACTTCAACTCGGAGACGAAAAAATGTTCATGCCTTCACGTGGATAGGATCGGGTTACTAATCTTACGCACTCGCGTCTACAGTCTATGGGAGTATTTATACAATTTTCGGAAAATTAACACCCTTCGTCGTCCGCGACTATGAAATAAATGGACAAGGCATTCGCGACTCCTAGCTCCGGCAGTTCACTTATTTTATCCGAGAGCCGACATAAATTTTTTAAGACTTTGCTGACGTGCCCTGCTTATTTACGGTTCCATCCATTTCATCTTTACGCGCTCGCCTGTCCTTCTCTCGTCGTCATAGTCGTCACAGTCGTCATCGGAATCCCCCGATCTTTCTTGTAGGGAATGTGATTTATTTGACCGATTTTGAGCGTGAAAGCTTAAGGATGTTTTATTTGTATTTGTATATTTTGTCACCAATAATCCGTATATTCATGCCTTTAATGAGCGTCAAATAAATGCATGTAAAATTTTAGCATTAAAGAATATTTTTAATGTAACAATAAATCGATTAGTAGTTCTGAAAAGTTTAAATTTACAAGTATTTTTCGATTATGCTAGAATTTGTTTGATACATTGACTTTGCATTGTAATTAAATGTCAACAAACCGAAATATATATTGAGCTTATCAATCCATAAAAATAATCAAGAATGGGAACATTATTCAAATTAAAAAAAAAAAAAAAAAAAGAAGAAAATAGATTAACCTTTGTATCATAAATTAATTTATGCCTATATTTGTTTTTTATGGTTTCTGTTTTAAATCAAATTATATTGATAGTAAAGTGTAAAATACATATATAACAAAAAAATGCTAGCACGATGTAAGAAAAAATAGATACATGAAATCGAAATTTAATTGATAATTCTTCGAAATTTTATTGATTGATAAAACGTTTTGATTTTGATAATGTGACTTAATTGATATATTTTTCTATATTTTTTTCATATTAGTTTTTATGTCGTCTTAACTATTTTTGTAAACTTAATATTTGTTTACTTTTTACTTTTTAACGATATATTCACATTATAAATATTTCTAATATATTGTTTCCCTTTTTCGTAAGAGGTAAATAAATATTTAAATATTTTGAAAGACTGAAAATCTGGAGAAATTACAAAAATGAAATTAACTTGCACTAAATTTGAATTAAAAAATAAATAATTTGAGGAATACTAAGCTTACAGCTACGTAATACACATTCAAATTTTGATTAATTTTAATAATTTGATAAATGAGATTTTATTGTTTTTAATATTCTTGATATTGGAATAATTTTAATTAAAAACTTATTTTCGAAATTTATTACTGCCAAGCGCTTAATGATACAATTCATAAGAATATGTACATATATATATACATATACATATACATATACAATTTATGATGAATTGGCTACAAAGTCCATACGCTTATAACATTAAGCGCTTAAATATTTCCAATGTTTGCGATGTCATTTTGACATCTTTGAAGTTTTAAACGAAAAAAAAGAATTTGCGTTCGCTTGTCTGTGTTATTTTGAATTGATTCTTCGTATACGTTATTTCTTTGGTTTCGGTTTAGAAAGTACTTTATTATGCACGAATGACAGAATCACATTTACGTTATAGCAATTTGTAGCGGGAACTTTTGGACCAAATTTTTTTTTTATTTTTACATGCCTACTAGATATTGAAGGGAAAGAGGAAAGAGAGAAATTTATTTGTACTTAAAATTTTAGATTTTATATTACTTAGTAAAATCGGAATAATTCTTATCAGTGTCGAGATTTAAATATTTTATAAAAATATTCCTTAACATCGAGCATTAAAATGTAAGAGATAAAAGTAATTGTATTAAAAATTTAATTGGTTATATATTATTTCTTAATATACACGTTTCTTCAGCCTACATTAATAATTGACAAGCAATGAATTGATAGTGCCATAAAGTATTAGTACGAAGATTGACTAAGTACAGCATATTCCTTTAGAAAGTTACTTAATACTAGCGGTGGTGTAGGTAATTGTGCCGTGACAATTATTATTGGTTATCTGATAATATCATAGCATTATGGCTTACGCTACGCATAATTTCTTATCGCAGTAAAACCCAGAATAATTTCACTCAAACAAGTTGGTAAAATCGAATCCCTTCGCTAGGTATCGCTGTTGGTATTAAAGCCGTAGGTAGAAATCGGTGGCATGCACCGCGCAATATCCATTACTTTGTCGCGTGCTCGAGCAATGGAATAAAGCTTCGTAATATTACGGTTTGATCGGCGGTGCAACGCGCGTTTAGTGCCTGCCACATTTCTCCGCCCTTCCAACTCCTCTCTTTCTATCTATTCTATTCTCTTCTACGTATTTACATTACATGTATCTTACCCTCTTTTCTCGTCCTGTTAACCGCGTGTTTATTATTCGTCATCCCATTGCCTACCTTGATTTCTAAAGGCACTTGATTTCTAAAGGCACTTTCGCAATTAGTACTAAGTACAATGAAAATCGTCTTGGGCGCGATCACGCAAAGAGGAAGAAAATTGCCCAGATTGTGGCGGTGCACGATTTCCTCTGACGTCATAGATACGCTGATTCATTCCCTTGTCAAATTTTCAATTCCTCGTCGGCGTCGATTATAAATGGTCATGCATCAGACACGATGCCTTCGACATGGAATTCGTATGCTCTTACTTTCCCGGTTGAAGGTAGCAAGCCAATAGGCTTGTCTTCCCTCGCTCCTAGCGACGTTTCAATTCTGCGCGTCGGAATTTATTACCGGAGAAGCGACAAAAATAATTGCGGAGGCCGCCTCTGATTCACTGCCAATAGGCGCCGCCAACATCCTTTCCTCCTCTCCGTTCGAGCTACCTTCGCTGGCGAATAACAACCTCCTTGATCATAGGAGCTATAAGTTCCGGAAAGTCGGAAGGAAGGGAGCCGCGGAAGCGATGTTGGCCGCCCTTTCTTTCGGCTACGGAAAAGCTTTCCCAGTGATTTTTCAGCTCGTCGCTATTCCTGTCTTTCCCGATACTTTGATTCATGCTTAAACGCTCATAAGCTTCACTGTCGACCTTTCCCCGGCAATGATTTTATCGCAATTTCTTAATAACAGAAAGTGCCTTTAGAAAACAAAGACTTTATTGGGGCCATTGCACGTTGATTATTAAATACTCACGTATCGACTGTACAAGCATTTTTGAATTAAACATATTATTGTTCGAATTGATATTTCATAAATACCATTTGTAGGTTCAATACGTTTTTAATGATTAGTTTTTTTTTGGATACGGGATCTCATGCTTAGGGGCCATTGGATCAAGAATACGTTTTTTCATGTATAGTTTATACAATTTTTATAAATTTCATTCAAATATCGTATGCTCCCTATTTGGTTTTTGCCATTTGTATATTTGTTGGTTCAAGAAATATAAAAAAAGTATATAAAATGACTCGTCTCAGTGAGCGACTAATAGTATATTAGTATATTATATATTTATTTTTTTTATATATTTCCTGTGAACAAACTTAGTTCTAATAATAACAAAATATTTTGGTCCATTCGATAAAGAATTGCCTATTTTATTATGTAACTCGGTAATTTAATCCGTATCCTTGTATATTTACAAAAGCTTTGTTTCAAATAATTTAATTTTGAAATTTAATTTAATTTTAAATTGCGTTGCACAGGGTTATTTATAAATATTCACTATAAATATGAATATTCCTCGTAAAGAAATTATAATTTTTGATACAATATTCTTATAAACACTGATTTGTATAAATATTTGATTAAATCATTGTCTATAGCCTTAGTCTATTGCCTTGTTTAATTTTCCGAATGGAGAGGCATATATGTATATATATTTTTTTTTTATTGCAAGAATAACTTTGAAATGTTGATATGGCTTATAGTTTTTCTTTTTAATCTAATTACCTAGGTATAAATATTTATTGAATTATTAATATAAAACACATTATAATTATTACATTTATTGGAATATTCAACCTTTTGTAAACCTTTTCTGAAAAGTATTGGATAGCTTTAATAATTTAAAAATGATTCCTTTCTAAAGGAGAGTTGCAGCCTAAATGTTAATTTATTGGTAGTTACAAAATTTATAAGCTCATAAATATTATATTAATTGGAAAGGAATTCGAGAGCACGCCTTGCATAGATTCGAAATTGTGTAATTATCAGTTTTCTTTTGCGTATTGTAGAATGTTATCCACGTCGATACGAGCGTACCTGCGCTTTTATGGTAACCGGAAACTTACATGTCAGTGTAATTTGTGTCAACATCGCAACCAGAGTTTTATGACCGTCTACTTCTCTATCCTTTATCTTTTTACTAAGTCGGTATAACTTGTGTAAATGAAACAAATGTAGGACAATCATCTTTCATAGTGTTAGCAGATAAATATTTGAAAATATTTTTATACAATATAAAAACTATTACGTTTCAAATTAAAAGATTGTTAATGAATGTTTTAGCGCACTTAATTTGTTTGTACAATGACTTTTTATAATTACAGAATTAGGAGAATACTTAATATTGTTGTAATACATGGAATCTACAATATAAAATTAAATATTTATAAAAGTAAAGCTCAGTCACTTTATTATATATTTATTAATTAAATATACAGTTCCTTTTCTAGAATTATATGTATAATTTAAAAATTAATATAAAAATTGTTATGATAAAGGATGAAGGTCATCAGTGTACATATCAACAATTGATTCCTATTTCATTATTATTGTCATTTATTAAATATTAAAAAATATCCGATTCATCAGGCATGATTCTTACTGACTTTAAAATACAATTGTTATTTTAAAGGAAGAAATTTAGCGATTTTTTATAAATAATGATATTGCTTAATATCATCTTATTACATGTCACTAAGAATGAAGTTTCATAATTGTAAAAATGAAACCTTCCACGATATCTCGCATTAGGCGGTTTTTAATGTACTTTCTTTGAAACAGGATATCATTAGTATTAAGTTAGAAGTTTGTCAGTCAAGGCCGAGAGATCATGAAAAATGAATAGTGCCAAGTATCATGAGTGTGAGGTTAAAAACCTCGGGAGTACTGGTTTGTCGGTATGACACGTAATTCCGAAAGAAGACTTTATCCACCGCTCTTGCGTCATCCTCTCGTTTTTTGTTTTTTTCACTTCTCGTCGGAAATGAAAATCCACCCGAATAATAATGGCGAGACATCGATTTTCCATAGAGTCGACGACAAAATACAAAGACGATTTAACCGATAAATGATGTGAGTTGAACAGCTGATTGCGTCTTTCTAGACTGGGGGCTGGGAAACACCGTAGATTTAATTACTCTCATCCTTTTCTGGAGCTTCATGAAGTATAGTTGTTCGAGGAAGCTTCTTTCTTCATTTTTTCGAGTTAGTTTATTACCGAACTGGATTATAGTATTAATAATAATTATTTTTAATATATCAAGCGCTGAATTAGTTTTGGTATTTTCACTATGAAGGTAGTAAGTAAGAAAGTCGTTGGATATGGCCGTCTTATGCTCCTAAGAATAAAATAATATAATAATAGCCCAGATAATAAATTGATGGTGAAGGATAAAAAACTAATATATATTATATACTGCTAAGGATAAAGGGCCATGAACCCAAGTTCTTAACATTTCCTAAATGATGGGGGTGGGGGTCAACTAAGTTTTCCGACTATACGATTCATTTTATTTAATTTATTTTAAACGAAGCCGGGAATAGGATTGATGAGTGGCCTACGAGAATAACGGGTTCCAACGATTTGAGGCTCGTGTCCTCACTTGCGTCATTGTAATTAGTCAAAAAGTGCGAAGCGCGTAGGCGTCAAGACTTTCGACGCACGTACTCGGTCGGTACACGTACACCACCTGTCCACGGTTCGCAGACGTACCTGTCACTTTACCTCGAGCGCTGGCTGCGTTTGCTTATCTTGGCCGGATAACGGCTACTGACTTATCCTAATCGATCGAGATTAATTTACGAGATGTGGGTGCGGAACCACCAACCGACACAAATCACGCGAGAACGAGAACGTGTGAAATAATTTCCTCGTCCGAGAACAGAATTGTTTAAGGATTACTGGTTCGGTATTATAATTCCGAGTGCAATCACATTACTCGTTTACTTATGAATGTTCATAGCTCACATTCTGTGCTCACATTAGAACGTAATGCAGCGCTTTTAACACGGTATTTCACGGACTTTTATATTCTTGATTATTTTAATGTAGGCGACGGTATATCTCTTAACGTCGACAACCTCGTTGTCCAAATATTAAAAAAGTTAAAGGTATATTTCGCGACACATTTATTTATGAAGAATACTTCACGATTTTTTGAAGGCATAGCTAAAGCTAGCAGATTATTAAAAAAAAAAAAGAAAAAAAAACTGGCTATCGATGCGAATATTTTACTTATACGTCTACTCGTGCAGCTGAATGAATACAAACAAACGGTTAGGGACATAGCAGGAAGGGGGCGAGGATAGGGGAAGGAAAAGGAGAAGCGACTAAGGTAAAGGTCTTTTTTCGGAGGTAGCCAGGATCGAGTGCATTCGCGCGCAACTGAACCCCGGCTCTGGGGATGAATATCGAAAAAGGCCGAAAAACCACGAGGAACAAAGGGCCTAGCCCTACACCCTCTTCTTCCATCTCTATCGCCTCTCTCCATCGCATGTTCTCTTTGCTTTTATATTTTTGCTCGTGCCCGCGTATATGTGCGACCCTTAGTTTATTAGTTATGGAAGGCTTTGCGCTTGGGACTTTTGCGTACTGCTACGTACCGTTTTCCGAAATTATTAGTCGAGTACGCAAGTACGCAGTTTGTACTTTAGCGGGCGTGATAAAGCTTTTCAACTTTTGGTGTAATGGATCAATGCTGACCCCTTGTCTAAACTTTTAATAACTGGGGCCAAGCCATGCACTTCATATCTTTCTTTTCTATTAGATAATGTTGTGATGTAAATATATGCTCATTATAATATTAATTTTATTTGTATAATTTGATTGATCCATCCTCACGATGAATTTTAAATTATCAATTTAAAATTATTATTATTATTACTACTACTACTTACTACTACTACTACTACTACTACTACTACTACTTCAACTATTATTTATTATGCTATTATTGTTATTATTAGATATTATAAAACAGTGTTAAATATTCAAAATGAAAAAGTAATACTGAAAATAAAAGATATCAATATTAATACAAAAAGAAAAAAAAAAGAAAAATTTTTAAAGATCGTAACATTGTTTTGAGGGTAGAAAATTTAATTTAAACTATTACATTAAATAAATTAATTCATTTATGATTTGTATATAAAAATATAAAAGTGAGCCTAATAAGACGGTGACAGTTTTATGTTAGGTATAAAATATTGATTTATTTGATGGGACACTACTCAGGCATGCCAATTAAGAATAGCGCTTAGACGTTGCGAAATCAATGCACGCGTGGATAGATTTTTTATTTTGTAAATAATTTCATTGTTGGCACATTGTATAGTAGAACTCTATTAACAAGCAGTTACATAAAAGCACGACGATTAAGGGGTCATCATTGTTCTCGCGATCTAGGCAATCTAGTGCTTCCAAAGATGTAAATGATTGCAACGACATCATCAACAACAGTCGCAGTGATAGCAGCATCAGCAATATTTTCTTGGGATTCTGGGGTCCTCGTCATCGGGAATTTTTTATTTTCCAACCCCTCGATCCGGCGTTTTTGAGTAAGAGCAAAAAATTTTCGGAGCTGCTCCCGCAGCCGTTGCATTGGTCGCCGACATCGTTGTCAAAAAAATCGATAACTACGAAAGCGAAAGTTCTCGGGCTCCCTCCCGTGGCTCGAGTCGGATCCTCCCTTCCATGCATTTTACCTCCATCGCCGCCACCCCGGCCCTCTTTCTTTTTTCCTTTTCTCTCTCTCTTTCCCCCCCCCCTCTCTCTCTTTTCAATGAAGGCATTGCTCTCCTAATCCTGAGCGGCTGTTCCTTCGTCTCGAGGCGCGGGGACGCCCTCCACAGAGGAAAGGAATGCTGGCAGCACGCGCGCCCTCGATCTTTCAAGCCGGAGAGATTTTCAAGGCCCTTCACGATTGTTGGTGGCGCCGATTTCGGACGAATGCGGACGGCGTCTAACGGCTAGACGGGGGCGCGCTAATTTCGGAGCGGAAGTTTATTTCTGGAGACTCCGCGACCGCGTACCCGGCCCGCGCGCGCTCCCTCGACGAGCCCGTACGGGCCTATGCGAGCGCCCGAATTTTTTGCCAACTCTCCGGAAGATTTTGTCTTCTCCTCCGTGCTGCTGACAGTGAATTCCGAAGCTCCGTGTTTTGCTTCTCGCTATCCGAGAACCCAAGGGCTGCCGTCACCGAACCCAATTCCGTCTTTTCTTTTCACTTTCAGCGGAAGATCACCCCCCAAGGTCAAAATTGCTTATGTCTGCCGGATATACTTGTCACTTTCGAGTACCCTTCTAGCTTATAATTTCTTATTCGCGTTCCGAGTTTAGCTTTTCCAACGAGTTCAATTTTATTCAATTTTATTCTCCTTATGCATTTTTGCACGCTGATCGTTACTTACATTCTAACGTATTTCGGCTAAAAATTCACGCTGAAAATTCACACTGGAAATTCAAAGGCGTCGATGTCGTTTTGGAACAGAACCACAGAAATAATTAGAAATAATTGAAAATCTATTTTAACTTAGTAAGCCACTTTTTAAATAACGGAGAAATTATTATTATTTTATAAGAATTGAATCTGATTGGTCGATATTTATTATCCAAAATTATTCGCAAAGTATCAATTGAATTTCCTCATTCCGTAAAATCTAAAGCTTAAACTAGCTCGCTCGATTGTTATTGTATTAGTTACGAGAAAGGGTCGAATTTATTATTCCACATTCGCAACTCGTTTCTTATATAAATGTATCCATGAAATGTAAGCGCAGAAGAACATGAAAAGAGACCAGAAAGTTGGAATGGGCCTGCCAAAAGTATATAGATAAAATCGATAATGGAGCGAGGTTGATTGTTTAGTAATCGCGGACGCTTTTCCCTGATTACAGCGGCGGCTCCGGGTCGAAGATCCTGGTGGGAAATCTGCCTACTCACGTTAATACCGAGGATGTTGAGCAGCTCTTCTCGAACTACGGACAAATACAAAACGTCGAGAAGTTGATGCCGCGCGATCCTAGCACCCAAGCTTTCCTCGTCACCTATGAGACGCCAGACCAGGCACAGGAGTAAGTGGGATTATTCCGTAAGCGAAATAGAAATAGTCTCAGGAGTTCCTCCCTTCTCTTATCCCGGCCTCCTACTCGTAATAAACAATCAATAACAAATTATATAAGGATACAATGTAGGGCAGGAAACGCGACGTTCACTACCTAAAGTCACACGGTCAATTAGTTGTGGTCCTGACGTTCAGGAAAATATCATTTCATTCTTCATCTCCGTTATCAAAACTCTTTCTTCTTTTGAGTTACTGTATTGACGCAAAATAGTTTAAAACCTTTGTAAATTGTAAGATCACGCTTATATATATACATATATAAAAGAAAAAAGAAAAAGCAACAAAAAAATATTCCATAAATCTGTTTTTAAAATAATTTGTTTGAGATTACTCTGTCCTAACTAAATGTTCATTACTTGTAGTATTTTACTATTTGTAATAATTCTTGAATTAAATTTCCGTAAATTGGACGTTTAAGTAAACTGCATAACTTATGTGAACCTACATCGAATATATAGAATATACTTATCTAGATTTACATTTATATCTGTATCCACACAAAAAAAGAATGCTACACAAAATAAGCTACACATCTATGTAAACGAAAAAAGTAGAAATTAAATAATCTATATAAAATAGTCTTCTATTACACAACTATCTCCATTTTACAATCTCCCTAATCGGTATTTTATAAATATTTATATGTATATAAATATATATATTTTTAAAGACTATATTGTACTTCGTCTATTACGATTATTTGTTACGCTGATAATATAAAATATTTCTATGAATATAATTTTATAAATATTTTAAATGTATACATTGCACGTTATTTATAACGCGATGAACTATCATTTTATACTGCTCATAAAAGAGATGCTTGTATATATATATATATATATATATATATATATTAAAGAATATGTATGATTTTGAATGGATGGAAACTGATATGTGGGAAAACAATGTTTTTTTACAGAGCTGTGAACCAGCTGAACGGCTGCGATTATGAGGGAAATCCTCTGAAAGTGGATATGTCGACGGCGGAGAGTCGGCGTCGCGGTCGCAACCAACGCGGCGGCGTAGCATTCTCCGGATTGTCGAGCTCCGGTCGCCAAACCGACTTTCCATTACGGATTCTCGTCCAGTCGGAAATGGTCGGAGCGATAATTGGCCGTCAGGGCTCAACCATCCGACAGATAACGCAGATGACGCGCGCCCGCGTGGATGTCCACCGAAAGGAAAACCTCGGCTCCCTTGAGAAGGCGATAACTATCTACGGAAACCCGGAAAATTGCACGAACGCTTGCAAGAAGATCCTGGAGGTGATGCATCAGGAGGCGAACAGCACAAACAAGGGGTCAGTTGATGAGGGTGGTGATGAGGTCGGCAGGGCCACGCATCACCAAGCCAACGAAGATCGTCATGATGATAATAATGACGATAGTGGTAGTAATCGAAAAGAACGGCAGAACACTACTGACGAGATGATTGTTGGCTCTTGCAGCGAGATCACCCTGAAGATCCTCGCGCACAACAACCTGATAGGCCGCATTATTGGTAAAGGCGGTAACACCATCAAGAGGATCATGCAGGACACTGATACTAAGATCACAGTGAGCAGCATCAACGATATCAACAGCTTTAATCTCGAGCGTATCATCACCGTCAAGGGCAGTATCGAGAATATGAGCAAGGCCGAGGCCTTGATCTCCAATAAGCTCAGACAAAGCTACGAAAACGACTTGCAAGCTATGGCGGTGAGTTTCATATCCTCTATCCATCCTCTCATTGATACTTCTTTCTCATTATTTTTTCGGTAACAATAAAATATTCGTTATTATTCGTAATTATTCATCATTGCTACCCATTTATCTTTTTATCGAATCAATTTGAAATATATAATGGAAGTTTTTATTCTTAGAGAAATATATTATGGTATTTTCGTGTTAACGCGGAAATTTAAATGGCATTCATTGATTCATTGATTTATTGGTGTAAGAATTCTTATCGGTATATTAATATTAATATTTTTAATACTTAAAATTTGTAACAAGCCGGAAAATTTCAGCTATATTAAATAAATTTAATTAATATTATTTTATTAAAATTTTTAATTTATATTGAGATTTTTTTTCTTTTTTTTTCATTGATACTTGAATAAACCGGCCAGGGCTTTTTCTTATTTTTTATGTACATATACACGTACATTATTACTAATATTGAATTAAACTACATTAGTCGCATATTCAAACTTTCCTATAAATTCTTTAAAATAAAAGAAATAATAGTTAATTTAAAATAATAGTAGCTGCCGTTTCTTTTGAGCCTTTGCTCTTAAGAGTAGGAAAAGTAAATTACAGTATTTCAAATCCGTTTGAACTAGTATTTATAAAAATCGGTATTACTCAACACCGCCTGCACACTCAATATATTTCTACATATTGTTTTCTTAATACCGAATTTATTCTATTTTCTATTTTCACGACTATTTTTCGTTAATGTTATTATTGCATTCTTTTAACAGCCCATCTACTCCCTGTTTTGAGTATTAAACCGATTTACAATTTAAAAAGTATTAAAATATATAATAATAATAATAATAATAATAATAATAATAATACACAAATCGTCGCAATGTTCAATTGATCTGTATAAATTAGAACATCATTAAAATATTATAAATTAAAAAATCGTGAAAGGTAGTTTAATCGCGTTTAAAATTAATAAGTATAATAAAATATAATTACTGAAGATGGTCTGATATATGTCGAGTCGTACGCCAATTGTTCCTATGACTAATGATCGTTAACTTCTTGACCTTACAGCCTCAGAGCATGATGTTCCCGGGTTTGCACCCGATGGCCATAATGTCGACGGCGAGCATGGGCTACAGCTCCCGTGTCCCGGCTCTCTATAGCTCCGCTCCGACTCCCTATTCTTACCAAGGCAATTTACCGGCCCAGCAAGGAGTCTCTACGAGCGATGCCCAGGAGACGACGTTCCTCTACATACCTCATCACAGTGTGGGTGCAGTCATCGGCACTAAGGGCTCTCACATTAGAAATATCATTAGATTCTCCGGCGCGACTGTGAAAATCGCACCCCTAGAGATGGAGAACCCGCCGGAGCAGCAAGCCGAGAGGAAAGTGACCATCGTCGGTTCGCCAGAGAGCCAGTGGAAGGTAAGTCTAGCTCATCATATAATATGCATCAGCATATTATAAAATATAGTCCATTCATGTCTCTTTCTCTATCTTCTCAATTTGCAATATTTTTTATTATGCTGTAGAGCGAAGGCTTATTATTATCAGATGATTCAAGAAATAATATACATTCATTACTTTTTTAACAATAAATACGACAAAATATTGTATCTCTAGTTTCTCGAAAATAATATGCTATTTGATCGGACATTTTAATATAAATGTTTCAACAACTTTGTTATTGTTACTTCTTTTAATAAATCAAACCTGTGATGTTTGGACAGATGTCGTTTATTCAGACTTTTGTTTGATGAATCAGGAAGAGAATAATTGGATCCCGAAACTCGATGCACTTTATTGTCAGTTGAGTTTCTAATATCCAAGACAAGCATTTATTTACTATATTTAACTCTGAATTCATTAATGTAACAATTAATGTTTCGGTAATACAGATTTATTTGTAATTTATTATATTGGCATTAAACAATTATAAAAATATCTAAAATTATTTGTATAGATATCGATTATCTTGATTATATGTAATAAATCAATGTTTTCGAATTTTTCTTTTTAGAAATATAATTTTTTTTTATATTAGTCTAATGCTAGTCCGAAGCAATCTGTACATATTACCATTATGCATATTATTTATAAATCGATAAATCTATTAATAAAATATTAAAGAATTGAATGAGAATAATTTCTAAAAAATTTCCATTTCTTGAAGAATAGAATGTATCATTTTAAAATTCACCTCTCGTTTGCTTCTAGGCCCAGTATTTGATCTTCGAGAAGATGCGCGAGGAGGGCTTCCTGTCCGGTACAGAGGACGTCAGGCTGACAGTGGAGATCCTGGTGCCCTCGGCTCAGGTCGGCCGGATTATCGGCAAGGGCGGTCAGAATGTGCGGGAGCTCCAGCGCGTCACCGGCAGCATAATCAAATTGTCAGAACAACAATCGACGACACCCGCTGTTGATGACGAAACGACCGTTCATATCCTTGGGCCTTTCTTCTCAATACAGGTGAGTACATACTCGGCGACGAACCGCTCTCCAAGCATTTATCCAAGGAGTTATTCCCAATAAAAAGACGGAGCCTCAGATGCTTGGATAAGAGTAATTTTTTTCACCGACTAGTCTTACACTCGTAATTTGACCCGAGCGAGTTTACATTAAAGTATAAAAGGACCTTTTCCTTTGATAGATTCCGCCAGTTTTGAATCGCAGAAAATTGTTAGTCAGTATCTTTTGCTAATTAATTTATTAAGATACGTAATAAGCGGCTATTTCGGTATGAGCGAGTTTTTAAATAGAGGATTATTATCGATAAATTAAATATGGATTAGTTTTTTACTTCTCGAGCGTTAAATGGAATGAAAGAAGAAGGATTTGTTTATGGAGAGGAAGGAGGATTTTTCTGAATGAACAAATGTCTAATTAAAGTTTCGATTCTCAGTCTGCCCAGCGCAGAATCCGCTCAATGGTGATGCAGCCTCCAGGTGCCCCTGTCAGCGTCACGGGAATTCCGGGAATTGGGGGAACAATCCTCCCAGGATCAAGAGCGGGCCGCGGCAGCAGCCAGGAAGGCGGATTGCGTTTACGCCGAGATGGAAGCACGGCCTCTCAACCTGGGGGATGCATGACACCGCAACAGCAGCAACAGTCGAGCCAGTCCTCGCCATCCTCGCAGCCCCAGCAGCCGCAGAGTCAATAACCGGTAGTCGAGCGGGAAGTAGGAGTGGCCACCAGTTGTTCAAACGTCACTGGCTCAGTCGGCCAATATACCCTGTCACCTTGACGAATTGAGCGAAAACCAACAGAAAATGCACCAAAAACAACAAAAAAAGAAATTTTAACTGGATGCACCGTGCACACAATAGTACACACGCACGCACATACTTATATATATTATTTCTTTGTTTAATGTATTTATGTGTGTTTGTGCGTATGCGTTTGTGTGCTTTTTTCTTTTTGTGAGCGTGTATGTGTTTGTGCGCGCGTTCGTGTGTGTAGGTGTGTACGTACACGCATACGTGTTGATGTAAATGCATATACGTGTATGCATAGTGGCACTAGCGTGCGCGTATACATACACCCGTACGCGTATATGCACACGAATATACTATAGATGTGTATATGTGTACATATGCGTATTTGTTTATATTTATATATACTTATAAATATATACGCATGTATACACGTACGAAAAATTGTCCAGCAAGAAAATAATATTAAGGGATTGAAACGTCGTTTTTACCTCGGCCAACGCTTTATTAATTCTATACATCAGTAAATAAATATTGTCTGCATTGATCACTACAGTCTTTTTTTACGATGAAATGATGAATGTGCATAAAAATTGTCGAGACAATATCGTCAGTGTTTACGCTTATTTATCATGTTTTGGCCGAGGTATGAGACAAAGAATGAAAAAGTAACTGGACGACTATGGATTATGTATGATAATGACGATGGTAATTATGATGATAATTTCAATCATTAAAATAATAATGATGATAATGAGGAAGATGATAATGCTAAGGGACAAAGACAGACACAACCTTATTACCTCATTCATACGGTTTAAAATATAAAGTAATAGTTAATGGAGAAAAAAAGAATACAAAGTTGAATGATACGGACGTATGATGAATAAGTAGTAGAAGTCAACCAACCTTCATAAAATATCTAATATTAGAAATATAATGTTAATGAGTGAAAGTGAGGTATATAGAAATTGTAGGAGAGGAAATGAAGCAAGTAGGTAGGGAATGAGACGAATAGCCACAAAAGCAGTTTAATAGCAATTACACACTTTACTTTATTTATTAAAAACAAAAGTAAAATTGTTAACTGATGCTACAATAATATTGTAACGCCACCATCGGAAACATAGCAGGAGTATTCACGGTAAAGACTACATACGAAATTGGATAACTCAAAACAGAAGCTCAAAACCGCCATCACTGTGAAACAAATTTTAAATAAATATGCGATTTATACATAATTTAATTAAAATTTGAAAGTAAGGCACCACTTTAGTTCATTTTGATTGCAACTGTAAGGAATATATCAGAAGAAAGAAAAACGAAACCGCATGCCACGTTTTTCCAGGACTCCGAAAAGTTATGAAACAAGCCTATCATCTGTAGAGAATAGAATATTATAATTTCACGAGAACAAAAAAAAAGAGGAGAAAGGAAGGACGAGGCTCCGGCTAAGGACACGTAAGGAATACGGCAGTGCCGAGCCTCGTGTCGTAATACCAAAGAAGCGGTTATGAATTATTCCGTTGTAAATGAGGTTCCTTTCGAAAGTTGAGTTGATATCGTGAAAGTGGAAAGATAAATACGAGAAGTAGCGTGTTCAGGAATGTTCAAACGATTGCGCGGGTGCATAAGACATTATTAATGAGTTTGGTTTATAGATTTTAGGTGTGAGTCACAGATTTAGTTTTCTGGAATTTTTATTTTACCATTGATGTTATATCGCGCGCGCGTGCTGTGTGTTTGATAGAGAGAAAGAGAGAGAGAGAGAGAGAGAGCAAATTGAAAAACAAAAATAATTATGTTATTTGATAAGTAATTAATTGTCGATTAAGATGCGTAAACAATTACAAGTCGATATCAAAATTGAATGAGAAATTAGAAATCTCGAAGAAACTTAGTCTTGTAGAAACCGTACCTTATTAATAATTACACATAGAAAGCCAAAAACAAAAAAAAAAAACAAAAAAAAAAATATCGAATGAAAAAAGAAATTCAAGATTAATACTGCAGATAAATACGATAAGAAAAATTGGGTTATTTAATAAAAAATATCAAAATTACACGTAAATACACATGGACACATGTTACGTCAGTGGCCAGCGTAGTTTGTCGATATAACAAAAACAAGATCGTAGCACGGTGGTTCATATTCGACGGTACGTCCGCGACGTTCGGACATTAAGGCCCATGATCACTTTCCCAAAATTTTAGACACCGGCACCGAAAATACTATTTTTTTTCGATGGCAAAACTTGATTTAACGAAATATCGGACTGAATAATGTCGCATTGAACGACGATATACCCGAGACCGACAGAATTTATTAACTCGACCGAGGCATTTTTTAACTCTTATGAGTTCTTACCGACAATGAGGCCCGAGTCAATGAGTTCGAGATGTATGCGAGTAGATCTAAGAGGTCCACTTGTGATCCGCTGAATCTTCTACTGAAATAAGAAAACGCTGTCCCAATTATGAGGACGAGAGCGAGAGAGAGAGAGAGAGAGAGAGAGAGAGAGATCTCGTAAGCTCAGGGAGTTTCGTATGTATTTAGTACAAAAGATAAAATGTGAAGAGAGAGATGGAAGAGGGGTTAAAGAAATTACGCCGAATATGAAAGGTGACGAGAGCTGCGGAAAAAAGCTCGTGAGGGAAGGTGGGGAAACGGTCGTCAGGAGAAGAATTAGATAGGAAAAAATAAGCGCGAGAGGAATTATGAGCTCGAGCTCGTATTTCGGTTTTCGTTTTTTCCGTCTTGCAGAATTGTGTGTATATTTATATAGTTGAGAAAGGGTGCGGAGGATTAAAGGATTAAAAGGGAAGAATTATGATAAAAGCATCGAGAGAAGAGGAGCGAAGGGGAGATAAAAATAAAAAGGGGATAATTAACTAAGAATGTAAGTTTATTTTTGATACATTGTTGGAAAGATTTGAGTAAAATCTTTCTTTTTCCAATTTTTTGTTAGATGTTTTTTAATAACTTAATGAATTTTAACGATATTAAAGGGATAAACCGGGCGTGCTATATGAGCGTTATCAGCGAGAATGCGTATAAGATTTAGTGTGTGCGAGAGAGATACGGACAAGAATGATTGTGTTCTACTTTTTTTTTTTTTTTTTTTTTTTTTTTTTTTTAAGTATAATATACATTATAGTGTATAGATAATTCATAAAGGTGTGGAAGTATGCTTGTGACCGTGATTGCGAGATGTTGGAATCGGCGTTCGTCTAGCAGCTTTTTGCACTGCTCAAGGCGCAGCGCCACGGGTACGATTAGGTTTTTCAGTTGGATATGAAAATTGTATGATATAATTAATATATTTCGTGGCGGGCCGCGAGCCCACGGACGAGCGTCTCACGCCAAGCCATTAGTGTTCTCTCTTACATATATCTTTACTTATATTTGTCTTCTTTTTTATTTTTTTATTTTCTATTTTTTTGTCTTCGTCTTTTTTAATTTCTTTTACATAAATACGTATATACATATATACATATATACATGTGTACATGTATGTGTGTCTATATATATATATATATATATATATATATATATAGATACATTAATTAAGAGAAATTATTGTCGATCATTAGAGGTGCGCAGCTTCGTCTCCGGTCTTCGCCCGCCAAATTATTTATCAAGCGTAAATATTTAAAAAGAATAATCGAACGATGAGAACGAAAGGCAAATAATTGATACACAGTGAATGTAAAATAAGAACTCGGAGCATTATTAAAAAAAGGAGTGAAAAAATTCTGACTTACGTAAGAAAGGAAACAAAAGGACAAAGCGAGCAAAACAAAAAAAACAAAACAAAAAAAAATATAATTACAAAAATGAAAGTGCCAAGGGATTAACCGTAGATTCATGATTTTGCAGTCACGTGCGCCATATCTTATACATAGTATAAAAATATCGCCCACGGTTTATATCGTCCGAGTTAAAAGGGGTTTTTTACACTATCCATTCTACACTTAGATAAACAAAAGAAAGAAATATATTACATCTCCGTTATTTATCATAACTAATAATTATATATCCAATATGAAAGAAAAAAGAGACGTTGCTGAAGACCAGTTCTGCATACCAATGTGCAGAAAAAACAAAAACAGATAGAGAAGCCGTTTTTCATTTATAAGTATGAAAAGGGACAAGTAATACTGATAACTTCTATATCTTATCCCTTCTAGCCCATTTCTTAATCATTATATTCCCCTCCCCCGCAACCCTCACTGACACTATATTCCAATAGTCCTTGGAAAAGACAAGCAGATCAAAATAGACCAAACAACACGTACTGAGTGAGGAACCTGCATATCCGCTCTAAAATGTAATAAATTTTACACAAGAATGAAAAAAAAAAAAAAGAAACGCACGACGCAAGTTCTGACCAAATGATCTGCTCGTTCGTTCATCGCAACATAAGATTTCTTTTTTCTCGGATAAGTTCACGGCATGTTGTGAAGACACCGCCAGTTAGAGCTAGACTAAATGGAAAAAGGCACATGTTATTTTGGAAAGCGTACAAACAGGACATGAAGATAATAATCAACAGTTGTAAAACAAAGATTCCCCAGAAAAGTCCCAGAAGCACGTTCGAGATAAGCATAAGATACGTGTACAAATTTTAACGAGATAATTAATAATTATTATATTGTGACTCGTGAAAGTTTAAGATAAAAGAATTATTATTATAGTAACTTAAAAAGAAACTGTATTGAGGAGTGAGAGTCTTTAAAGTTATAGATGATTCTAAGAGATGTAAAAAAGTGAAAGAAATTTAGATTGATTGCGGTTAGGGATTTGCCGCTGTGATGTACAAAAAATCGGTTAACCTCTAAATTATAAATATTAGTTTATTTAACAAAGAGTAAAGTATTTGAAACTTATGGGTTAATCGCATGTCATCGCGTTCGTTTTAAAGGGAAGTGATTCGATTGATCTTAATTAATTAATTTTTTTAATGATTTCCGAGGCGAAAAACTGACATTTTCGAACAATCGGTAGTTTTGAGTGTACCCACTTAAAGCAGAAAATCAACCAGATAATATCCCTATTCATGCTATGAGCCTGTAACCATAATCAATAAATCTAAAAATCGAGTCGAAATTCAATAAGAAAGAAAAGTCAAATCTGAACAGAATGAATATCGAGCTGTCCATCAAAAGCGTATCAACTACGCGAAACTAATATAATATACGAAAATATACACAAAACGTAAACACCATAAAATTGGAAGCTTTTTATTGGTTGAAATACAGTAATAAATTTAATCAGAAGGATTATTTGGCTTCTGCCGTCATTAAAAGCAAAACATTGGCAATAAAGTAATTTGACATCACATCACGTGAGAAATGCTAATGCTAATGTTAATACAGACAAGTCACGAGCACAGGGGCATAATTATGAGGATATATAGATGTATACAGATGCAGCAATCACCGCAAGACAATATGCAAAATAAATATAAGGAGTAATTTTTCCGTTATGTCACACATGCAATAATTCGGTAATAAACGGGCTGCCAAGTGAATTAACGTTACCTTTTTCGCGAAGTCAACGTAGGAAAGAGACCCCCCCCCGCCCCTAACTCCCCAACTCCCCTCCATTAAATATACTAACTTTGTGCGGGCTACATCACATTAACCATTATATTAATAGTAATAGTAATAATAAAAAATAAATAATAATAAATAATATAATGGTTCGCAAATAAAGGGCCTTTAAAAGTAAAAGTTATGAAAAGGAGCGACCGAGTCAGTCGGTCGATTCATTGATCCGTTTATCTTTTGGGTTTTAGTCTTTTATTCTTACGAATGGATAAAGATGAGGCGGCGATGTGTGATGACGCGCTACGATCAGGGTAGTAAACGAATATTGCGTGTATAAAACTGTCGCTCGATGCGGTGTTGAGGAGGAAAAATCGTCAATCGGTTTAAACGCTAACGTTATCGATCACGCGATGGTATGCACTTGATGGTTCCTTTGAAATAATAGTCGATCGGTGCAATGAAAGCGTTTCATTTGCTCTATTTATATTGTTGACGGCCGAGGAAGAGTGTTAGGAAGGCGCAATAATGATAAATAGAATATGTATGGGGAAAAATTAGTTGATGGCTTACCAAAACGAGTCGACGATTTTAATAGGGCGCATATCGGGCGGCATTTAGGGCCTTATGAAGCATACAGTTGGGCATTGTTGTTACATGAGAAAGAGAGAGTGATATAGAGATAGATAGATAGGTAGATAGAAAGAGGGAGACAGCGAGATAGAGAGAGAGAGAGAGAGAGAGAGAATCGCTACAAGTGATATAATCGGTAAATAGATAATATATATATATTGACTACGTGGATGATGAGAATCGATGAGCAATACAAGTTATTTATTACTCATGATTATTGCGTACCTTAAGAGAGGGGAATCTCGACAATCTGATAAAATGTGAAGACGCGAGTTCTTTCAAGATATTCAGTATTTCGTTCGTTGGTTGACGAGACCCTCATTAGGAATAACAAAGACACATTCTATTATGCATTATTATATATTATCTATTATGTAATTGTTGCCGACGAATGGGCATTAACGGGAAACCGCGCGGGTATATAATAACTTTATTCTTTACTACAGACACCCACTTTTGTACAGACAGACATTTAAATAGTTAAAGTTAATAGTAATTATTGAAGGTTAATTGTACAGTTTAAGAAATAATAAATAATAAATCTCTGAATTGAATGTGCGTTATCCAGTATGCGATGTTATTTATGAAAAGAAATAATATATGGACCCGGTAAGGAGAATGCTGAGAAGAGAATCGAGTGAAATGTGGATACGAAGAGTCATTTGACGTAGACATTTTTTTGCTGGCAAACCATGAGAATTTCTTTCTTCGCTTCTGCATTGCCGTATGAGCAACTAGAAAATGCACGTTGTTAAGCTGAAATATAAGTAATGACGGACAAGTCATTGTCGTCAACAAGCTCATCTAGATTTTAATGTTAATGAAAATAATTAATAAAGTAATGGAGACGAGGGAAGCAAGCGGAATATGTATCCGGGGAAAAATATAAAAGGACAAGCTAAGAAACCATCAATGCCAGCCATTAATACTTAAAACCCAAAATTTCATTTTGATTCTGACGAAGAAGAGGCAGTTTTTGTTCCGTTCTTGGCCAGGAACGAAACAAGAAAAAAGATAAAAAAATACACAAAATTGGAGAAAGAATTCAATTATTTATTTAAACGATAATAAGCAGTTCAGTTGGAACGATTGAAAGAAAAAATTCTCTTCCACTCGACCAAGGTTTGATACAAAAATATAGCTCCATGCTTGAATTACATAGACGCAGGGCAAAATAAATAAGCAATTCAAAAGTACGAAAAACTCATCGAGGAACAAACCAGAATAAAAAAGTACTTTGATAAATCATGGAAGCAAAAAAGGGATTCATTTACTAATTTCAGATTAGAGAAATCATTGAGAAAAAAAAGAAGCTAAAGCTACAATGTTATAGATAATGAAAAACGTAACTCAAGAAGCTTACATGTGCGCTCGCGTGCGCGTGCGCGTGTCCTGCGCGCCTAGGCGCGTAAGCTTACGTACGCGTATGCATGTATCAGGAAGAGTAATGAGTTTATATAAATAGAGAAAAAAAGGAAATGAAAAAGGACGTTTACGCGCAAGCCTCAGCACAGCGCTGAGCTCTTGCCCGATTCACACAGAACATAGAATTAAAAAAAAAAAAATTAAAAAAAAATGTGTAAATGAAACACACGGTTGCATGCATATTGAAATAATGGTTTAAAAAAAAAAAAAAAAGTAATAGTCTATAGCAGGGATCGACACGACGTCGATCCATCACTTAATCGTTTATTGATACTTGTAATAATTGATTCTTAAGAATTTCGTTAATTTTTTTTTTTTTTTTTAATTTTTTTCTTTTTAATAGAAGTTAGCATTGTCGACGAAGACAATCTTCCTCGTCGTATCTGCATTCGCTTCATATTTGCTGTTTTATTTTATTTTTTATTTTATTATTTTTTTTTTTATTTTTTTTTTAAATAAATATACTTTTCGTCCGGGGACTCGTCTCAATTCGCGAACGAGAGAAACGTTAGAAATAGATAGAGATAGAAAAGAAGCGCTGGGAATGAGTGTAAAACAATTTGCCCCGCGAGTTCCATATTAAAGATAATCTTCACAATCACTGTTTTCTATTTTAGTTAAACTACTTTATAATCACTATTTTACACATAAACTTCCCTCTGCTATATAACCTTACTGCTACTACAATTAATGTTTCTGGTACACTACTACCTAATATTTATTACTAGTTTTTTTTGTGTTTTCGATGATGATTGCTGATTTGCTACTTCGAGAGATTTTCAACTCATGCCTTGACAGATTCGTTGTTGGTTTTTTAATTCATTACATAGATATATATTTACTTTCTTTATATTCTATTAAACTTTTTTTTTTTTTTTTTTTCCGGACATTGTCGCAGTGTAGTGTTTGCATTCAAGCGAAATGCTTTAAATTTCCAACCATCGCCGTTCATTTTTTACAGACGCCATAATTTAGCCAAAGTTTTTGTAAACAACACACTTATCAGCTTTGTAGTTATTAAATTAAATCAAATTAAATATATGAAAATTCACATATCGTGTCCCTTTGCATCCAAGAAGGTGTAGGAAAGTATAAGACAAATGCATACATTTGTAATAATATCTTTTAAAAGACTTAATTTCATTGATCGGCCATGGTTGCGATAAGCGTTTCCCTATTTTCTTTCGATAAAGAACTACGACTTTCATGAATTTTTCTCTATCCCAGTCGACCCCCATACACAACTCCATGGAGCAAAAAATTTTCTCTCGGATATCGAAAATCATATATTATCAACAATTTCGGAAACACAACGCGGAATATTAAAATAGAATTTGATTATTGGAAAAATAAAGATAGTTTTAAACGATTATTATTATTTATGAGCCATTTCACATATTGTCTATTTTTCGTAATGCGGCACTAATATATTTTGGAGATTAAGCTTGCAAAAGAAAAAAGATAAAAAATTAAGTACATATTAGTCTTTCTTTTTCCAATATAGCTAATTGTTTGACGTAACCCTGATTTCAAAGTTAATTGAAAAAAAGCTCCCAAATCACATTGGAGAATTCTCGGCGAAATCTTAAAAAAAGTAATGTATACGGTGTTCCTTTTTTAGTGGATAATGTTTAATGGTTTACTAAATACATATTACATATACGGATAATCATTACTAAGTACAAGAAAGCATAGGAAATAACGTACATAGGCATTAAGTCACTGAAAAATAGTAGGCGGCTTCCCTCCAGATGCAAAATTACCCTTAAAATAGGCGAATGCACGAGTCCGGTGTAACAGAAAGCACTAGTGGCATTAAATGACGAAAAAAAAATAATAAAAGAAAACGGAAACATTTCGGACCGCAACGATCGATTTCAAGGGGAAAATTTTTTTGTAATGTCCATACGGAGAAAGAATATTCTTGCAAGTCACTGTTTTAGACACTGTTTTTAAAGTAAGTGAAGAAAAAAATGAAATATATGCGTATATATTGAAATACTTTTCTGGTTGATCTTCTGGAGGGACAGCGCCCACTAAAGTTTGGTTTTAAAATTTAGTAACGCGAACGTGAGGAATTGCCCAATGCTACATAAAAAAAAAAAAAATTTGAAGACATTTTTCTATATCCGAAAGTTTTATTATAGACAAGTTATTAAACAAGAGGATTAGAGCGAGATGAGCAAAAAGAAAAAAGACGAGTAGCAAGGCGAGATACGTTATATTTTTTGTTTGGGAAAAAATCGAGATATTTAACGAGAAACGGTCGAGGGTACAAATACATAGAAATCAGCACGCTTTCCATTTTTCGGCTATCTACAAAGAAAATTCGACGATATGTCATGAATCACACACACACACACACACATATATATATATATATATATATATATCGCGTTTAAATAAAAAAAATTAAAATCAATGTACATATAGCTAACAACAAATTTAAACAAATACAAGTAAATAGAACTAATTACCCCACCCTCCATTGTTACACATTAAACAAATAGTATATATTATAATCAATATAGTGCAAAACTATATCTATACATGCGACAAGCATAAACGCCATATATTTTCTCATTAAAGATACAAAGCAACGATAAAAATGTTAGAAGTTCAGCAAGAAATTAAAAGAGTTGAAGAGAGAGAGAGAGAGAGAAGAGTACAAGAAGAAAATGTGCGTATGTTTGCGTATATGTGATGCAAGAAAGTGATAATTGGAAATCAGTAATAAGTGAAACGTGAAAAGGCATTAAATGTACCTTCGTATTAACCTATTTATTATTAAGAAATATTTACAGTCTTTCTTTTATACACCGTTAATTATATTACAGTTACAGCAAATCATAAGTGCAATAGTTGTTACAATAGACAGGATTTTTACACTATTAAAAGGAAAAAATAATAAAAACCACAATGAAGATTAAAAGTAAAAGGTATGCTCTAACGTAGGATAAATATATAAATAAAATATAGTAGTGTGCCGTCCGTATAAGGGCGCACCGAAGTAGTAGTAAAAGCGGCTTGCCGTACATGCTTTTATTTACCTCACGTTAGTACATCCGAGAATAGCAATTGTTTTTCCTTTTATATCGTTCATTCTTATGGTTTATCTTTTATATATGTTGTTTATTATTTTTTTCTCTTTTATATTGCAAATAGCGGGGCGTCGAGAAACAATCCTACGAAAATTTTTTACCGAGACGGCGCTTGAAATACATAAATTTTCCAAAGGATAAATTTTCCTCGCACGCTCCGTTTCATTACGCATTTGTTATTAACGACGATATGTATGTACAATAACACTTTTTACAATAGATATCTATTTATGTATACACCATTGCGCGCAAGTGCGCGCGAATTCACAAAATAGCCAAGTAAAACCAATAGTATTGATTGATTTATAATGCACATTGAAAAGTTAAAGGAAATGAAAATAAATAATTCAATTGATTTAAAATAAAAAATAAAATGATAATAATATTGAATTTATGCTTATAAGCGATGATACAGAAAATAGTAAATAATATGCACGTGCAAAACAGATTATATAGAGCCAGAATCATAAATCACATAAATAAACAATGATATAATTTAAATGCCATAAGTAGCAAACAATTACAAAAACCCCATTACATTGCAATAGATTGAAAAAGCAAAATATACAAAATATAATAACTAGAAAAGGCAGATGTACGTATTTATAACGAGAGATGAGAAAACGCGATGAAACCCCTTCGTATACTCTTTGTAAAACCAGTCGCAACATTATAGAAAGAAAGAAAAATGAAAGAAAAATAACGCGATACGTTTCTTATTTTATAAAGAAGGCGATGCGTTAAAGCGATTGTAATTTTGTGCGTGAGAGTGCGATTGATTATATGCGTGTGAGTTAGATAGTTGTATAAGGCGTGATGATTTAATTTGTATAAAGAAAAGTGATGGAATGATATGGGAACGTCTACGACGACGATAAGTCGGCAAATAAAAATAAAAAAAAAAATAAAAATAAAAAAAAAATAAATGAAAATAAAGCTAAGGACTGCGACGCGATTTATTGTTTACCTTCATTGCATACTTCATTTTCGAAATTAAATCAGTTGAGGATGGGGCACGGTGAGTAACTGAAATTGTTCTTTTAAAACTAACGGTTTAAACTTGAATCTCCTCTTGGTCAATTGTCGGCCTCGTTCGATCAATAGCAGCTAAAGCAACGGAAACTACGGACTTTTTGACTACTTGACAAGACGATGACCGGGAAAGAATGAGTGCGGAGGAGGTTATCCTCGATACAGCAATTACATCCTGGCAAACGAATTGCACGATGAGCAAATAAAAAAAAAAAAAAAAAAATACGAACGACCCATTACAAAAAAAAATTGTTTTTATTTAGTTTAAATATGTCAAGATAGTTAAAAAAAAAAAAAAAATAGGATTGTGTTCGCGAGCCCTTGCGCACTGAAATCCCCGGCTCTGACGGGTGACGTCGTCGCTAATTTGCGCTCGGGGATGAGATGGATGGTGAGCCAGGGTAAAAAATCTTTTTACTTTATTGTTAATTTTTTTTTTTTTTTTTTTTTTTTTTTTTTTTTTTTTTTTTTTTTTTTTTATTGCTTGATTCGAGATGTAATTATATGTGAAAAACGATGAGGAGCATGAGTAAGAGATTTAATAGATTAAGAGTCCCTATTTTCTTTTTCTCGGTATACCTATACTAGCACAGCAATGAAATGTCGAAGAGTCGAGAAATGGAAATTGAAATGGCCGTTTTCGGATGACATTATACAGCTCAGAAGCGTATGCGTCTTTTTATTTTGCATTCATGGATAAGGGAAAAAAAAAAAAAAAAAAAAAAAACACGACTAAATAACGGAATGCCGAGCCTCGCTTTCTCACTACGGAACACTTATCTCGGGCTGATTATCGATTGAATAATAATAGCTGCAATTGATGATCTATTGCATTGTCATCCGGAATCTCGGAAAAATGAAATAATCTGTACATAATGATTTATATCGCTGTAGTGGGAGGGTGACGATCGGGCATTTTAAATAATTAATAAAAAATAAGGCGAAGAACAATTCCTCACTAAAATAATTGTAAAAGATTTGTCGATGAGAAAAAAAATCGTCCATGAAAGAAATTTACTACTGTATAACTATTTAAAGTAAAATCTATTTGAATGTATATGCATCGAAGCATGAAAAAGCACGAAAAGAAGAATTAATAAATTAAAAAGAAAAAAAAAAAAATGAAAAAAAGATATATCAAGGAGAAGTGTCAATCAAGCCACATAATTATTTTCTTATTATATTATGAGCAAATTAAATCTAAGAGATCGCGATTTTTTTCTTCGTTTGAGGAAGTTCATTGAAGGATAAGTGAGAGGCAGTGAGAATTACTCGTTTTTCAAAAGCAAAGTTTTTAAATACGGCAAAGATATACGTGGAAAGTGTTTTAATAATTGGTTTTGATTTTCGTTGAATAAAAATATTTCGTCAGTCTTGCAGAGCAATACTGAATGGATCTTCTATTAGAATTCTAATAGAAAAGCACTCGAAGCTGCTTGGAGTAAATGTCAAAAAGAAGGAACGGAAGTGGCGAAGATTTGCCCTCACTTGTCATTCGTATTTCTTTTCCCCGCAACAACCCATTTGTCAGATTATTTTAAAGCAATTTTAAAGCATTTCTTATTCTTAACGCAAAATTAATATTTCTACGTTTTTTCTTCTTCCTTAACTCGCTTAAGATTCTTTAATTATCTAGCGAGGTTCCTTCCTGGCCTTCGAAAGCTCTGCTTTTTCAGGCCAACAATTGTCTTCCAATAACGAAGTTCATAAACAATTATCCTGCGGATCCTCGAACCTTCCCCTAACCATTCCTCCTTTTTCCTTTTCCGAGCTGACTTTCGTCGTCCAGGCACATTAAAACAGAATTATCGTATCCTGTAAACGGCAAACGATATAAATTTATAATAGCAATATCCTGCCGACAGAAAAGTTTTATATATTTTCTTAAAATAACGCCAACACTGTAAAACCATACTATCATAGAATGATGCGAGATCAAGAAAAAACAGTACGGAATGGCAAAAAGATGCTTAAGGACATGCACCTCGGCACAGAAAAAAATCATAATCGAATAGAGAAAATAGAAGCGAACGACTATTATATGCAAAACAAAACAGAAATAAGATCGATATGTATTTTTCTTTTCTTTTCTTGTAGCATTTGAATCGAGATTGTATGTCAGTTTTTCGTGTATATATGCGTATGTATGCGTTTGTGCACGGACATGCATTTATGTATATTATGCAATCCAGTCCATGTTTGAAGATACATTCTCCTTTTTTTCTATCGTGACGAAAAATAAATTATTCTAGTTAATAAAAGTGGCTACGTTATTTTATTTGACTTGCCTGCTTCCTTCAATTTTATAATTTATCGAAACTTTTCCAAATTTACGACGATTCAAGTACCATTAAATAGAATGATAGAACAATAATAGATTGTTCGTTCTAAAAAACAAACGCTTTTTACTCACTGTAATCAATTTATTAAGAAATTCAGTTTACTCATTTAAACAATGAAGTTTTTCATTATTTTAATAGAATTTAAGCTCAATAATGCTTACAATAAAAAACAATGCAACAAATAATTTTAATAATTACATAATTAACTGCGTTTATACGTATGTTGATTTAAAAACTTCATTTTATAATACACGCGCGTCATAGTAAATTCTTCATACAAAACGTATTTATAGCAATAAGAAAAATTGAAATATTTTACTGTTTTTTAGAATATAACAGCAATTAGTGCAAATAATATATACATCCATAATCACAGTGATACATATTTATAAGGATTGTGACTAAAAAATACAATAAATACTGTTTGTGCTAATTGTTTCCGTAAAAAACTACATTTTTCTATTTTCCTCTTTAAAATATAATTATAAAAAATAACGTGTTTTAGTATTCATAGTTTTATCAAGAGAATATAATGAAAAATACTTTGCGTTCAGCTTAATGAGAAAGTATTTGGCTTGAAGATCAACCCCATGGCCTTGAATAAAAATGAATTTATTATTTCAAAAAGAAATTTGTCTGTTAATAAAGAATATTCTTTAGTTTTGTATCTTAATAACTATTCATTAACACAGTGTATATGGCAATCGCTATAACCCTTATTACCTAAACAACAGACCAAAAAAAGATCAGTTTATAGAAATCGCTTTAAGCAGTTAATTAGCAATTTCCGAATCATCGAAGCTGAATTAATTATCGTTCTTTGTCAAAAGAAAGTTCTCTTATTTTTGGAAGTAAAAGAAAAATTCGCGAACCACTAGAAAATATTTTTTTTGTCACCCATGTACATGTCCAATTTTATACTTTATTTATTCTTGAAATGCCTGTTGGTAAAATGACGAAATTAAAAATAAAAAAAAGAAGAAAAAAGATCATATTAACGGAAATGTTTAGAATTGTAGGTTGTGCGTTCAAACATAAACTTCGGGGTAAAAAACTGCAGTTGGTGCTGAGTATTTTTGCAAAGGATATTGAGCCTTATTTTTTGGGTATCCATCGTACGTACATGAAAACATTAATGGCCATATCTTATTGTATTGGATTGTTAATGATTCGGAAATAGTTAAGGAGGAGCGAAGGGGGTGTATTTTATTTCCATTGAACTGATAAGAAATTACAAAGACTTGAGCTCCGTAAGTATAAAATAATATTATAATATGCAAAAGGTGAAAGCTTAATTATTAACTTTAATTTACAAGTGTTTATTAATTACCATAAAATTGTCTAATTGAAAGATTAGCCAATGTAAAATAATTGTCGATTTGTGCAAGAATATCTTACAATGTTTGCATTTTCTTTTACACGATTATCTTGATAATGATAAATTATTGTATTCCCTATTTATAGGTTTTATTATAATTTTTTTAAAAGTAGAAATAATACTGCCACTACAATTTGACCTCCTAATAAGGTTATGCGAATCGAATACCTCGGCGAATATCTTTGAAATTACCAATAAACAATAAATGCAGGGCAATTAGTTTAAATATGTAAAAAAGTGGGAATAATAATAATAATAATAATAATAATAATAATAATAATAATAATAATGCGAGGGAAGGGGATGTTAAGGTGGATTAATCTTCAATGTCAGTTGTGTAATCGGATTAGATCTCATGTCCGATCCGATTATATGGCACGTCGATCCTAGTGAGATCTGCCGGCATTAACCATGTCGTTGAGAAGCCGTTCGACACTGACCTCGCCGACCGTCGGCTGGAAGAGGAGCTCCTGCAGGGTGCGCCGGCAGAGGGCGCGAGCAGGCGGTAAGAGAAGCAGGAGATGACCTACGCGACCGGCGCCTCGGTCGGACAGGACGGAGACCGTCTGCTCCTGCAGGGCCGTCACCCGCGCTGACTCACACAGGCCCCGGGACTCTGGATCACCAACAGAAGGTCCATCATTTTCTAATCATTTATCATAAGTTTCTTTTCTCGTTAGATTATTAAATCATTATTTCTTATAATCTTTGCATTCGTACAACTTATTACTTAAAAAAATTTTTAACAAACATTTTCACTTTACAATTCCAATTTTCATGTTCTTTTTAATACGAGCGAGAATTCACTACATGAATCTATAGAAAAATATAGAATGCTACATTTGCTTGGATTATTAATTATTATTAATTTACGATTAATTACAAATTATAAGCAAGAATTATAAGCAATTCGTTCAATAACTAATTCTCACATTATTAATATTATTTATAATGGAATTTATTTCTTATTATTCAGCATGTTATTTTCTCCCCTCTCGAAATTTGAAAGTAAATTTTTATTTACTTTCAAATAAGGCATAAATTTCATTTTGACCTTAAAAAATACAATTGATATTTAAAGAAACTTGTTGTATCAATTGTTTTGTATAAAGTGATTCAGGTTACCGATGAGAAAAGAATTGAATAAGTGGAAGTCTGAACACAGCCTTCCATTATGCATAAAAACAAAAGCTTGTAAATTTGACATTACTTTTCATATATTAATTTGGATTAACACCGTCGGTCAAAATTTTAGTATAAAAAATAAAGAAAAAGAAAATAAAAAAATAAAATAAAAATTAAGAAATAAAAAAAAAAGACGTGAAATGGCTAAGTGCAACTATGAATACTCGAAAGGTAAAGGAACTGGAGTCTCTGAAGCCCTTGGTAATTGGGGTTTCTCAAATGAAGTCGCCAGTCCCGGTCACGAATTAAGTCGATTGGAATGTCTCGTAGACAAAATGCAACGCTTGTGAGTACATTTGTGAACAAATTCTTAAACCCTAGCTTTATTGATAAATATTTGGAATTTTTAATGTTTGGAATACGAAATATCTTGGTTAGATAAATTTACATGTAATTATTTTTTTTCTTCTTTTTTCTTTTAGACGTGATCCAACAATGTGCACTCCTCCTCCAAAAAAGAAAAACTGCGTGTTTCCCGGTCTAGGTCCTTTAAAACATCGTAAAATGCCAAAGTACTACCCATTAATTTTATACGGATCAGTAAATGAAGTGATACCATGTGCAAATAGGACACTTATCAATAAGGACAACGTTATTCCGTTATTACACCGCAGCTACTGTTTACAAGGGGTAAGAAATTCAACTTATGCTTTGTATATTTATAACAAAATGTATTTTTCAAAAAATAAAAAAGAACAACTAAATACAATGCACAATGCATGAATCGTTATCGCTTTAGACTGACAAATGGTACAAATGTGATCCTCCAGCGTGCCCACGACCGAGTTGTGCTGTTGTATATTATCCGTACCAAACGGTATGTTATACATGTTCATAATCGGTATTTGTAACCAGCATCGAACAAGAAACATCGTTCATCGGGGAAAAAAAAAAATACAAACATTATGTAAAATAAGAATAATACCAAAGAAAAAAAAAAAAAAAACAGAAACAAAAAAGTTATATAACAGGTGTAACTATGAATTAATGATATTCGATTAAAAGTCAATAATTATTAAATATCCATGATTTTGTGAAATCTTAACTTTAGTAAATGTAACGCGGTATCGAGAAATCAAGAAAATAAGCCTCTAGCCGTCTTGAATCAATCGAGTGTCATTTCATACCTCCTTTAAAAAGTACGATAGCCTTGAGACAGGCATACTCCGAGTGGTCGATCCTCAGTATGGCGCACCTAGTGAGTAGTTCACGCAAACGTCTGGCCTCGTCACAGAGAATTTGACGCCTGTCCAGGGACATGTTAATCGGGATTAACTGTGACTCCTCGACCGGGAAGTTCCATTGAGCGGCTGTTAGGACAAAGAGCTCGCACCAGGACTCTTCGAGGAGAATTGCTTGGTCTCTGTAGGAGAGCTAAAATAATATTTAGTTTTAATTCTTGCTTCCACTTTAATCTACGACATTCGTTTTCCTGCAATAATTATTTCAGATATTCTTTTTCAGACTCTTTTTTTCTTCATACAAAGTTATACTCATATAATATTGTTAGAGAACCGCCATCACGAATCGGACTAGATAATTATATTAAGAATTATATTATACTATCTACATTAAAAGTTTTCCTCTTATAATTAACGTTATTGCTTGACTTACTTCTTTACGTTAATTATAAATTTTTAGAATAGATTAAAATTTTTTTTTTAACTGTAATTTATTTTCTTAATAGTATTATGATTAATAATTTTCTAATTTTGAATTTTTATTACGGTTTATATTATTTCTATCCTTTAAAAAATATTTGATTTTTTTTTAGATTTGTTTATGAAAATATGAATGTTCGCATATTTTAGGTTTCATTATGTAATTTACTATTATTTTTTAATTCGGGAAATATATAAAAAAAATAAAATATAAAAATATCAGCTTATCATTACAATTGAGTGTTATTCTTTTAATTATATTATTCTTAATATTATAATATTGGATTCTATTAGAATTTCAAGGGATTATTTATAAATGTATCTTTTTATGAAGTAAAATAAAAGAAAAAAAAGAAAATCTGCTTTGAATTTTTAGAATAAATCGATTGGTTTTTTTTTTATTTTTTTATTTTTATTTTTTTAAGAAATTGACGAATGAATGGCATGATAAAGGGTTGGTTGAAGTGACACCTTGACACTTTATCTCATTATCAATGAGCAGAGAATAAAATGAAAATTTAGTGATTAGAAAACTTAAACGAGGATGAATAAAGTGAAATAAAAGCAACGTACTTGTAAAAAGGAAGAAATACTTCTCGGCCATTTGACTGCTAAAAATAGTAATTTAGCAGCAAATTCATAAACATTCTCCGCTGGCAGAAGTGAAAAGTTTGCGGTTTGTCCGTCGGATGCGGAAGTGCATATTACAGGAGCGGCCAGTCGAGTCGATAGGTGATCCTCAGCAACTATAAATTACTATTGTAAATTAACTATTGATTTGAAAACGTCAGTTCGGAAGTAATAAAAATTTATCGCCCTTGTCGAAAGTAACGCTTGTCGAAAGCGTTACAAATTTATTCGTATGAAGTTATTTTTATAAATTTTGACGAAATTATGGCGCGTTTAAAAGACTTGAATTTCTTTATTGTAGAATTAATTCGAGCCTGAGGTCGTCGGGCCTCTTCTCGTCACCTTTTTTAAAATGCAAGCGATCGTTGGCGGCGGCGGCAGCTTCCTCGGAGCTCGTCACTTCGTCTTCTTTCCCGACCGATGTCGATAAGGGCTCGGAGCTAAGTCGAGGCATGAAGTGCGCGCTCGATGTCAGCCGTAGCAAATCGTTCGTTTCTGGAAAGAATGTTCACCTATAGCCAATGACGATCGACGCTTATTATTAATCTTAGTCTGGACCTGCTTATCCGTTACAAAAGTTAATATCAGCTATTGCAACAGCATAAGAACGACTTTTCAGCCTTTCATCATAATTATTCTCGGCAATGCAGATCATCGAATGCATCTGCAGATCCCACCTTGGATCTTGTTGAATTTCAAACTAAATTTTTTAATTGTCTTAATTGAAATATTTTAATTTCATTAATGTGGCAAAGGCAAAAGTCCGCATGCGAAGAGTATGACATTCTATTAACATTTATTGTACGTTAACAAATGTACAAGAAGACATGCGCCAAGGGCTCAAGTTTAATCTTTCAAATTAGATGCTCGATAATAGAATCATTGAAAAGAGTTATAATAACTATTGGCATCTTGGATTATCTGCATATTATCTGCAAACAATACTTTCTATCGATTCGACAGCTTGAAACATTTAGCCCCAAATTTAGATTAGTTTTAGACTTTCATGTAATGTAACATTTTTTTATTACTGCATTTCTTGTTTATATTTAAAATATAAGATCCTCAAAAGCCATTTTAGCAAATACGAATATTAAAAAGAAGAAGGACAATGTATTTTTTTTTAACGAACGGAATTACGGTCTTTATACGTTAAAAACATTTAAAAACATTAAATATAAGAAAATACAAATATCTGAGGAATAAATTGAAATAAATAAATAAATGAATAATTTCTGATAATAAATAAAGAGTAATGGGGCTGTGATTAAATATAATATTTGATGTTTTTATAAAGCGATTGAGTATCGTGTGGTATCTCGTGCAATCATAACGATTGTGGAATTGAAATGTTCCAAGGGGGTTCCAAAGGGGATTCAAGAGGAGGGGGGGTGTAAAACGAAAGACTAGAACGAAATAGTTTATGTAAACAACACTGCGAGTACTTACATGCTGGGAAGTACAGGACTTAATAAGTTGCAGTGACAAGCGAAAGGAGGGGAAAACTCTTGATGAACTCACCGACTACTGAGGGAAAGGCCGGGACTGCGGGCTTGAATGAGAAGAAGCCCGGATAGAGCAGCGGGTGATAGGGAGCTCCAGCTCTCGTCGACCCGTGGTAGACGTGGGATACTGAGGGGTAGAGCGAAACCGCGGCCGCGGCGGCGGCGGCGGCGGCGGCAGCAGCAGCGGCTGGACTCGGCTTCCTCGATCCCGTCATCACCGACATCGGCGTACTTGCACTCCTTGGTGCTCGTTCGTGCTGCACCGCTGCAAGTCCTCAGAGAGATTTTCAGGCCACCTCCTTATATCTCATCTCCTAGGGGAGAGTCGAGAGCTTGGGGCTGAATCGCGCCAGACAGTCTTATGCTGTCGGTTCGTTCCTTATCTTATCTCCCGTACTCCTATCCGTTTTAAGGTTTTTTTTCTCTCCTCCCCCCTACCCCACAATAACGGTCAGTCACGATGCTTAATGAACAAGTCGGCTTTTCCGAATGCGTGATAAAATAAAACGAAAATAGATAAAAGCGAGTCTCGTTAAGCATGCGAGCGTACACTGAAATGTCATTTAAATTATCCGGGTTTCTATTCCCCTTTCTTACCCTCCAGCCGGTCCCCAGAGTCTTGGGTTCGGTTGCGAAGCTTCGCCGTAGAAGGCGCGAGCAGTGACCGTTTAAACGCCCGCACATGCTCAAGAAAAGCGCGAAGCATCGCCTAATGGCTCGTGCGCCCGAGCGTCTATTGATACCTCAATGGAATCGACGAGTGTTTGGTTTAACCGAGGATCCACTCGCAGCCTCCCCGCGATATATTTACAAAGCTTCCTAACGTTTACGAAGGCTGCCACTGACACGTTACTCCTCGCGGTGGCTTTCGTCCCGTGCTCGCCTACCCTCCCCGGAACTCGTTCGTAACACGCTCGGAACACGCTCGGGACGCGTTTTCACCTCCTGTTTGCTCTCTGCCCCGTTCTCCTACATCCGAATTATCCTCTATTCATCGAGGCGTCCTTGAGACCTATCTAGTCTAGTCAGCCGTGCGGTTGACGTGCGCTTTTCCTGTTCCCGTTAAGCGCGCCGCACCTCACTCGAGGTCCCCGCGGTCTTCATTTCATTACAACTAATGATTTCTCTCCCTTTAGTTATACCGAACCTGAACCGGTCTGAATCCACTCGATCTCTATTTACTAAGTAAACTGATGGAGACTTGGGCCAATCACCTCCGGCAACTAAACACTCACACCGGCCTTTCAACTTCAAGAGTCCGCTTACCGTCTCGCTTCATGTTCACTTGCAAGCATTTCGTAAATCGACAGGCTTGGCATTGATTTCTTCGGGACACGTCGACGATACACTGTCCGTTTTCTTTGCATACATAGTCCAAATTCCTGTAAATCAATATTTCACTTTACTTATACTTATCCCCTCCAGCCCCTAATAGAGAGCCCCGGCTCCATCACAGCTTAGCGATCAATTGCAATCGGAAAGCACATATCCAAATGAAATGCTTATCTTAATTGAAAACGCACACGCTTATAAATGAGCTGGACTCATTTAAAATTGAAAGTTACTTTTTAAATGAAAACCAAAAAGTTGTAAAAGCATCGGAGGCATACTCACTTAGCTTACGGATTTATTATTATAAATAATAATTACCTGGCGTACCTGCGGATGGACCGTTTGAAAAATCCCCGACATCCGTCGCAACTTGACACACCATAATGCTTCCCGGATGCCTTATCACCACATACTTTACATAGACTCTCTCCTTTTCCATTTTCTTCCATTATAAAGACAATAACCCTAGTTAGGGCCTACTTATTCACTGGGATCTACAAAACCTTTTACATTTAATGTCAGCTTCTTCAGTACTCGAGTTGGATTACTCCCCTGAAATTAAAAAGCAAAGATGGGAAGAAGTTGGATCCATTGGATCAACTGGGTAAATATTTCGATACGACGCCCAATGCTTCAATTGACTGCTTAAATTGAAAAGTATAATTTTTTCGCAATGCCTATTCTCTTAATGCACTTATACAATTTCCCTTATTCGCATTACGGTTCGCTCACTCGATAATTCATAACTATTAAGAGCCTGCGTGTTAAACGGATACTCGATCGATATTACTTGACATTTATTGTCCTGGATACCTTAACACTTTTACTCAATGTCTCAGCCTAATGTCATTTACAAATAAGCATTTATATTTGACCTCCACAAGTTATTGATTTTGTCATTTTTACTTTGACGATTTTATATGTATTTTGTCTTCGTCACATTATTTCATTATTATTGACCAATTGTTTTAACGTCCTTCGCGAGAAGCTTCAATTCTTGTCGAGGGCCTTCTTGAGAAAGTCCTTACTTTGTAAAGTTAATTCTGAATTGCGTGACAAACATTACTTCTCCTTGATTTATAATTTCTTTAGAAAAGTTGTCGATTCGGCTAACGATCGGAATAATCGCCGATCAAAAATTTTATTGGAGAGATCGGCGTCTGGCGGTAAAGTTTTCCTTACGCTCACTTTATATATTAAACAAAACGCGTAAAACTTTGTAAGAGTAGCGTCGATAAAACTACAACTGATAATCAGTCGCCATTTTGGGCTCGAGCTCGCTACAAAAGTACGCTCGTGTACGCGGGCGAGGTCTGAGAAGCAAGAAAATGAGCGAGGGTGTGTCTAGAACGCTTATAGTTGGGGAATATAATGGGGCTACGCATGTTTCGTGTTTCTATAATATTTACGGAAAAAGGCTTGTTTTATTATCTAGTATTAACTAATGAATCGCAAATGTTTTTGAGTATACGAATCACTTGGATATGATCATTTGTTACAGTTGATCACAAAAAATGCTTGTGCTCATTACGATAGTATTAAAGAATCAAAGAAGCTGTATTCAACAGGTTTTTTTTAATATCGCGTTTAAAATAATTGTTGGTTAATTATTAAGATTTGTATTTAATGCGCCGGTTTAAATACTTGAGATAATTATGCTTTATTAATTTTTAATGAATATCTGTATGCTGATAACGTCGTAATAAATTATGTGTGACTTGACATGGAGGGATAGGTAGTAAGGTTCTCTAGGTTCTCGCGACTCTTTTAAAGACAAGGAAGGCCTGGCATTACCACAAGTTAATCGAAATAGTTATTGTATTCGCAAGCTTATTTATCCAGTGCAGTGAGTAAGTGATAATTTTGGTTAAGGAACTAATAAGGAATAATAATCTAGCGCTCGAAAGAGATGTCTTTGACTTTGGAAAGAATTAAATTAAATTATTGTTTTTATTAAATTAATAAAATTAATGTTATTATTAAATTATTTTAATTATTAAATTAAGAATTAAATTAAATTAAATTAAATTAAATTATTGAAACATTAATATTTCCTATGAAAATCATAATGAATTAAGAGTGATAGTTTGAGCGAAGGAGGTAAGCTATTTGAAGAATTAAAAATAAAAACAATCGATCTGATGGTTTGATTTAATTAAAAGTAAAAACTGAAGAAATAAAAAGAAGAAGAAAACGTCGGAGTTCTTAAGAATAGAAACATGTATTGGACGGTGCGAGCGAGAGACTCGCGAGCCCCTTGAAATATTAATAAACTGGCTGAAATTCATGAGCTCGAATGTTTTTCGTAGCCTCGAGTACGTACTCGTACGCGCTTCGTATTCGCCTGTGTTGGGGTTTTTTACGCAACGGACAATTATCCCTAGTACGGGATTGTCCGGGGGTTGGCTCTGGCTTCTTGCCCACCCCTCGGCAACCGCTCGAGGAGGGATGGCCGAGCGTCGATAGGGGCGGCGGGGTGGGGCGGCGGCGGAGGGAAAGACAGGCAAATGAAGAAGACGTTGAAAGGGGGTGTGGTGAAATATGAGTGGGGCACAATGGGCCGAATGAAAGGAACGACGACCTTCCTTATTATTTTATACCGACGAACGTGTATATTTATGATTACCGATCAATGATTTTGCCAATGAAGTCATCATTCAAATTCTAAACCGCAGAATAAGTTAAAATAAATCTTTCGCGGTGGGCACTCCGATGCCGAAAGCTTGTCTCGGAGCTCGATCGGACGGCACCGTATCCTCACGGATCTATCTTGATGGCTTGGGAGCGTCGCTTCGCAGTTTAGCGTATTTTCGTTAATGGCACAGGAGGGCGCGCCTGGCGCGAAGGGGGAGCGTATATTTTTCGAGTGATACACGATGATAGCAGATTCGAGGCCCTGCCGTAGGTAGTAGTGCGAGCCACCTCTTGTGGTTTCGCGCACGCGTATATTAGCGGACATGGAAGTCGCGCCCACGCCCCCGTAAGGACGTTGGCCGCGCCGAGGGGCTGACTGCGAACCTGTCATAATATTTTTATCCTTGACGTGGCGCCGGTGCTGTCGACTCGGCTTGTCGCCCGCAAAGCCTGGCCCCCGAGCACTCGGCTGCGAAGTATCGCCAGGTCTAAAGATCTTTTTCATCATCCTCCCCTCGGCGCTAAGTAAACCCTTGTGAAACGCTATACTTTGCTTATTTTTACACAGACGAGTATTTTCTGCAACTGCCGTATCATTTTCCTTTTTTCATTCACCCCTTCAAAATTTCCCCCATTATGACTTATAATGTGTCAGATATGCAGACACTGAATTATCATTATCGAAGGCCGGAATTAAAAATACAATGTGAAAACATAAATACTTTTTATGAACCATTATTTTTACTTTTTTTTCTTTTGTTCTACTCGTTGAAGGGGTACTGTATTGAATCCCTCTACACTGTAATTTATTATTATTATGATTATTATTATTATTATTATTATTATTATTATTATTATTATTACTATCATTATTATTATTTTGTATAAATAAAGATAGATAAAATTTTGCACAATATTAATCTATATAACTAATCTATATACTAATATTATTAGTAGGAATAGCGCTTGTAGTGTATTATATAATATTGGTTGCAAATGGTTAGGTGATGGATAATTCTAGAAGAAAATGGTTCAATATTACGCAAGAACATTAGAAATATGTAATTAATATAATTTTTAAATTACGTAAATTATGATAAAAGATATTTAATTATAAAGCATTATTTAAATTGGCTTAATTACAAGTAAACCCTCAAAGGATATCTAGTGACTTGTTTGAAGCTTTGTAAATACAATTTGAGTCATCAAAGAAATTAACCGAACAAATGTTCATTGTTCTCTAATCTTAATTGACATGTACCGTAATATTATGAAAAAAGTTATATAATTAATTATGGGAAAGTGAAACGTTGTCTTAATCCAAGTAAGTATTTTGTTTCACGCTTACAGAATTACGTCGCCGAATCAATGTCATCAATATTGTCAATATGAAGGTATTATAGCGCCTTTTTTTTTTTTTTTAAATTTCATACTTCATAATTAGACGTTAAGGAGACGTTAAGGAGACGTTAAGTGCGAGGGTGAGATCTGTCTTGTACCATGAGTTTAAAAAAACAAGTTAGTTATAATTGAGCAAATGTCGACAAATAAAGTAAGTGAATGGGGGAAAGGTTTGATCGAGAATTCGAGTTGTTAAAAAGAAAAAAGAAAACAATGACTCTAGTTTTTGAGGTCATCTCGGCTGTCATTGGCTCGAACCTAAACGTTCGATTGTTGGTAAAGCGTCGATAAGGAGCGGAAAGTGGCCGTGATTCCGGAAGCGCTGCTTAATGTTGACTCACGTGCGCTGCCCATCGAGAGCGAGCGAGCGAAAGAGAGAGAGAGAGAGAGAGAGAAAGAGAGAGAGATAGAGAGAGAGAGTCGATGGGCCTTGGTTGGCATATCGAGGGTCGTTGGGGGGTTCTTGGGCGAGTAAAGGGGTTGGAGGAGGACCGAGCCCGAGCTTATAAACCGGTCATTATCATTGGGTATGCAATTACGCGAGGCCGTATTACTTATCTGTGTTTGTCAGCGCAGTATGTTCGACGGTGCGTGACGAGTTGCATATGTCGCGCGGCCCGCGCCAAGTCAACACCCTTGTGGATTGCGGGGCTGATTTGCGACACGATTCGTTGACGTATATTATTTATACGACTTGCCGGCGTTTCTGCGTCTTTCCGACAACCGAACTTATTTGCTCTTCGTTATTTTTCATTCTCTCCTCCACCCCGTCCACCCCCTCCCCACCCCGCTCTTGTCCCTCGCCATACTACCTCTGTCCGATTTCTTACCTCATTCTATTTTCTTCTGCTTCCTTAACTCGACCACTTAGAATTTATCAGTCGGTTAGTTAGTTATCTGTTAGTTGTTCGCTACCGTTTCAATCGCGCCAAGTAAATCGATGAACCTATATGTATTTGTATCTGTTAACGTATACAGACAATGTATTACTCGATTCAAGTTATTTTTATTATTTTACAATGTATTTTCTTTTTATATAATAAAAAACTAGCTTATATTTCGTAAGCACTTCAATTCATAAATGTGTTTGGCTGAAAAAAATCCAATAGTAATACATTCCATTTTAGTTGTTATTATTTTATTATTTTAATTTAGTAGCATATGATTTGTAATCTCTCATGTCGCCTGCCAATCGTAGTTTAATGGTTAAAGTGCAATTACACTTCAGGGTAAGCCGATGTTTAGTTTTATGACTTTCGTCAGGTCGATAGGCGAATTCTTTAATGATACAAACAAAGATGCTCTTGCTTATGTGCCAATAAATATTTATATAATATCGGCCTACAGCTTAACACAATTTCGAAAAAATCTATTCGTCATTATTTTGTATTTATTCTAAAATATTTGACAGGTAGGTCGGTGAGGAGTATAGTTAGGCGTGGAGTGCGCGCGAAAAGCAATGAGGATCATCCGGCGGGACGATAAAAGGCGAGAGCCGGAAAAATAACGAGAATCGCGATAAAGGTAAGGGACTCAATTAAGCGCCTCTCTTGTTTTCTCCCCCTTAAATAGAGCTGAACTGCAGATAGGCGCGAATACGGAGAAAAGGACAAGGCTTATCGCACGGAGTGAATCGGGCCCGGACGAACGAAGATAAGGATAAGGGCTCGTCATAGCCCTCGCCTAGGACGACTAATGTCAATTCGATGACTTTCCGATAGTTTTGACAGGCACTCGGC